>OY986439.1:43182192-43782192 GCA_963920525.1 Dichetophora obliterata
AAGAGATCTTTTCCGATTTTTCGATCTAAGGTTATGGCGGCTCCTTGTAAGCGTCCCAAATTTGATGCTGTCGTATCGCAGCAAAGCGACTTTGTTTTTGCAACGAGCCCCCATTCTTCCAGTAAGTCATAGACTGCAATATCCTGTTGCTTTCCTGTGCCAGAATAAATCGATGGAATACCAAGCAGTTGATCATCGCCATTGAATGATATCACTATTTTGACCCTTTCCTCTAACACTGTAGCTCCGACAGCGAACATTTTAAACGATTTCATCTCAAAATCTCTTTTTAAAAATTCACTTTGATACACACTTTCCACATATAAAATACCTTCCCCAACGATAAATATTAGTTTAAGTGGAGTAAAAATAGCAATTTTCACTTTAATTTAAAGCAATTTAAAGTCATTTAGGAAAAAACTTTAATGAAATAAATTATAATCAGGAAACGTTGGGGGTGGATTTGAATAAACTTCGACTAAATTTAAATATTTTTTTCATTTAAGATAATTTCCTGCCTATATAAAGTGAACAATAGGGTGTCCCAAAACGCCCCGGGTGCACAGCCAGATGGGGTGCAAAATTGACAAAAAAAAAAATGTTTCCAACATAAATCTTTATTATAATGTACAATTTTTTGTGTAATAATAAATTTTCTTTTAAAAAGAGCGCATAATTTAATACCAAAGTATGTCTTTTCAACAACTATGATTGAATTTGACTGCACTCTTTCATTGCATATGCCAAATTCTGCAGATATACCTAAAAGCATTCCGTACAACGCGTTCGTATCAATTAAAACAAACATCATATTTTTATATATATATCAGGGCTGGTCGATTTAAAAATCTCCCATTGCTCACTGAAAATCGTATTCTAGGGATCAAAATAAGAAACTTTACCCGAGGAACTATATCTCTAAAACGAATTCTAATGCCCCAACTTTTCCGTGGGGTCAAATTTTGAAAAATCCTTCTTTGACCCATTTAGAGTGCCCCAATCGAGTCCAAATGTATCATCGACCCCTTCTAACTTTAGAGGGCTGATCCACCCATGCCAGTGGCACATCCTCTGGAACCCCCAATGGGGTGTTCTCCATACAAACAAAGTTCCCCATACAAACATATGTTTGTCCTCCAGGGGGGTTTCAGGGGGTGTGCCACTGGCATGGGTGGATCGGCCCTCCAAAGTTAGAAGGGGTTGGTCATACATTTGGACTCGATTGGGGCACTCTAAATGGGTCAAAGAGGGATTTTTCAAAATTTGACTCTACGGAAAAGTTGGGGCATTAGAATTCGTTTTAGAGGTATAATTACTCGGGCAAAGTTTCTTATTTTGATCCCTAGAATACGATTTTCACTGAGCAATGGACGATGTTTTTGCCTCCCAACAAATCGACCCGGCCTATATTATATATATATATAATCCTTACGTGGGCAAATAAAAATATTTATGGTTTTTATATGGTAAATTGATTTGCTCTTGCACGAGATGTTGTTATCAGCAACAATGTTTTAATAATTTGTCTGATTTTTAATTTATTTTCAAAATCACCTTGCAGTTCTTTTCCTTGGAAGGACAACAAATTTCTTCCAAAATATTTCTGTTAGTTCAAATGATATAAGTTATTTCCAAAACCCCAAAGTAACTTACGCCAGTGATTTTGTTATTGACCAAAAAAAGATGGTACTTTTTATTTTAAACGAAAACAATTTTATTATTTCCGTCAGATTGAACCATATGTCCAGCTATACAGATATAATGTCCATGCAATTTGACATTGATAACACTTTAATCCATTGTACAGCCGTGCTAGAGAAGTGTAGCTGACCGAATAAGTTGTAAAGGAACAGCTACATGACTTCATTCAGGGTTTGCTAAAACTACTTCTGACCAATATTATTCATTTGATGTTCGATTCATTTTGCCGATAATTCATTTCAATAATTTTCCCACCTGTAAAAATAAAAAACATAATAACTTTTTTGTTAACTGTTCATAGCGATCAAACTCTTTTCATATCTCTTGAATTGTTTTCGCTTACAAAGTGTGATCCTTAATTTAACTAACAAGGAAAGGTCTCCACGTATCACTTTCCGATTTTAATGAGCTTTGGATATGTGATAGAAGACAAAATTCTAAGGTTAATAATTTTTTTATATGTGCTAAGTTCAAGGTTAAGGCTTTCAAAATGAAGTTCGAGAATTTGCAAAAATTACGTTTTTACGCAATAACTGTAATTCTAAATATTGAAACATACACAAAATAGGCATAAATGAAATTTACTGAAATTTAACGTCGTTTGGTATCTGTGGACATTTGACAAAACCACTTATCTTGAAATATCAAATTTTTCAGGAGAGCGAAAAAACTACTTTCGAGCTGCACAACACTGTTTGACTACGTTTATAAATCAATGTAAAAATTTTGCATTATGAAAATATTTTTTTTTTTAATTTTGGTATTATTTGATTTTTTTAAAAATAATATTTTATTGGGTTTTTATAAAAATATAAAGTAAGTGGTTTTGTGAAACTGATTATTGAAATAAAATTAAACTTATCTGAATATACAGTCATGTAAAAAAAAAGGGACACCTGTATTTTTATATTTAAAGCTGCATAAATTACAATTATTATTTATGCAGCTAAAAGGAATTAAGAAATTTTTACGATTACAGCTCCGCTAAAAGAAAAGATACAAAATTTGTTAATACTTCGTTGGATAATCTCAAAATTTTAGCTCCACTACAGCACATAACACGAAAGTGATTGATATACTGATGAAAAAGTTGATATTTTTTCTAAAATACAAAATATGATTTTTTATTTTATGGTGAGTAGTTTAGATTCAAGATCAATAATACTAAACACGTACCAAAACCGTAAAACACCCTGTATTTTGAAAGTTTTACAATGTGGAAGGAAACTCCATAAAGTGTTATACTCGCCTTATCAAGAAGAATCACCAGCCCAGGGAATTAATGCTATATCTGGGGCACCTTGTATATAATTCATGCAGCTTCAAATATAAAAATATAGGTGTCCCTATTTATTTTCACGTGATTGTATGTGCTTTTCTCGAATTTTATTCGACTATTAAGTATTTAAATTTTTTGCACTTATGTAGACAAGTGCAAGACTTAAGATGTTTTGTCGAATACAGAATTAAGTAAATGTTTGAATTGAGTTGATTTTGCAGACAATATGTTTTGTTTTTTCTATATCCCGTGCAACAAAATCGGGGTTTAACTGTATTTCAGGAACGTTTAATGTGTATAATATTTTATAGTTTCAACACTTTAATTGCAGATAAAAGAAAAGCTTACGAAAACCCGGCATTATTTGATTAAACAGTCAGTTTAACGTAACCAATGTAATTTTGCAAGCAAGAAAAAAAATGCTTATCCAAACTTGTGTTGTATGATTACTTATCAAGATCAGTAGTTGTAACTGACTCAACAATAATTCATATATTATTGCTTAGCTTACGATGAACTGTATAGAAAAAGAAAAACCCACACTCAACTTTTAAAGCAACAGTCTTTCAGCCTCTTTGGTTAAATTATAGTTTTCTTTCAGAATGTTTAATTTTTACTTATACACGAAATATTTCCTTAAGCACGAAAACAGCAAATTTGCTTAAATAAATTGTACACAAAATACTCAATCAAAGCATTTGTGTAAATAATGTTACATATATTAAATTTTTATACGTCTGATTTTTCGTCAAACTTACAGCAAAAAAACACTTTATTAACAGTTAACAGAATGCGACTTATTTGGCAGATGTTTTTTATTTTTTTTTTGTCTACAGAAGAAAGCAACCCTTTTTTATACATTATCCTTAACCTATTTAATGCAAACACTTTCTTGGGCCTTTTGTCGTTGAATTTCTTAGCATCTCTGCTAAGCCTTTCAGGTTGGTCACAAATTTAATGCTTAAAGACAGTTTTGTTGAAATTCCGCCTTTTCGAATGGTGGTGAGTCAATAGTAACAAATCGAGTAATCAGAAAGATAACAGAAAGGAAAGGAAAAATAATTTAGAGCTGAAATTTTGGTTAAACCACAAGCTATTGTGACCTAAGTGTTCAACCTCGAAACGCTTGCTTGAACTGCTAAAAGGTTGCTTCTTAAAAATAAGCCAAATTAAAACAAAAGAAAATTTAAGGTGAAAATAAAATTAAGCAATGAATTTGCGCATTTCTAAACATCTTGTTCATAAATTCTGCCAAGAAAATATGCTGCATTTTATGGAGTGAAGAAGAATGAAGAAAAGGCAGTTGTTACCCTCGTTTACACATTAGCGGAAAAGGAAACGCGGCAAAGGCAGCTTGAAGGCATTCAAGTCGTTCATAGCAATGCCATAGATAAACTTAATATTGGCACATAAAAATACCTTTATAGCAAGAATTGGCGTTAGCGTGATTGGCGTGGGTGGAGTATGTGTGGCAGATTGTGAAAAAGTGCATGTTTTGCGAAAAATGGCAAGTTTGCGTGACTCGTGCGAGGGAGTTTGTGCCAACAGGCATAAAAACAGTATTTTTTTTTGAGCACACATGCATAACTTCAATTTCAATTTAACTTAATTTAAAAATAGTTTTTAAATCGCGGAAGCGTACATTGAAAAAGATTTGATCGCTATTGGAAATCAACGCGGAAATCTGCTGAGACTTTTTAATAAGATCTCATTTTGTTTACCTTCCAAAGAATGAACGAGTATGCAAATGAGACGGTTGACGCTCATGAGACCATTCATGAGCTATCCATGGCAATGAATAAAAAAGCATATTATAAGTGAACAGTTGCACCGGAAGCAGGAGAAGGAGTAGGTTACTGCATCCTGGTGCTAAAATTGTAGGCAATACAGTTCAATTGCCCCCTTTTAATAATTTCTTTCGGTGCATTTGGTGACATATTTTAATTTAATTTTGTATTTGGATCTAAAGAAGGGATTGCTATTGTCAAGAAGGGATTGCTATTGTCCACACCAAAATAGTTTCGAAAATCTTTTCAATGTAAACTTATTGTCTAATACTAATTTTATCATAAGCGCAATCGATTTTCATTCCAAGATAGAAGTGAAACTCGTCAAAATTTTTTATTTTTCATTTCGAAGTCAAAGAAGTATATAATGAATTAGGTATAAGGGTTGCCACCAAATAATATGTATTTTAAAGAATTTAAAACATTATTTAAGAGTATTAAGGAGTCGCTAATTTCGAATCTGATGTCAGAATCTTAAAATTCAATATGGTTAAGAGGTAGCGATGCTCGTAAAAAAAATTAAATAATTTTGAAATTCTGACAACGGATTCGGATTCAGTGACCCATTTTTACCTAGTGTTCGCTCCAGCAACATAAAAAATTAATTTTAATTCTATTAAACATATAGAATTTTAAAATTCTGACTTCAGATTCGAAATCAGCAATCTTCTAACACTCTTAAATGATGGTTAAAACTCTTAGTAATACATATTATAAGGTGGCAACCCTTAATATTTAATTCATTCCATACTTATTTGATTCACTTTTTTTTTAAACAATCACATATGAGTACTACTTTGGAAACTACTTATACATATTCATACTCATTTTTGAGTAAGTGGCTCATGATTCAAAGATGTGATTCATAGCAAATTTCTGATTTGAATCACTGAGTTATGAACGAATAGTACTCGAGTATTACTTATTTTTAAGTATTTGTTGCAGATCTTTGGTGTGCACTTAAATAAATTTACATTAAGAAAACAAATTAAAAAGAAATTGATTGTTTTGAATTTCTCACTGTTTATAACTTCTCAACCAATTAATGACAGCGTATGATTAAGGGTGTTTTTTATAAAGTGATACAAGTTTAAATCATAATTTAACATAGTAATATATTTTTAATATCAATGATACGAACTTTATTGGATAGAAAATTTTATGGCATTAATGTTTAAATATAGTTTTGGTGATGTGATTGCCACGGCTGCCGCGTACAAGGCGCAATCTGGAACACTAATTTTCACAAACTTTTCGCAGCATTTGCAGCCGTATCTCGCCAATAACTCTTCGAATATTGATTTCCAGGTGTTCAATTGTCTGTGGTAAATCGACGTATTTAATATTTAAATTAAATTTAATGGAAATTAAATATTTCCACGAGAAATATAATAATAATAATTTTGTTCGTACGTTTGAAATAATAATTTATTAGATACTGAAAAATTTTGAAATATTTTTATACATTTAAAATATGAAAACTTAATTCTAAAAAATACAAAAAGAACTTAAAAACTAAGTGGTTTTAAAACAAAGTGTTTTACATACAATTGAAACAATATTAAAATGTAATAATAAGATAACACTACATTATTCCCCCTCCAAAGAATTCGGTATTAGTCTTACCGTGTTTGCTAATAAATTAAAATGAACTGTCTTAGCTGATTTATTTGCATTAAAAAGTGTTTTTGAAACATTAATGTTAACAAAAGCTGGCTTAATTCGATCAATATTAACCGTTATAATATTTTTGTTTTTAAGAATTTTAAAAAATTTTGGAGACTTTTCTAATACTTTGAATGGTCCGTCGTATGGCTCTTGAAGTGGTTTTTTAATAGTGTCATTGCGAACAAATACAAACTCACAAGTTTTGAGTGATTCTGGCACAAATTGTTTAAAATTCTGATTATGATGTGAAATATGTGCTTGATTATTAGCAACAATATCTTTAAGTTTGAACAAAGTTTCTGATGGACTGAATTTTTGCTCACTAGGAATGACTAACTGACTTGGCAATCTGAGTGTTTGACCATAAACCATTTCAGCAGGGGATGCTTTAACATCTTCTTTAAACGTGGATCTTAGCCCTAATAGAACTAGTGGTAATTCTGAGTACCAATTGTTTTGGTTATTGCTCGCTATAAGAGAAGCTTTGAGTTGACGATGGAAACGTTCTATCATCCCATTAGCTTGTGGGTGATAAGCTGAAGTTTTGATGTGTTTGCAACCAAATTTGGTAATAAAATTTTTGAATGTAGTTGATGTAAACTGAGGTCCTCGATCAGAAGTAATTTCCAGAGGAACCCCAAAGCGTGATATAAACTCTCTTTGGAACGTGTCAACAATAATATTAGTCCTTGTATCTTTAAGAGGATAAACCTCAGGCCAACGTGTGTTCCTGTCAATTATGGTAAACAAATATCGGTAACCATTTGAAATCGGTAATGGGCCAACCAAGTCAATATGAATATGTTCAAAACGACCGCTCGGAATGTTTATCTTGTGAGGTAGTGTTTTAGTGTGTCTATGTACCTTAGATTTTTGACATCTAATACATTCTTGAGTCCATTTGTTTATTTGTGTGTTCATGTTAGGCCAAAAATATCGTTGTGTGATTAGTCGTCTAGTACCTCTAGTTCCTGGATGTGAAATGTTATGTATTTGATCAAAAACTCTTTTCCGTAGTGTTTGGGGAATGTATGGTCTTGTATTATTTGTAGAATTTTCACACCAAATTTTTATGTTTAAAAACGGAATATCAACTTGTTCAAGCTTGTAAGTTGCTTTGTCTGTTATGCTCTTGAGTTCTGTGTCAATGATTTGTTCCTGATGTAATTGTTTGAGATCAAGGTCGGGTGTTCTAACTTCTGTTACCTCGCATCTTGAAAGTGCATCTGCTACTGAGTTGTCTGTACCCTTAATGTGTAATATTGTGTTAGTGAATTGTGCTATGTATTCAAGGTGTCGTGTTTGTCTAGGACTACGTTCGGTTTTAGAAGATAATGCATTAACTAAAGGTTTGTGATCTGTGAAAACTGTAAAAATGTTACCTTCCAGGAAGTGTCGAAAATGTTTAATAGTTAAGTAAATCGCAAGTAATTCTCTGTCAAATGTACTATATTTCGTTTCAGCAGGTGAAAGTTTCTTAGAGAAGAAAGCTATAGGCTCAAGTTTATTGTTATGTTCTTGCTGTAAAACGCCACCTATTGCGGTAATGGATGCATCTACAGCAATCGACAGTTGTGCCTTACTATTAACATGGTTAATAAGTGTTTGCGTGGCAAAACTGTCTTTGATTGTTGTAAATGCATGTAAAGTAGTGTCTGTCCACTGTAAATGTTTGCTTTTAGTTTTCGAAGCTGTTGTTACCATGTCATAAATGGATTCAAGCATGTGTGCGAGTTTAGGAATGCACCTGTGGTAGTAATTTGTCATACCTATAAATTTTTGCATGTGTTTGACTGTTACCGGTTGTGGATAATCTTGAATGCATTTAACACGTTCTTGTGACGGACGTATTCCGTGTTTAGATATGTTGTAGCTAAGAAAGTCAATGTTATCAACTCCGAATACACATTTGTTAGGTTTTATGTTTAAACCGTAATCATTGAGTCTTCTAAAAACTTGCGTTAAATGTTCGAAATGTTGTGTTTCTGTCTCACTAGCAATCAAGATGTCATCTAAGTATACGAAAATAAAATCTAGTCCATGTAGCACTTCATTAATGAACCTCTGGAATGTCTGGGCTGAGTTCCTCAAGCCAAATGGCATACGGAGGAACTCGAACATCCCAAAAGGTGTAGTGATTGCTGTCTTGTGTATGTCGTTAGGTGCCATTGGTATTTGATGATATGCTCTGACTAAATCGAGTTTTGAGTAAATGCATGTATTGTGTAAATTTAAAGAAAAATCATGTATGTGTGGTAATGGATATCGGTCAGGTACTGTAATTGTGTTAAGTCTTCTGTAGTCGCCACATGGTCTCCAATCATTGGGCTCGCGTTTAGGTACTAGGTGTAATGGAGAGGATGTTTGAGAATTTGACGGTCTACAAATACCAGAAGTAACTAAGAACTGAAATTCTTGTTTAGCTACTTTTAACTTTGGCAAGTCTAGACGTCGTGGTCTTGTGTAAGGTAATTGTCCTTCAGTGACAATGTGATGTACAGTGTGATGTTTAATTGGTGCTGTGTAATCGGGTTCTGTTATTAAAGAAGGAAATTTTTTGAGTAATTGTGTATACTTGTTATCTATAGTAAATAATTTAGGTAAAGATGTTTCAGAAAATGCTGAAATTGTATTGACAGATAAATTAGTTAAAGGGTCAACGAGACGTTTGTGTTTAAGGTCAATAAGAAGGCCATATTTTGTCAAGAAATCTGCACCTATAATAGGTTTGGAGATGTCAGCTATAATAAATGAAAATGGTAATTCACGTCGTAAATTTAAATTAAGTGTCAATAATTTTTTTCCAAATGTAGAGATTGCTGTGTCATTAGCAGCTTGTAATACCAAATCTGATTTTTTGTTTGAAATTTTGAATTTTGAGGAAGGTAGAACTGATACCTCTGCTCCACTGTCAATAAGAAAATTTAATTTACTAGAGGGGTCAAATACAAAAAGACGACGTGTATGTATGACGGGTCTATTATCAGTCGTCGCGACAACAGAGTCTTTTAGTTTGTTGAATTGTGTTGTGTTATGTTGTGTGGTGAAAAGTTGTCGTTTTGAACAAATGCACATGGTTGTTCACATTTACGTGCGTTTTTACCGAATCTGAAATGGTACTTACATACCCAATTGGAAGGTCGTTGACCTGAAGAGGACCTATAAGACGATCGACGTCTTGAAGTTCCTCTGGAACTAAATCTTCTGGAAATTGGACGACTGAAACGTTGATTCTTAAGTTCATCAACATCAAGCGAGAGTTTTTGAAAACATTCAAAAATTTTAGATGTTTGTTCTGCAAAATGTTTAGTAATATTTGCTATCTCATTAGAATTAGAGATGTGTTTCGATACATTAAAGTTATTCTTGATTGCAGATACCTCAGATTCTGCTAATACCTCCCACAAGTTATCAGCGAGTAATAACAACTCATCTAATTCCTTATGACCAGATCCTGTCAAAGCAATGTTCAGACTTTTAGGTAGTTTACGTAACCAAAGCTTATAAACTAAGTCTTTGTTGACTGTTGAACCAGCTAAAAGAAGCAAGGATCTGTAAAATTGAGATGGTTTTTGGTCACCCATCTCAGTGTCAGATAGCATCTTATCGAACCGTTTGTTCTCACTTAAAGTATGTCTATTTATCAGAACTTTCTTCAAACCTTCATACAAGTTGGTTGAAGGTGGTTGTTGTATGAAATCTAATACCGTAACTATGACTTCTTGTGGAAGTGCAGTCACAAGATATTCATACTTTGTTTGGTCAGTGGTAATCCCTTTAGATCGAAATTGGAATTCTGCATGAATAAACCATGCATCAGGACTATCAGTCCAGAACTGTGGGAGTTTGACTGACGTTGCATGAACTTCAATGTTAGATGATGAATCATCGAAAGGGTTCAATAAAGGAGGCTCAAAATTAATTAAATGGTTATCTCCGTCTCCTGAGGTGGATAACCGAGTAGGAGTACGTTGCATTGTATTGTTTTAAAAAAATACTAGCTTTATTACAAATAAATTTCTTAAAATAATATTAATAAAATTGAAGTGTGCCTAGCGTGCAGTGTAGTGCCTACGGTTGTGAAACGATAAGCGCCGGCTTATCGTTTTACATCCGCTAAAAAGCTAATTGTGTAGTGTATATAAATAAATACCAATCCTTAGTCGCTGATTTACTGACGTCGCTGCTTGTTTCTGGCGTCACTGCTTGCTTTGGCGTTGCTGCTTGCGTCGGCGTCGCTGCTTGTGTTGGCGTCGCTGCTTGCGTTGGCGTCGCTGCCTGTGTTGGCGTCGCTGCTTGCGTTGGCGTCGCTGTTTGTGTTGGCGTCGCTGCTTGCGTTGGCGTCGCTGTTTGTGTTGGCGTCGCTGCTTGCGTTGGCGTCGCTGCCTGTGTTGGCGTCGCTGCTTGCGTTGGCGTCGTTGCCTGTGTTGGCGTCGCTGTCCACGTTGGCGTTGCTGTTGACGTTGACTTCTCTGCTGACGTTGTTATTGTTGTTGTTATTGTTGTTATTGTTAATTCTGCTGCTGCTGTTGCGCCACCTTACCGGCAGGTGTAGGGTTTTGTGACTACTGTTGTTGGTCGATGGTGTTGTTGATACTAGCGATGGTAGTGATATTATTGTGGGCGTTGCTGTTGATACTGCAGCAGTTGTTGCTACTGCTGCTGGTGATGATGGTTGTGTTGAGTCAGCTGTAGTGGTGAACACTTTGGCGTTAGTACTAGTGCAGTTGAGGAGCGTAAATTGCTGCTGCTATGCTTGAGCTGATGTTGCGCCTGCGCCGACGTGTTTTTTGCTTTTGTGTAGTTGCAAAGAGCTTCAACCTTTGAGTTGCACTACGTGTGGTCGCGCTGCTTTGCGTAGCGCTTGATTCTGCTAGGGCTGTAGTTTGATGTATATATAGCGCCAACAGTAATTTGTTAAATTCTAGCTTATATATGGATATCGAGGAGACTTCAAATTTTTTCTTGCTGTTTTATTGCGTTAATAATTTTTGCGTTGACTTCCTTCTTGCTGTTCAGAATTCTGGATTTTGGATTCTCATTTATGTGGATTTTTCGTCGTCGTCGTGGGCGTTAGCTTTGGTTGGTGTTTCTGTGAGTTTTCGGGGTTTATTTCAGTAGCGGCGGTGTTATTGTGGGATTCGAATTAGCAGGATCGCCAATTGTGGAAATTAAATATTTCCACGAGAAATATAATAATAATAATTTTGTTCGTACGTTTGAAATAATAATTTATTAGATACTGAAAAATTTTGAAATATTTTTATACATTTAAAATATGAAAACTTAATTCTAAAAAATACAAAAAGAACTTAAAAACTAAGTGGTTTTAAAACAAAGTGTTTTACATACAATTGAAACAATATTAAAATGTAATAATAAGATAACACTACACAGTGACTTACAGTATATAGTGACTTTACACAACCCCAAAAAAAATAATCCAATGGGGTAAAATCACACGATCTTGGGGACCAATTAATTGGGCCATTTCGTGAAATTATTTTTTCGTCAAAAGTTTCCTTGAGTAAATCAATCGTAGCGCCCGCTGTGTGGAATGTGTCTCCGTCCTGTTGGAACCACATATCAGCAAGATTAATGCCAGCTAACTGAGATACGAAAAAACTTCGAATCATGTTCCTACACCGTTCACCATTGACAGTGAAATTCTGACCATCATCGTTTTTGAAGACATATGGGTCAATGACTCCGCCAGCCCATAAAGCGCACCAAACAGTAATTTTCTGTGGATGTAATGGTGTTTCAACGAAAGCTTGTGGATTCTCCTCACTCCAAGTATGACAATTCTGTTTATTTACGTACCCATTCAACCAAAAATGGGCTTCATCGGAAAATAAAAATCGGTCCGAAAACAATCTATTGTTCTTCGAATTAGCAGCTCTGAAGGACGATTATGTGCGCCATAAAATGGACGAAGTGCATGATAAGTTTGACGAACAGAATCATTATTTTGATTAAAAATTTCCACAATTTGCACACGTTACTCTGGTGCAAGTCGATCCATAATAAAATGTCAAAGCAAACTAAACAAAAAACAACTATCAGCTGTTAAATGGGTGGTCAAATAAAGCAGTGATGCCAACTCAAAGTTGTATTACTCTATAAAAAACACCCTTTATATCATATGTGATGAAAACATTTTTCAAAAATTCCTTAAAAATCCGCAGCCACTGTAAATCTTTTGCTCCCAACTGTATGAGAAAGCTAAGAGTATGTTTTGTTTAAATACAGTTTTAAATTTGTCATTTAAAGCCTCTTTGTTAATTTTATGTACCATTTCGTGCCAATTTGTGCAGTATTTACAGAAAAATTGAAAAATGTCACTCAGTTGGTGTATTTTGTTTTTTATAAACATCAACAAAAAAGAAAATATAATTAAAAAACACAAGCGTCGCTGGACACACGAGAGAAGCGAAGCTTTTTCGAAATTCATAAGTTTGATAATGTCTTGGTTTTGTAATAAAAATATTTTTAGATTAAAAATATTTAAGTACCATAATGTTTACTAAAATAAATAATATTATCACCAGTAAATTTTATTAAATTACATTATTATTTTACATTAATTTTGAATTAGTTTTGTAAATGTTAATGAAGGTATTGGTTTTTAATATCTAAAATATCCAACTTATACTATATAGATGTAATGTTATCGATATTTCCAGCAAAAATTACATCAATAGTTGTCTTTATCGTGTTGTGCAAATATTTGGATTGCTTATCATTGCTTATCAAAGTTTTATTTCAAAAACATCGTATATTTTACACTTAATAACCGGTAGAAAACAAGCTGTTTTAAGAACTTATTTTTCAAAAGCGCGTCATTCTCTCAATTTTTAATATTTCTTTTTAGTACCAGCCACAGTGAATAATAATATTCTTAGTTTTTATTTTTCAGATAAATAGAGAAGTCAAAATCTACAACATAGCTCATGCCCCTTTTCCCTTACCTTAAAAATACCTTAAATTTCTAGCACTAGACCACTGGCCTCGACTTAAGTGCCTATGAACATTCATATCTGATTTCACAATTTAAATCTACAAATAAAACAATTGGCATTTTGTAATAATTTTCAACCCGTTCAATGGAATCTTGCTTCTTTTGTTGTCTGGATACCTCCTTATTCTAATGCTTTTGATCGATTATTGTGATCTGCTGCATCATAGTTTCACGCATTCACAATAGAATATGTAGGATAGCTAATGCACAATCATTTTAATACATTACTGCAAGGCTGGCAATAATGTGGGAAAAATCCCATTCGTGGTCATTTTTAATTGGTCTTGGGATTTTTTTTTTTGGGAATTTCCAGGGTATTTTTAATCCAGTGTGGTATTTTTCAATTGTCGTGGGAGTTCAGCGTGGCATTTTTAATTGCATGGAAGTTCGGGTATTTTCTTCTTAAAAATGTATTTTTCTCTTTTATTAAGCAAAAATTTAAAAATGCTGTTCGATGAACGACGAAGATAAGCTATAAGTTCACGCTGTACATTTTCTCAAACTAACCCTTAATAAAAACCATTAAATTGCACAATTGTTTTATGAACAATTTGTCATCATGAAAACTAAGCAGACATTTTTTGACATGTGACAATACTATCCTGAATTTTTAATTTTTTTGCAAGAGTAAAGCTTACAAAAATAATGTTAAAATGCCAAAAATAAGAAAAAATTTAATTTATTTTTGTCTTTTATTCAGCAAAAATTTAATAATGGTATTCGATGAACAACGTATATAAGCTATAATTTTACGCTGTACATTTTCTCAAACTAACCCTTAATAAAAACCATTAAATTGCATATTTATTTTAAGAATAAGTTGCCATCATGAAAACTAAGTAGACATTTTTTGACATATGACAATACTATATTGAATTTTTAATTTTTTTGCAAGAGTAAAGCTTACAAAAATTATGTTAAAATGCTAAAAATAAGAAATATATAATTACTGCCAGTACAATACTAAAAAGTATTTGCAAGTCTACATATCGAATCCTTTGGTTTTCAATCATATCTTAAAATAAAAATGAAATCACAGTCGTAAGCAGCATATATAAACTCCCTTACGTTTTTTTTTGTTGCAAAATACGCTTCAAATAATATATCGCTTTTACGCTATTAACATCACTAATACACAGTTTATTGAATACCATTATTATTTCTTTGTATTATTTATATTTTTTTTTAATATTTTATGCATATTTATTGTGGTATTTTTTAATGCTTATAGGAATTTTGGTGGTATTTTTAAAACGAGTGGTATTTTCGTGGTAGTTTTTAATAATCGTGGGATTTGTTTGGTATATTTTAATTGCGGTGGGAACTTTCGTGTTTATCTCTACCATGGGAATTTTGGTGGTATTTAATTTATGTTACTGTGGGAAAAGGGCAATTTTCGTTTGAATTGTTCCGAATTTTGACTGGCAACCTTGCATTCTTGTAATCTGTTGCATCATACCTGCACGCATTCACATGCTAATGCACAATCCCTTCATAAATTCCTCTCATCTACTGCAAACTAGCTTCAGTTTATGCTTAATATTGAGGGAATCACATCATAACACAAAGAGTTGTTTTGAAGTAGTGGTTAGTGTGTAGAACTCTCGATCGAAGGGGTGCGAGTTCGATTCTCACTGATACGCTTATAAAGGAATATTTTTAATTTTACATCCTCTTGCTGTAATAGACGGAAGTAAAAAAACAAAAATAATTCTTAGAAAAAGGTGTATGGAAAAAAGTATCGTTTTTAAGATTTCACTCAAGAAAATCACAAAACGAGGCGTACAAAGCGTCGCTTCAAAAAGTTCAGTAGGTTAAAGTTGAACGTTTCGCTATCAAAAGAAATTTTTCCAATTTTTAATTTTTCGAAGTTTTTTTATTACCCCTTATTCGTTTATGATCTTATGTTTTGTAACACCAAAATCCTTTATTTTTTTTTTAACTTCAGAGATTTTCGTCTAATATTCATACAAATTTATGCTGAAAATTTTGTAAAACTAAACTCAACGGGTTCTTGTAGTGAGTTTTAATTGGTTAAGGTAATTTTGAAGAAATGCTGTGACTGCATCTATTTGGTCGATTTTAATGCCATTTTTTTTATTATTTTAGTTAATGAACATAAGCTCTTACATACTATGGAATATTAAATATGTTATAAAGATGAATATAAAATATGTTACAATTAAATTTAAATTCAATTCATTATAATTACTATAAGATACAATTTATTTGAGATTATTTTAATAATAACAATTTAAAGAATGTTTTAAGGATTCTTTTGAATCTGCAAAATCAATGTTGCAGTATAACATGCAATTATTATACTCCAACATAGATCTAAACATTGGCGAGTTAAAGGCATTGTTTGATCTGCATGTTTCTAAATAAAACTCGTCAAAGTGTCTTAATGTTCTCGATGGAACATTAAAATTTATTAATTTGAGCAAGTTAGGACAATCTACTGTTCCCCTTAGAATATCAAAACCGAACATTAGAGATAAAATTATTCTTCTATTTTGAAGAGTTCTTAATTTAATAATACTACAACGATCATTATATGATGGCATTTCAATTTGAGAATAATGGCCCTAAAAACAAAACGAGTAAAAGCTTTTTGAACTCGTTCGAGGCGTAAGGTGTGAGACTCATAGAACGGATTCCAGAGAAATGAAGCATATTCCAACTTTGATCGAACTATTGATGTATAAAGACACTTCAGGGTATAAGGGTCTTTAAAACTTGATCCATTACGTCGAACTAACGCAAGTAGCGAGTATGCTTTCGATATAATATAATTCAAGTGACCTATAAATGTGAATCTCGAATCAAATATTACCCCGAGATCTTTAGTTTTACTTACGAATTTCAACCAAGTATTACCTAAAAGGAGACATTGACTTAGTGGAAGTAGAAACACACACATTTTTCATGATTAAGAAGCAGGCCATTGTTTGTACACCAATCAAAAATAGCATTTAAGTCAGATTGTAGTATCACAGCATCTGACAATGACCTAATTTTGAGAAAAATTTTTAGATCATCCGCATATAGAAGACATTGCGAATTCTTTACTTTTGATGTAATATCATTTATAAAAATAATTAAAAGTAATGGACCCAGTATACTTCCTTGAGATGCACCAGAAGAAGCTACAAATGGTCTAGATAGTTCGTTTTCAATGCAAACATGGTTAAACCTGTCACTCAAATATGACCCAAACCATCTTAATAAGATAGAATGGAAACCTATTTTCACTAATTTTTTTATTAAAATATCATGAGAAGCTTTGTTAAAGGCCTTTGAGAAATCAGTGTATACTGAGTCAACTTGATATCCCTTTTGAAAGGCAGAAATACAGTATTCCGTAAATAAAGTAAGGTTTGTTACCGTTGATCGAACAGGTACAAAACCATGTTAGAAAGGAGATATTAAGCATTTTACGGCAAAATAAACTTTCTCTTTAACTATTGCTTTGAACAGTTTCAATACAGAGGTAAGTTTTGATATCGGCCTATTATTTTCAATATTATTTTTATTCCCAGATTTATATATTGGAGAAATCAATTATACTTTCCAATCCGGAATAAATGACTCTGTAGAAAGAGATTTGTTGAAAATTAGCTGGAGGGGTTTTGCTATGGATTTAACAAAATTTTTTAAAAACAAACTTGATAAACCATCACAATCAGGCTTGGTTGTCATTTTAAGATTCAAAACACCCTTAACTACATCCTCTTCAGAGATATACAAGGAACCCAAATCAATCAAAGGGCCTTTTTGTCTTTTGTAGTATCAGCTGAACAAATAACTGGTGGTTCAAAATTTGACTCAAAAAGTCAGCAAAAAGATTTGCGCTTTCAACGGCATTTTTTGAGTCATTTTTAAAAAACATTTGCATTTAGAATGTTTGAGGTTTTTTTCTTAGAATTAACAATACTCCAAAATGCTTTCGGATTCGACTTTATATTTGTTTAAAAATTTTGCGTGTATTGTTTGTATAGAAATTTATCTAAGAAATTAAATTCTCTCATAAAATGTCTATATTTATTAAAGTAATCAATATTCGTAGACACCGCCCATTTTTTAATAAACTTATTCCGAATATTTTTTAATGTTAAAAGACCAGGGGTTTACCACGGCAGTCTATTCTTTTGCGTGCTTTTTTTAGGAACATGCTCACAACAAATCCTTAAAATGATAAATTTAAACAACAAGAAACAGTCTTGCACATTAAGATTAAAGTTATGCCAATTTATGCTATTAAATAAATAATTCAAAAGATTAAAATCACAAGCATTAAAATTAAAGTTAAATTCGTAAAATTCTATTTCTATAGACAAAGGAATATGATGTAAATCTTAAACAGAGAGTTCAAGAAAGTAACGTATAGACGTGAACTACACCAGGAAATATGTTTCTTTATAATGATAATGATATCGTTTTCATTTACTACATCCTTTAAAAATCAGTCTAGCCCTGTGTCGAATACTTTCATTAAATGCCTTAGTCGTCTCGAAAATTCATTTGCTGTATTTGCATTTATTGCTTTTCTATCTTCCGGTAAATCTTTCAAGGTCCACTTTTTATTTCTTGCAACAAACTAAATTCTTCGTGCATTGCTTTCAGCTACAATTCCTTATCGTTTCGCTGCATAGCCTCGTTGACATAAGTTGAATCTGGTCTTCTTCAACTATGTTACACATGTAATTGTAATGCAAGTGCTTGAGTCGCTCTGACCGATGAAAGAGTGGGTCAGCAAACTAAATTATTGTATCATCTCTGTCTTCATCAGTGATTTCTAAATCACTGCTGCTCTCGTTCACAGAAAATTCTGTACTGCTACTGTTTTCATCCGCAACAACTTCTAAATCACTGCTGTTTTAATCCCCCACTTCATTCGAGACTCCGCAAGCTAATGAGAATGTTTCCTTAGCAATTACTGGATCCTCTTCGTGATTTGAAGTGTTAGCTTCAAAGTGGTTATTAGCCCCTACTTCAGTAAGGATCTCTGCACTTTCTTTGTTAATTGAAAACTGAATCCGCTCTGTATCGTTCTTCTCTCAAAACTTATAAAAAGTATATTTGTTTAAAGTTGATACTGTGCTGATGTTAAACTTCCTTGTTTTTTGACTAAAACCCCGATAGCCCTTGGTGTTTCCTTCGTATCGAATGAATATACATTCTTCTGCTTTATAGTGCCACTTTTCTTTTTTCTATTTAGGAATATGACAAAGCGCACGACAACCGAACACTTCTATATGTGGAAAGTTTTGTTTTTACCTTGCCATAATTTCACAGAGTGCACGCCAGATTCTTGAGTGGGGACCGATACTCGGAATAAACAGCCGTGATGATTGCTCAGCCCAGAACTGCTTCGTTAAATTCGCATGCACCATCATACTTCTGGCCTTCTCTACCAACGTCCGATTAATGCGGGCCGGAACCCCGTTTTGTTCTGGAATGTATGCAATATTTGTTTGATGCTGAATACCTAATATTTAAAATTAAAACTTCATACCGCCGTTTACGTACTCGTTGCCGTTGTGTGAGTGAACAATTTTGATTTGCAAGGCAGTTTGCTTCTCCGCAAATGCTATGAGCTCTTAAAACTGCTACTTCACTTTGTCTTTAGATTTGAGAAAAAAAAAAGAATATCATCCTAGTGCGATCGCCAATAAAAGTCAAAAGTATTGTCTGCCGCCACTCGATTTACTCGTAAAATCCATTCGTCTAAAAAGATCTGTATGAACCAATGCCAGCTTCTCTGTTTAAGACTTTAAGACACTCTTTTGGAAACACTGTTCGCCTTAGTTTTTCTTTTGCGCATGATCAAACCAATCCTCCATGCGTTCAGAAAATTTATTTCTGTTGGCATGCCAATCTTTATCAAATTTAGTGCATTGCTAGTGTCCGACCGAATATTCGGTTTCGCTTACGGCCAGTTTCGGCCCTTTTTGTCAGTTTTGGTCAGTTTCGGCTATTCTGCTTCAATATGGCCGAATAACCGAAACTATCCGAAACTTTTGGTAAAAACTTCTTGCATCAGTCATTTAATTCAAATATAAAAATATTTACAACGCATTGTACAAAACAGAAATTATGAATTCGTCTATAATTTGATTTATCGTGTTAACGCAAAACGTTTTGGTTAATTAAATACGTTCGATACTATCATTTTCAATTCTATCATCTCTATTGCAATTAATGTTAACCCTTTCATGCCCGATGTTGCCTACAGGCAACATTGTACTTATAGACTTCTAAGTCCCGATATTTTCATGTTTTTGACCCGTGGTTTTTTGCTTCATGTAGCCTTATGTGTTGTGCAAGCTTAAACCTATTTGTTCTATTGAATGTTTTGCACGTGTCCATTCAGTAGCCGTTCTCCGTAGAATAGAATGGTCCAAATCAAGATCAGGATCGTTTCGCAAAAAAAAGTTTACACAAAAAGTGCTTCAAAACATTTTAATAATTGTTTAATTGTAAAACCAAGTGCACAATGTAAATAAATAAAGGTGAGAGAGTTATATAGATAAAAAAATCATGAGAAAAGTGTTGAGTTTGTCGAATAACTGCCCAACGGTGCACATAAGCAACATCCTGTAACTAACGAAACCGGGCCCCAAGGACTTTAAAATTTTTGTCAGTTCTTATTTGAGTTAAGACTAGCACATATCTGACCTCAAAAAATGTGTAGCCCCACCCATTTTAATTCGGGCATGAAAGGGTTAAAGTTTTATAAGTACTGAAGCTAAAAATTGATAATTAAACTTCCGAACGAATTCTGTGTGTGCGTGGAATAAAGGAAAAGAAAACGAAAGATTTCTATTTTTATAATACTAAACCTTTAAAAAATTGCTTTGTTTTGTAGTTCTATAAAAATGTACATTGTATGTGCATACTATTTTGAGTGTGTATGGAAGATATTAAGTTTGCAATGCTTTTGTAATAAAAAATAAAACAAAACATGATCTCATTTATTATTATAGTAAACTTCAAATTATTATTATAAACGCTAATATTCAAATAATAATTTTTTATATAAAATTTTTTCTTTTGTGTATGAAAGTACTTTTTTTTCTTTTGATAAAAAAAAATTATTTGTAAAAACTTAAATTTTCACATTAATAACCAGTTTCGGTTTCGGTTTCCGTCGAATATTATAAAATGACCGAATATTCGGATTCGGCCGAAATTCCGGTTTCGGTTGGACACTATGCATTGCCATGTAAATGACCAAGCCTTTAATGCGATAAATCCTAATCATCTGTTTTTATTTGGCTATTGCTCTGTGTGTGAATTCAGAATTGAATTAACAAATTCATTGGTATATTAGATATTTTTGCAGTTGTCATCTTGTCGCCGCGCTAATTGAAAATTGCACAACCTTTCGAACCAAGCAAAACTTTGTGGCCTTCTTTAACTAAATCACTTTCCAAAAAAGATTCGTCGCTAATTCAGGTGCATAGAGCACATTAAAAACATCAGTTTTCAAAAACACCGAGTTGAATGATGTACATATTAAGGCGTACTTTTCAGCTTCCAGATACTTGTACCATTTTGTTGTCAGCCATCACAACATCGTTTCTTTCAGTGTTCATCTTTGAGTCAAAAAATCAACCAGATATTTCTGACATATTTGCAGATGTTTCACTGTCATTTACCAAGAGTCTTCGTCGATTGAGTCTATCACAAATGCAGAATAGTTACGGTTTCATTGCAGATGAAACATCTCGAACCATTTCCTTCGTGCTTCTTTCCATAAAAGGCTGCAGTGCTCTCTGCACTTCATGAATATCTTGAATAAGTTTTGTTTTAACGAAACAGCCGTTATAATTTTAATATATCTCTAAGGTTTGTCAGTGCCTGCATAGGCCAAACATTTTGTCTCAAATGGAAAACAAACTTGGGCTATCGCGGTTCATTAACTTACAGGCCACACACTTTACTCAGTATACCACAGCCGCCACTCATTCTTCATACTTTTTTCAGACGAGTATTTAGAAATGATTCATTTGATATGGTTGTAGGCCAACGTTGTTTATTATATACGATTACACATTCAGCTTTATATTACATTATAAAGCCCCATAAATAAACCGTTAATTTTAGCCTTGTCGCTGTGCTTGCATCCTTTAAAAGTTTCACAACACACAACCTTCCACACGACACGTTGATGTCGTTGTCATCATTGAAACTTGATCATCTCTTCATAACATTGCATAATGTCAACTACGATAACACCATCAACAGCAATATCCTTAGTAACATGTTTTAACTGCGAAACTTGATTATAATTTGTTGTTGTTATCATCGTTGTTGGTGATGCTATTGTTGCTTTTACTTCTGTCCGATACAATTGTTGCGCCTTCATCAAATCATCCTTTACATCACCAGTTATATGAATTGCAAATACTTGTTCATACTTTTTCTCATTTAGTAGTTCTTAACAACTCTTGTTAACCGCATCCAATGTCAGGAACGTGATTATCCTGATGGCAGATTATCTAAATAAATGCTTGGATTGAAGGTTGCCATAGATTGTATAGCAAAAAGACTGCGCCGTAGGTATTACCCAGTGGGCATTTTAGCTAGCGATACGCAAAAGAATGCATGCTAGTAGTGCTCTTATTGGCGTCAATTTACCTTCCATGATCGCTGCATTTATGAGTGCTTCTGTAAGGCCTACCTTTTGAAGGTTTGGAGTCTTTTCCTGTTATTTTATATAAAAAAAATTTAAAAAAAAATTTTTGAAAAATTATAAATGATCAGATCAATTAAAAAAATCACATCTTAAAGAAAAAACAAAAAAAAAATTATTTTTTTTTGTCCGAGTTGGGACGCGAACCCAGGTCTCCGAAATCTAACACATTGCATATCACATTATATGAAAACTTTTATATGGAAAAATTGTAAGTCTTTTCTATTATTTTTGTATGAAGAAATTTACAAAAAAATTCCAAAAAAATTTTTAAATGTACAGAAAAATTTGTAAAAAAATGTAGATTAAAAAAAAAATACAAATAAAAAATTTTTTTTTTGGGTCGAGCTGGGTTGCGAACCCGCTCTCCCGCTCTCCCGAAAACTTACGTTCATTTGAGATGATGCAAAATAAGCTGAAGTTTGTTAACAACTGAGGCGGTCGAGTGGGTAAGATGCCAGACTGCCAGCTCAGAGGACGCTGGTTCAAATCTGGAATTTGTCAGAAGTTTTTTTATTTCAAGTTGATATTTATATTGCATTTCTTTCTAATGTACATTCTAAAGAAGGGCTTCTAGCAGGCTTCTTTAGAGTCGCGAGAGCGGAAGGCCTAGAAAATTTTCTCGTTTCATATAAAAAAGCTTATGGGCTTGGAAACGAGCACGGAAGGGCTAAGAAATCCATATGATGGCCTGCTAGAAGCGCTTCAAAGACCTGCTTTTTCCCACTGGGTAAAGTTAGAGGATTAGTTTGTATTTGAAGTTGTTGATATGTAGTGGTGCTTGCAATTAAAAAACTGGTTGCAAGAAATGCATAATTCAAAAATTGACTGTCAAGTGTGGAGTCTTGACGAAGCTAAGCCAATTGTGAAAGAATATATATTTTTTTCTAGCAAATACTGCGCCTCATACCACAGTTAGAGAAACATTGAGATATTGATGTACACAACTGTGTGAAAGCATATTTTTTTATCTATTAATACAAGCCCTCTCGTTTCGGTGGTTGTTAGAAAAAAGTAAAGCTAGAACGAGGTGGGCCAAATGATTCAGCAAAAATTGTTTTTTTTTTTTTATTTTGGACGTAAAAAAAGTAATAATTTCAGTGATAGCTTAGGCTTATCCATTGTATTTCTATTAATTTTTTATATTTGCTCATAACTTAACTGCCATCTTCCATAATAATCCTTGTGCAGCCAACTTTTGTGCACCGTAATTGCATCACCTGCTCATTTCCCAGTAATGCTATCGATTTGTTCCTCGAAGTCAACAATACAAATAAATATTCCAATAAATTTGTACAATCATTAAGTCCACTATTGCTTGTTTGTAACAAACTTGGAAGCAAAGAAAAAAAGGAAAATAAACCCAAAATTATCAATAAATAAGCTCGGTTAATCGTCGGCAATTTTGTAAGCAATTTATTAGTCTTTCGTTACGATAAGATTATCTTTAAATGCATTAAGGCAGGAATAAAGAAAAAGAAGTAACCTTTAGACGTAAATGCTTATTGCTTGCTTCAGGTGCTTTTCGAATATGAACATGGAAAAATAGCACCCGAACATAAAAATGAATATTAAAGCAAACACATACTCATAAGAAAACAAACCAATTAAGTTAAAGAAAAACTTGACAGATGAAGATTAATGATTAAGACAAATTGGAAGTTTGCCAAATTATTATGCAATTGTGACCAGCTGTAATAGCTGAGTATATAATTAAATGACAACTTTTGTAATAGACTTCATAAAATAAAATAAAAACTAATTTGCCATTTCAGCCGTAGAAAGGATTTTGACCGAGTTTTTATTGATCAATTGTGTTGTGCGAGTTATTATATGTTTGAACACAAATGATCGAGAACTGGACCTACGAGTTTAATGCCGACTCCGAACGGCTTTTCTTTTCAAGAAGCTTTTCATGGAACTTTTTACTCTCTGAGATTTGCCGTTGTCTGCAGCGATGTGCGACCGAATAGAAAAATTAATTCAATTGAAAAAATATTCTGTCTGACCTGGAACTGAACCCGGGCAAAAGCGGCTCTTTATCTTAGGGGCTACACACTCTACCCACTAGGCTACGGCCTCCACTTTGTAATAGACTAGTTTTTATAATAATTTTGGTATATCTACTATAAAAAAATGTTTTATGAGTATTTGCTCATGATTAAAAGGGTATATCATTAACTAAGAGTATATTATAATAAGAAAACAAAACTCAAGACAGATTCTTTTTTTTTTTTTTTTGATAATTTTTGATCAAAACCAATGATCTGAAAGCTTAAAGCAAGGTGGAGTTGCAATTTTTTCGGTTTGATATTTTCTTTAAGTAAATTATTGCTTTCGAACTTTTTTACATTATGCCAAAAAAACTAAATATAGCAAAATGGAAAACTAAAAATTTCTATTTTAGCTTTAATCGTTTGTAAAATGATTAATTGTTTTTATCGAAAACCACACTTTTTTTTACAATAAAACGAGTAAAAGAATGAAACATTAATGAAATTTGTTTTGTTAAAAAAAATTTGAACGTATTAAATCTGTACCAAAATGAGTTTAGAAATGTATAGAAAATGTATTAACATTTTTTCGAGTACAAATTTTTGTAAGCACATGCGAAAAGATGTTTAATCTTTTTAACAACAATTGGTATTGTCTGGTGGAACTATCAGTAAATTAATACCAGAGCGGATGCAAGATCAATAAAGCAGCGCCTTTTAGGTTGAAATTTTTTAATAATTATTTTTTAGAGCAACATATATTGATAAATATTTTAAAATCAGCGTAAACTGGTTTTCAAAATCACATTAAAAAACAAAAAATCAGTTCTAAGTACTTTTAAGAAATAATTTTCAAACAAAGACAGATCGTACTTGAGAGATATTTTAGTACAAAGAAAGACTCAAAAGAGGTTCATTTGTAAATGCTGAAAAAATAATTTTTACCCAAAAAGGTAGCAATTTAAAGAATTTAATTTTTATATTCTTTTTCGCAAACCTAAAAAATATTAAATTTTTGTTTATGCAAAAAATTAAACTTCAATTTTAATTGGATGGAAATGACAAATTCTCAAGTGAAATACTTCTTAAATTATCGTTTTATATAAGCAAACAATTTTTATTGTGTCTTATATTCCGACTGAGGCTTAATAGGTAAAATTAACTTATTTAAAAAATTAACTTGATTTTTTTTTAAATTTTCAGTTATTTCATAACCAAATATGGCTAAAAGTTTTCATCACATTTAGTAACAATAGCATAAAGAATTTTAAGATTTATTATACTTAAAATTTCTGCAAATGAAATGCAAAACAGTATAAAAAAACTACTTGAAGTATTAATATACTAAAATATTAAAATATTAAAATATTAAAATATTAAAATATGAAAATATTAAAATATTAAAATATTAATATATTATATTAAAATATTAAAAATTTAAAATAATAAAATAATAAAATATTAAAATATTAAAATACTAAAATATTAAAATATTAAAATATTAAAATATTAAAATATTAAAATATTAAAATATTAAAATATTAAAATATTAAAATATTAAAATATTAAAATATTAAAATATTAAAATATTAAAATATTAAAATATTAAAATATTAAAATATTAAAATATTAAAATATTAAAATATTAAAATATTAAAATATTAAAATATTAAAATATTAAAATATTAAAATATTAAAATATTAAAATATTAAAATATTAAAATATTAAAATATTAAAATATTAAAATATTAAAATATTAAAATATTAAAATATTAAAATATTAAAATATTAAAATATTAAAATATTAAAATATTAAAATATTAAAATATTAAAATATTAAAATATTAAAATATTAAAATATTAAAATATTAAAATATTAAAATATTAAAATATTAAAATATTAAAATATTAAAATATTAAAATATTAAAATATTAAAATATTAAAATATTAAAATATTAAAATATTAAAATATTAAAATATTAAAATATTAAAATATTAAAATATTAAAATATTAAAATATTAAAATATTAAAATATTAAAATATTAAAATATTAAAATATTAAAATATTAAAATATTAAAATATTAAAATATTAAAATATTAAAATATTAAAATATTAAAATATTAAAATATTAAAATATTAAAATATTAAAATATTAAAATATTAAAATATTAAAATATTAAAATATTAAAATATTAAAATATTAAAATATTAAAATATTAAAATATTAAAATATTAAAATATTAAAATATTAAAATATTAAAATATTAAAATATTAAAATATTAAAATATTAAAATATTAAAATATTAAAATATTAAAATATTAAAATATTAAAATATTAAAATATTAAAATACTAAAATATTAAAATATTAAAATATTAAAATATTAAAATATTAAAATATTAAAATATTAAAATATTAAAATATTAAAATATTAAAATATTAAAATATTAAAATATTAAAATATTAAAATATTAAAATATTAAAATATTAAAATATTAAAATATTAAAATATTAAAATATTAAAATATTAAAATATTAAAATATTAAAATATTAAAATATTAAAATATTAAAATATTAAAATATTAAAATATTAAAATATTAAAATATTAAAATATTAAAATATTAAAATATTAAAATATTAAAATATTAAAATATTAAATATTAAAATATTAAAATATTAAAATATTAAAATATTAAAATATTAAAATATTAAAATATTAAAATATTAAAATATTAAAATATTAAAATATTAAAATATTAAAATATTAAAATATTAAAATATTAAAATATTAAAATATTAAAATATTAAAATATTAAATATTAAAATATTAAAATATTAAAATATTAAAATATTAAAATATTAAAATATTAAAATATTAAAATATTAAAATATTAAAATATTAAAATATTAAAATATTAAAATATTAAAATATTAAAATATTAAAATATTAAAATATTAAAATATTAAAATATTAAAATATTAAAATATTAAAATATTAAAATATTAAAATATTAAAATATTAAAATATTAAAATATTAAAATATTAAAATATTAAAATATTAAAATATTAAAATATTAAAATATTAAAATATTAAAATATTAAAATATTAAAATATTAAAATATTAAAATATTAAAATATTAAAATATTAAAATATTAAAATATTAAAATATTAAAATATTAAAATATTAAAATATTAAAATATTAAAATATTAAAATATTAAAATATTAAAATATTAAAATATTAAAATATTAAAATATTAAAATATTAAAATATTAAAATATTAAAATATTAAAATATGAAAATATGAAAATATGAAAATTTTAAAATATTAAAATATTAAAATATTAAAATATTAAAATATTAAAATATTAAAATATTAAAATATTAAAATATTAAAATATTAAAATATTAAAATATTAAAATATTAAAATATTAAAATATTAAAATATTAAAATATTAAAATATTAAAATATTAAAATATTAAAATATTAAAATATTAAAATATTAAAATATTAAAATATTAAAATATTAAAATATTAAAATATTAAAATATTAAAATATTAAAATATTAAAATATTAAAATATTAAAATATTAAAATATAAAAATATTAAAATATTAAAATATTAAAATATTAAAATATTAAAATATTAAAATATTAAAACATTAAAATATGAAAATATTAAAATATTAAAATATTAAAATATTAAAATATTAAAATATTAAAATATTAAAATATTAAAATATTAAAATATTAAAATATTAAAATATTAAAATATTAAAATATTAAAATATTAAAATATTAAAATATTAAAATATTAAAATATTAAAATATTAAAATATTAAAATATTAAAATATTAAAATATTAAAATATTAAAATATTAAAATATTAAAATATTAAAATATTAAAATATTAAAATATTAAAATATTAAAATATTAAAATATTAAAATATTAAAATATTAAAATATTAAAATACTAAAATATTAAAATATTAAAATATTAAAATATTAAAATATTAAAATATTAAAATATTAAAATATTAAAATATTAAAATATTAAAATATTAAAATATTAAAATATTAAAATATTAAAATATTAAAATATTAAAATATTAAAATATTAAAATATTAAAATATTAAAATATTAAAATATTAAAATATTAAAATATTAAAATATTAAAATATTAAAATATTAAAATATTAAAATATTAAAATATTAAAATATTAAAATATTAAAATTTTAAAATATTAAAATATTAAAATATTAAAATATTAAAATATTAAAATATGAAAATATTAAAATATTAAAATATTAAAATATTAAAATATTAAAATATTAAAATATTAAAATATTAAAATATTAAAATATTAAAGATATTAAAATATTAAAATATTAAAATATTAAAATATTAAAATATTAAAATATTAAAATATTAAAATATTAAAATATTAAAATATTAAAATATTAAAATATTAAAATATTAAAATATTAAAATATTAAAATATTAAAATATTAAAATATTAAAATGTTAAAATATTAAAATATTAAAATATTAAAATATTAAAATATTAAAATATTAAAATATTAAAATATTAAAATATTAAAATATTAAAATATTAAAATATTAAAATATTAAAATAT
Organism: Dichetophora obliterata; assembly: GCA_963920525.1. NCBI lineage: Eukaryota > Metazoa > Arthropoda > Insecta > Diptera > Sciomyzidae > Dichetophora > Dichetophora obliterata. The sequence continues at coordinate 43,210,997 of OY986439.1, forward strand.
TAAAATATTAAAATATTAAAATATTAAAATATTAAAATATTAAAATATTAAAATATTAAAATATTAAAATATTAAAATATTAAAATATTAAAATATTAAAATATTAAAATATTAAAATATTAAAATATTAAAATATTAAAATATTAAAATATTAAAATATTAAAATATTAAAATATTAAAATATTAAAATATTAAAATATTAAAATATTAAAATATTAAAATATTAAAATATTAAAATATTAAAATATTAAAATATTAAAATATTAAAATATTAAAATATTAAAATATTAAAATATTAAAATATTAAAATATTAAAATATTAAAATATTAAAATATTAAAATATTAAAATATTAAAATATTAAAATATTAAAATATTAAAATATTAAAATATTAAAATATTAAAATATTAAAATATTAAAATATTAAAATATTAAAATATTAAAATATTAAAATATTAAAATATTAAAATATTAAAATATTAAAATATTAAAATATTAAAATATTAAAATATTAAAATATTAAAATATTAAAATATTAAAATATTAAAATATTAAAATATTAAAATATTAAAATATTAAAATATTAAAATATTAAAATATTAAAATATTAAAATATTAAAATATTAAAATATTAAAATATTAAAATATTAAAATATTAAAATATTAAAATATTAAAATATTAAAATATTAAAATATTAAAATATTAAAATATTAAAATATTAAAATATTAAAATATTAAAATATTAAAATATTAAAATATTAAAATATTAAAATATTAAAATATTAAAATATTAAAATATTAAAATATTAAAATATTAAAATATTAAAATATTAAAATATTAAAATATTAAAATATTAAAATATTAAAATATTAAAATATTAAAATATTAAAATATTAAAATATTAAAATATTAAAATATTAAAATATTAAAATATTAAAATATTAAAATATTAAAATATTAAAATATTAAAATATTAAAATATTAAAATATTAAAATATTAAAATATTAAAATATTAAAATATTAAAATATTAAAATATTAAAATATTAAAATATTAAAGTATTAAAGTATTAAAATATTAAAATATTAAAATATTAAAATATTAAAATATTAAAATATTAAAATATTAAAATATTAAAATATTAAAATATTAAAATATTAAAATATTAAAATATTAAAATATTAAAATATTAAAATATTAAAATATTAAAATATTAAAATATTAAAATATTAAAATATTAAAATATTAAAATATTAAAATATTAAAATATTAAAATATTAAAATATTAAAATATTAAAATATTAAAATATTAAAATATTAAAATATTAAAATATTAAAATATTAAAATATTAAAATATTAAAATATTAAAATATTAAAATATTAAAATATTAAAATATTAAAATATTAAAATATTAAAATATTAAAATATTAAAATATTAAAATATTAAAATATTAAAATATTAAAATATTAAAATATTAAAATATTAAAATATTAAAATATTAAAATATTAAAATATTAAAATATTAAAATATTAAAATATTAAAATATTAAAATATTAAAATATTAAAATATTAAAATATTAAAATATTAAAATATTAAAATATTAAAATATTAAAATATTAAAATATTAAAATATTAAAATATTAAAATATTAAAATATTAAAATATTAAAATATTAAAATATTAAAATATTAAAATATTAAAATATTAAAATATTAAAATATTAAAATATTAAAATATTAAAATATTAAAATATTAAAATATTAAAATATTAAAATATTAAAATATTAAAATATTAAAATATTAAAATATTAAAATATTAAAATATTAAAATATTAAAATATTAAAATATTAAAATATTAAAATATTAAAATATTAAAATATTAAAATATTAAAATATTAAAATATTAAAATATTAAAATATTAAAATATTAAAATATTAAAATATTAAAATATTAAAATATTAAAATATTAAAATATTAAAATATTAAAATATTAAAATATTAAAATATTAAAATATTAAAATATTAAAATATTAAAATATTAAAATATTAAAATATTAAATATTAAAATATTAAAATATTAAAATATTAAAATATTAAAATATTAAAATATTAAAATATTAAAATATTAAAATATTAAAATATTAAAATATTAAAATATTAAAATATTAAAATATTAAAATATTAAAATATTAAAATATTAAAATATTAAAATATTCAAATATTCAAATATTCAAATATTAAAATACTAAAATATTAAAATGAAATATGTTGAAATATTAACAAATAACTATCTTGGAACCTTTAAAGTAACGTTTTTTAGAATTATAAAATTTCGTTAAAGAATATCTGATTTGTAAATTTTTTTAAAAATTTAATTCTTCTTTATTTAGATATTGCTTGAAAAACTGATCAAAAATATTTTTTTTTAAACTATGTTTTTGTTTGCAATAGGTTCGTATTATAAATTTTGTTTGTTTTGAAATAAAAAAATTTTAAAAATGATTTTATTTTTAAATTATTTTTTTAACTATGGACCCTATGGGAGGGATTTTCGAACCCCGAAAACAACTTTCTCTTGGCTATGGGCCTGATTCAAATATTACTTATCATTTTTTTTTATTTTGTATTGTAATATATACAATTATTTTACACTTTACTATAGTAGTAAAAATTTGTTTGAAATCATATTTTGGATATTAGTTTCAAAATAAATCAAACATTTGTAAAAAATATGAATGTAAAATAATAAATATAATTTGTTTTGTTATATAAACTTATTTCAGTTATTCTGAATTGAAGGAGATAAAATGCTAACTGAATTAGCAGCAGAGCAATTTATTTTGAAATATTTATTGTATAAATTTTTTTTATAGATCTATGTTAAATGTTACTTTTAATTGACCTTGAACGTTCAACTGTTGCTCAATTATTTTGCTCTATTACGAAATTTTCGAAAACTAGCTCAAGACATGGAAACATTTATTTTGACATTACTGAAGTTCACACTCTTAAAAACTCTAACACTCAAACTCAAAAACGCAAAAAAACCACTTAAATCGGTTTTGTGTTTTTATTTTGCATTTTTAAATAAATTCGTTCGTGTGTTCATGTAATTGTGTATAGGTTAGGAAAGGTTAGGTTAGGTTAGATTGTGTATAAGTTTTACAATTTTCCCAAAATTTCAAAAATTGATTTTTTGTTAATTATGTTGGTTTTGTTGTTAATGTTAGGCTACTAAGTCCCTATACAAGCAGGTCAAACATTAAAAAGATCTTAAATATACAAATATATATTCAAATGGGCGAATATATAAATATGTTGGTTAGTAAACACATATTTACACATTTATTTGCATAAACATACATGTATTCATGCGTGGTAGCACATTTGAGCATTTGCGCTCTGAAGTATGTTGGTGCATTTGACATGTGTCGATTGATATTGATGTTGTTGTTGTTGCTTTTTAGCCACAAAGCACAACATCAAACAAACCTGTTTATATAATTTAAATATGCCTCACTGAATAGTTTTTCATGTGTTAGTGCATGGATGTGTTAGTGTGCTTATGTGTGAAAATAGCTAAAACTTTTCTGAATCTAAATTTGGGGCTTGTAGTTTTCTATTTACAAAATATTTATGCCAAGCGATGCTTCATATTTGGCTATTTGGATAGCATTTTGGTTCGGGGATTATTGAAGATTTTCATATTTTTAACATTCTATTATGTTTTAATATTTTTTTTTTTGGAGATTATTTACATTTGCATGACTGGGTTTTTTCTTGCCTGATTAAATGTTAATAGCAAAAGTTTTTCATACTTGGCTATAATATTGGTTTAATAACAATAAAAAGTTTTGATAGCTCTTTTGAGCTAAGGCTGAATGGTTTGTGCGTATGCACACAAAAAACAACCACAAAACTTCCTCCAGCGGAAAAACTCTCTTCTGTTATTTGGAATTGTAGCCGGAATATGTTTGAAATGTCTTTTATGTGAAAATTTTGAGAACAGAGCTGCAGTATCAAAATAATTATATTTGCAAACGAATTATATTAGCTTAAAATATAGTTCTTAATAGACTTAGTCAAGTGGTTCTAACTCTTAAATTTGCACCTTGTGTGTTATTTTGAAAAAAGATACATAAAAATGTTTATTATTATCTCTCCGAAATTAAAAAAAAAACCATTAAATACTATAACTTCAACAACACAATATTATGGTTTGACTAGACAAGTGCTCTTTTTTACAATCTCAAGCACCATTCAAGTGCAGAGTTCTACCTCGAGTTCTTCTTCTTTATTTTGTTCTTTTGTGAGTATGAATTCAAACATACTAGAAAGTATGCAAAATAAGAAATGTCTTCATGCTGTACGAACTTAGCTGAGTGCTGCTACGCTCTTTCATTCAACTGTAAGAAATAATGTTCTCAAGTTCTTCCACAGGGTAAATCTTGTTTGTGTTTTAATAAATATGCATTACTTAACTCACAATCTTCTGATTCTAATAGAAACAGCCTGTAGTTGGCGGATGCAGTTACTTGTGCATCATTAATGCTGGCAACCTTGCATTCATAATTTTTATTGCATATTAATTTAATGCACTAATCTGTACATGAAAATTCAAATACTCAACCATTGAGCTAATTAAAATTTTTCAGAAACTATATAAACTTTATTAAAGTACTCTGCGTATTTTTGAAATAAACATTAAACAAATATTTTTGAATTTAATGAGGGATAAGAATCTGAAGCATTGAAAAAAGCAAATTGTCGCTGAAAGCAAAAAACTAATTTTTTCAGAGCATTTGTTGTACTGCGAGCACATTGCGGTTTTTGATCACTTCTTAGCCAAAACAATAACTAGATTGTGTTAGTAAAAATAACTATAAAAAATTGATTAAAATCAAATAACGTCGATATGTTTATGAATTGGTTTAGAGTTGACGGAATATTATTTGTTTATTACTTTTAAATGCTAAATATTTGCATTGCGTAAATATTTTTTCAAATTTTTTTCAAACATAATGAAAAAATGTCAGTGCTAGAAAATGTTCCGAAACTCCGCACTGTGACGCGAAATCGAAATTTTACATTCTGAACATATAGAACGAAAATATTCACTGGTCTTAGCAATTATTTCTTACTTACCTGCACTTATTACAAAAAAATACAAAAATTCTTGAATGTTGGCCCAAGAAGTGATATATTTAAAATTTTTGTTCATTATTTTTCTAGTTAGACTTAATTTTAATTTTTAAATATTTCCAAATATCTTAAATACTTGAAAACGGCACACTTTATTTAAAATAAAATAAATTTAATTCTTTTAATAAATAACTATTATGTCTTCCTTAAGTCCTGGCAGTGCCAAGGTGCGCATATTTTTTGAATATTTTTTGTTTCTAATCTGGTAAGGTTACGTTAGTGTGGCTGCCTCAATCGAGACACACTTAGGCCAATGAGGCCCATTGTGATATCAAGGGATAAATTTTCTTTCTCTATTTAAAACAATTTGAGCTGTATACTGAGCCTATGATTCTGTATACCGAAGATTCCGAAAATTCGTCAAGGTCGTTGAAAAACGAGATGTCTAAGTGAAGAAAGCGTTTTTAAGCCAGCGCTGGGCAAGTGCAGAGGAAATGTACTGTAGATTCCTCCTCTTCTTCATCTCCACAGCTTCTGCAGAGGTCGCTGTCGGGATGTTCAACCTTTGAGCGTGTCTGCCAATCAGGCAATGTCCTGTAAGGACCCCTACTATGGTACCGATGTGGTTTCTACTTAGGAAAATGAGTTCTATTGAATGCTTAAGGGCGAGTTTGGGCCAGATTTTCCGCGTTATATTACACTTGTTTCCTGCTGACCACCTGCTGTTGGTTTCATTGCAGGATAGCTCATGCTTAAGGAATTTATAAATGGTGAGAGGACTATTTAGGCTTGCCTTATCTGTAGATAATTCTTTGGTAGTACCTGTGCGAGCGAGTTCATATGCTTTGCAGTTACCTAAAAAAATCCGTATGTCCGGGAATGCAGCACAGAAAGATCCTGAGCTGTTTTGCCATATCATTTAGAGATCTTCGGCAGTTTAGAACTGTTCCATATGTTGTTTCGACGCTTTCAAGGGTGCGGCTTGACTGTCACATAGTTTGCAGATATCCCCAAATTATATCTTATTTACCTGAAACCATGTGTTATCGCTTCATGTATAGCAGCGACTTCAGCTTGGATCAGGCAGCCTGAAGACTATATTAATGTTCAATGCTTCAGAGTAAACTCCTACCCTGCTTTGCCATCATTTTTTTTATCCGTCAGAAAAGATCTCAATAGCATTGTTAGGTGAAAGGTTTTCTAGTTCCCACTCTTCTCGAAAGGGAACGGATACATCGAACTTACTTTCAAAGGATAGTTTTTGTGTGATATAGTCGATGGATCTGGGTATAGTAGTTGTTAGAAGTAGTTGTTAGTGCTCCGCCGATACACAGTTCAGCTGATCTTTGAACTTTATGGAGAAGGTTAAGGTGAGTCTGTGTTGCGAATGAATGCCACCAGACAAAAGCACCATATAGCAAGATTGGCCTTATAACTGCTGTACATAGTCAGATAGTGACACTTGGTTGTAAGCTCCACTTGCTACCCACCGTCTTCTTTTCATGAGTACAAGGCAATATTCACTATTTTGGCTCTCTCTAGCAGATTGGGCTTCCAGTTTAGTTTCTTATCTACACCTTTTCAAGTTGTAGTTCAGAAAGCATAAATTTTATTTCAGAAATATGAATTGTAATTCATATTTGTGAAATGTAGTTCAGAATCCGTAAATTGTATTTCAGAAAAGTAAATTGTAGTTCAAAATAGTAAGTTGAAATTCGGAATTCGTTACTTGTATTTCACAATAGTAAATTGAAGTTCAGAATAACAAAGTGTATTTCAGAGAAGTAAATTGTAGTTCAGAATAGTAAGTTGAAATTCAGAAATCGTTAATTGAATTTCATATTAGTTAAATGTAGTTTAGAATAGTAAGTTGAAATTTAGAAATCGTAAGTTGTATTTCAGAATTGTAAAATGTAGTTCAGAAATAATCAATTGTATTTCAGAAATATGAATTGTAGTTCAGAATCTGTAATATGTTTTTCGGAGTTCAGAATGTGTAATATTATTAGTATTTAACCCGTTCAAACCTGTTTTTTTTTAAAATTACGCTTTAAAATTCTCCTTTGCTTAGCAAAAAAAAAAACCAATTATTTGAAACGTCATAGTTTTTCAGAAAATCACATTTAAAATATTTGTCTTCTTGTAAATGTACTGAAATTTGTACTTTTAAACTGCTGACAATCCTTTCAATTTTCAGTTAGGGATTCAAAAAATTGTAACCATATGGAGTCCAATGCGCGGATTCTCAAGAACACTAGGCCTTTAAAAGTTGTTAATTAGAGTTACCTGAAATACATGTTACAGTTTCTAAACTACAAATTATATTTCTGAAAAACAATTGATGATTTTTTAACTACATTTTACAATTCTGAAATACAACTTACGCTTTCTAAATTTCAACTTACTATTCTGAACTACATTTAACTAGTCTCAAATACAATTTACTAATTCTGAATTTCAACTTACTATTCTGAACTACAATTTACTTTTCTGAAATACAATTTATTATTCTGATCTACAATTTACTGTTCTGAAATACAATTAACGGATTCGGAATTTCAACTTACTATTCTGAACTACAATTTACTTTTCTGAAATGCAACTTACGCTTTCTGAAATAAAAGTTATTAATCTGAAAAAACATTTACGTTTTCTGAACTACAACTTGAAAAGGTGTAGTACCAGGTATTTTGCTTGATCTGAGAAGATAAGTTTTGTGTTTCCTTATTAGTGGTGTCATTTCACTAAAACCTTAGGGGGGGGGGGGGGAGAAAATTTATATGACATAATAAGATTTTTTTTGTAAAACATTCCTTGCAAAGTGGTTATTTTCCTATTATATGGAAGGATTCTTATATTATACCCCTTCATAAATCTGGCTTCAATATAGATGTTTCTAACTTTTTCTTTGTTACAAATCACCCGAAGAACGACATCTTTTACAATCTGATCTAAATAGACTTGTGGACTGGTGTAGCTTAAATATATTAAATCTCAACTTAAAAAAATGTAAGCAAATGACATTCTCGCGAAGATCTGCTAGTAACATAAATTACACTATAAATAACACTAACTTAGAAATAGTTTCCAGTTTTCTCGATCTTGGTGTTATTATGGATTCAAAACTTCGCTTCAATCTCCACGTTAATATGGTGATAAATAAGGCAAGAGGAGTCCTTGGTTTCATTAAAAGATGGGCTAAAGAATTCAGTGATCCCTTTACTACTAAATTATTATATACCTCTCTCGTAAGGCCAATTCTTGAATATGCATCAGTTATATGGAACCCACAATATAATGCCTACATCGACGCTTTACGTCATAGTCGTTGGAACCCCAATATTATGCTTCCATCGTATGAAATACGCCTTAAAATTATTTTACTACCTTCCCTAAGAAGCAGAAGAATGATGCTTAATGTCATGTTTCTGTATAAATTACTTCGTGGCGAGATTAATTCGGTATATCTCATCTCAGCTCTAAATTTTAACATCCCAAGGAGAGGAACTAGACATTTTCTGATTTTCAAGTTGAGTCAGTGCAGTTCTTATTACGCTCTTCATGAACCTTTACGATGTATGTGCAGTGATTTCAATGATAACTTCAACATGATTAATTTTTCTGATTCGGTAGACGTCTTAAAACGGAAAATTATATTACATTTAAATAATTAAATCAATTTAGCTTCATCCTATTATACCTAAAGCAGTTTTATAACAATATAATATTGGTAATTGACATTGTTCTGCTTCTCTTTTTTGTCTCGATATTTTTTTTTATAAAGTAAGCACCATCAAATATGAATCGTTTTTAAAACTTACTTTTTGATTGTTCAATATTTTAATTTTTAATCGAATTGGGATTTACGTGCTCACGTGGTTTCCTGATTTGAAATTAGACTAAACTCACACTATCACATGGATTGATGTGCCAGAGTATATCTCTTTTCCATACAAGTTTATGCCTGCGTTGGCCCAAATGCATATCCAACTAATTGGGATTTTGATTTGGCGGATATGAGATTTATCTCATTTCCACGTAGGTCCTTGGGTTGGACAATGGCCGCAAACCAGTTAAAATGAGTTTAGTGTTTTCGATTGTTTTTCGGGTACCTTAAATTGATAATTACTATTATTTAATTTGATGTTGCTTATTTATATAGAATCAAGTATACTTAAATACGCACTTATATATATTCAATTTTTAAATTCCGCTGAAAAGCCAATTAATGTGCTTAGTGGAAAATCCTAATTGCCAATAGGGGGTATGCTTTAGTGCATTCTGTCTGTCCCGGCAGATTCGGGCAGATTTTAGAATGTGAATCGTGCATGCGTATAGGACGGGATTTCATACCTCCGGGCGAATCAAAAAAAAAAAAAATAACATTTAATAAAACCATAGTTATACACATTTTTATACACATATATGAATTTAGGCTGTGTGCGAATTGATCTAAATGCGACCTAAACTAATTTGTGTCGATAAGGCAGTGCTTTCTAAATAATTAAGGCAATTCTCGAGCTACCAAATGCTGCCTGAATTGGGAAGCACTGCTTTATCGACACAATTTAGTTTAGGTCTCATTAAGGCCAATTGGCACACAGCCTTAATACATATTACCATATACACACAGAAGATTTTAAATCCATGGACTTAAAAATAAAAATAAAATTTGTAATCCTTTAATGGGAAAAATATATATTGGATTTTTTCCAGTGGATAACGATGTTGATGCTTGAGGGCAAACTCGTTAACTCGTCAAAGGGAGATCTTCCTTGTTGAACTTTTTTACCATTTCTGGTTCCACAGCCATCAGCATGAGGTGACTAAAATGGTCATCTCCCATTGTTGTACGAAGAAACGACTTCGCTCTCTTTAAAGTGAAGAAAAATCTTTCGTTGGAAGCGTAGTCACTGGCAGTGTCAAAATAATATACATTAATTGTATTATTTGTGAGAAAGCTATTGGCATTTTTTCTAAACTCTGTACCATATCTTTAATTGATTTTGTTGCATTTTGCTTCAAGTATTCGCTCGCCACACTCAATTGGCTCCTGAGAACAATTTCATCAACCTGGATGGAATACAGTTTAAAAAATTGTATTATTGATTCTTCGGACAAAAATGTTTCCGAATCCGGATCAAATCTTTCTAATGTATTCGTTACCTCTGTGTTGTCTTGAAATCGCTTTTCATATTCTGATTAAAATTTGTCAACGACTTCGAAGTAGATCTTACGCATATTTTCATCAAATTTCAGTGGTAGTATACTGCGTTGGCCATGTGTTGACATTACCAATGATTCCTTACGCTTTTGAGCTAACTTGGCTACTCTGCTAGATCTTTTGTCTTCTGGTGTTGTTTTATCGAAGCAAATGCCGCAAAGTTCTGCAAAATCCATTGATTTGTTAAATATAATTTTAAACATGGTGTTTTCTTTGCATTGTTTAAGCATCAAGAAAGTACTTTAATTAAAGCACTTTTGGTAGAAATGATTATGTCTTTGCTTTGTAACTGTTTAGAGAGTGAATTCGTAACCAACAGCAGATCATGCAGCATATGTAAGCAAAACATAAAGAATGGTTTTTCTATACGATTTTTTTAAATTTTCAGCTTCTAAATGTGCCGTATCATTCGAATTTATCGTTATAAGAAGTACTGCCAAAACTGATTCAAAGCGTAAAATAATTTTTTGAATTGATTTAAACCAGTACAGCCATCGAGTTGGTACATTTCTTTTCAGCTCGAGAACCTTTAGATGTAATTCTTTTTGAGAAGCAATTAACAGAGAATGACGGGTATTACTTACAGAAATAAAACTGTCTACAGTTTTTACTGTAACAAAGAAATCATTTAGCGATGTCAAATTCTGGATCGTGTGTACCAAAACTTAATTCAGTCGGTGAGCATGACAGTGCACGTCATGCTCGTCTTGAGGATTATGTTCCTTTACTCTTTTCTGAAACCCACTGAACTCACTACTCATCACATTTGCACCATCGAAACATTGGCCAACACAATTATTTATTGAAAGCCCAAGAGCTGTGATGGTTGACATTATCATATTGGTTAGAGAATGAGCATCCAAGTTTATAGCGTGAAATTTTCTAATATCCCGTTCGTTTATTTAGCCATCATGATAATATTGCAACAGTAACGCCAACTGCTCCTTTTTAGGCATATATTTTGGTCACTTCTGCCAGGATTGATAAATATTTGGCTGTTTTAACTTCTGCGACGATTTTTCTTTGCATTTGAATAACAAATATTTAATTACGACCGTGTTTGTTTATAAAACTGAGTTAATCAGAAGATTAGAAGAAATACCATCGCCTTTCGTATCGGTGGCGCTTAAGTCCATGATACAAAGAGCAATAACGGTTTGAATATTGCGGTGAACTGTTCTTTAGTCGGGCCAAAATAATATGTAACGTAATAATTATATAATCAGATATATTTTAATTCATAGTATGCGATAAAATTGGTGTATTAGTTAAATAAATCTTGTAAAAATTAGACGAATTTACAAAATAGCAGTGCATTGAAATTTTTCAGTGTATAATTTCTTTATTTCTTTATTTCTATTTTAACTATCAACAATCGTTTAACAGTTTGAGTAATAATATATAAATTATAAAAACAATATGATATAAAACTAATAAAATGTAAACATAATTATATTAAAGAATATTGCACTTTTATAAATTCATTTGCAACAATTCTTAATAAATTTTGTTTAAAAGTTTGTCTATTCAGAGTGAGATCTATTTGAGCACGTATGGATTTGAACGCTAAGCACATATTATTAATAGGATCATTACGGCCATAAATTGTCCTATGATACGGAATGTAAAAAAAATCTCTTTGCCTAAAATATCTCTCAGGCGCATATATTCTTAAAAGAGCGAGGAGTGGCGCGCAGTCTATATGTGACATAATTATATCGCGAACAAAAATAACAAGATAAAAATTTACGTCTGGAGGCTAAGGTATTAAGACCTAGAAGAGCACACCTGGATACGTACGTTGGCATAAAATTCCAATTTAATTTAAACATTATGTAACGAGTGAAACGTTTTTGTATTCTTTCCAATCGCAAATAATCTACCTCGTAATATGGATCCCAGATCACACATCCATATTCCAAGATAGACCTTACTAAAGATAAAAATAACGTTCTAAGGGTATATGGATCCTTAAATAAACGCCTCAAAAAACCCATCATTGCATTAGCCTTAGTAATTATGCAATCGTAATGGTTGGAAAAAGAAATTTTTCTATTATTTCTATTATTTTCTATTTTTCTGAGTAATTAAAAAAATGTGGTTCTTTTTTCATGTAAAAAGACATAATGTAGTATTTGGCAACATTTAAATAAAGTCTATTAACTGAACACCATTTAATCATATTGTTTAAATCAATTTGAAGAAGTCGATGGTCGGAAGGTGAAGAAACCGAATTAAACAGTTTAACATCATCAGCATACATCAAACAATTAGTATGCTGTAAAAAGTTTGGGAGGTCGTTGATGAACAAGACAAACAATAGAGGTCCAAGGTGGCTTCCTTGGGGCACACCAGAATGGTTAGTAATAGATTTTGAGTAGCAGTTACCAATACGGACAACTTGATATGTATCTGAAAGGTAATTCCTCAGCCAGGATCACAAAGAGGAATGAAACCCCATTAGGGAAAGTTTTTTAACCATAATGGAGTGCAGAACTCTATCAAAGGCTATGGCAAAATCAGTAAAAATGTCGTCAATTTGATTGCCTTTTTCCATTTCAGTTTTAATGAAGTGAGAGAACAGTGTTAGGTTTGTAAAAGTAGATTTACCACTAACAAAACCGTGTTGGAATTCAGAGATAGAGTTTTTAATTCTAGCATAAATGTGTTTTTTGACAATTGACTGAAATAGTTTAGGGATCAAGGGCAATTTTGATATCGATCGATAGTTCGCTATATTTTGCCTAGAGCCAGTTTTATGGATAGGGACTATAAAGGATTCTTTCCAAATATTCAAAAGCTGCCCTGTTTTTAAAGATAAATTAAATAAAAGCGCTAATGGCTGGGCTAGCATAGCTGCGCAGTTTTTTAGAAATATTGGGGGAATATTATCAGGACCAGTTCCTTTATTAATGTCTAGAGTGAGCAAATCTTGTAAGACATCATCATCAGAAAGAACTAATGAACCCATATCAATAATAGGGTTGTCATTATAATAAAAAGGGCAGTTCACGTCATCTCCGTCGTCTAATAAAAAATTCGATTGAAAATAATCAGTAAAAAGATTTGTGACGTCTGAAGTGATATTTGCAGTTTTTTCGTTAAAAAACTTATTTTTAGGGAAACCCTTCGTGTTCCTTTTTTTATTTAAGAAATTCCAAAAGTTCTTCGGATTTTCTCTAATATCAGACTCCAGCTTATTAAGGTGAAATTTGTAGAGCAATTCTTTAAGAGATGCGTATTCACTACGCGCCTGTTAATAGTTTTGATGAAAAGATATATTTATTTTACTTTTTTTGAACAATTTGTTCATACGGTTTTTTAATTTTGAAAGACTTTTATTGAACCACTCCGGATTAGAAGTTTTCATTATCTTTTTAATAGGAACAAAGCAAGTAAATGCTTGATTTATAATTTCGATAAAAAAGTCATATTTATCTGACAAGATATCACCAAAACCCAGACGCCAATCCACATTCGATAAAAATGTAGATATCGCTGTGTAATCAGCTTTTTTAAATGCAAAAACAAAAGTATCTTCTTCTATGGCAGATGTATCATTAATAAGAATTTCTAATTGTAATAAAAGTGCTTTATGATGAAAACTATTATTTAAAAGAAATAAATCCGATTCAACATAATTGGCATTTAGGTCATTATCAATAAAAATAAGATCTAAGATTTTGTGCAAGCTATTTGTGACAGAGTTTATTTGAATCAGACCCAAGGAATATACAGAGTCTAAAAAATCGATTTCTAAATTGTTGCACATCGAGTTCGGAATCATACTTAAAAGATCCTTAGAATAAGTCCAATTTACACTACTTAAGTTGAAATCACCCAACATAATCGGGTATTCATTATCTTTGAGCCTATCAATTACGTTCAAAATATTAATAAAGTGCATAGAATAAACTTCACTTGAAGAGCAAGGTGGAATATAAGATACATATATATATATATATATACTTTTAATATAGTTAGAACCATCACCATCCCAAGGGCAATCTACACGAACGCATATTTGTTCCAAGAGATCGGATGTGTTTAGCAATGATATCTGCTGACAACGATAAACTGCACGGATAGCAATTAAGACACCACCACCTCTTGTTAAGCCAGTTGATGTCAATGATCGATCGCGGCGAAAAACCTCGAAATTCTACCACGATTAGTTTTTTTATTGAATCGATTTATTGAATAATAGTGTCAGATCCTTAGGGGGACCAATGCCCCCTAGCCCTACCCAATTGACGCCGCTGTTCCTAGTTTACGATGACTAATTAGAGGTAAATAGTGTTTTTTGGTGAAAATCACTAACTCAGTTTTAGTTGGGTTAACGCTGAGCCCACAACTGGTAGCCCAGTTTACTGGAGTATTTAGGCAGTTTTGCATAATGTCTCAAAAAGAAGATATATTTTTTCCAGAGGTAACGACATCAACGTCATCGGCATAAGCTGTCAACCAGCACCCCTCTAGTTCCAGTTTGACTAAAAGATCTTAACGTGGATACCGTTCAAAATTTTATACCGTTAGTCCTGTCAACTAGCATTTGATATATCAGTGCTATCAACGCTGCATCAACCCCAAGCTCCGTCGGCGCATTTGCGATAGCTCTTGTTTTAACATTGTTAACGGCCTCTTTTATATCAATAAAAGCTATCATTGTATAGTCCTCATAACAGGGGGATTTTTCAATGATAAAAACTAAGGAGTGGAAAGCTGATTCCACGGATTTGCTTATAGTGCGAGCGTGTAGCACTAGCGACAATGTTTTTTTCTGCCTTAAAGTGAATATCGATTAATCGAAGAAAAGATAAGAGACTAATTAGTCGAAGGTCTTTTGGGTTTACGTTTGAGCTTTTTCCTGCCTTAAGCATAAAGATAACCTTCACATTACGCCAACGTTTGGGAGTATGATTTAGGTCAAAGCCGCTTTGGTAGATCAATAGAAGCCGCTCCGTAATGATTCCATACGAGTTTTGGATTTCAATAGGAACTAAGTCTTCCATCTGGTGTTGGTGACTTAAATGGTTTGAAGTTACTGATTGCTCATTCGATCTTTGTTTGTGTGAGTATTTTAAGGGAACTGTTCACAGAAGGTAACTGATCTTTCTGAATTGGAGCGTAACATATCTCTGAGCATGCCGGAAAGTGGGGGTTTCTAATCTATGTAATGGTCTTGAAAATGCCTGTATAAACCAGGCTCTGACCGTTTTGTATGAAAAGTATAAAACTTGAGGTCGATCAGACAGTTTGCGGATTTGAAATACTCTCAATACGTTACTCAGTATTTTTACGCTAAAAAAAAATATTAAATGTACATAGAGTATTTTAAAGAGTAATCCGTAACTAGCAACGAATACCAAATTTTATAAATTTTTGAAAAGAAAACGAAATTTTCCTTAATTTATTAGCGCAGTGTTTTTCCATGTCTCAACAAAAACAGTTATGAGCACCTAAAGTAAAAAAATAGTTTTAATTCTTTTAAAATTCAACTTTCAATGCAATTTTATCAAAAAATACCAAGCTTTTCATTA
Source organism: Dichetophora obliterata (assembly GCA_963920525.1). Classification (NCBI taxonomy): domain Eukaryota; kingdom Metazoa; phylum Arthropoda; class Insecta; order Diptera; family Sciomyzidae; genus Dichetophora; species Dichetophora obliterata. The sequence continues at coordinate 43,226,912 of OY986439.1, forward strand.
CCTCATTTATTATGACCCATTTTTTTTTTCTTGTTCAATTTTCTATACATCTTTTATACATAAGTTCAATTTTTTTATAAATAAAAGCGATTTTTTGATCTTGTTTCGATTTTCTGAAGAACTGATAAAATTATAAAGAAAAATCATTAATACGCTTGTTGATTTTTAAGAAATTTTATATATTGTTGAGGGATTTGATGATAAAAATTAAATATATTTTAATTGCTCACATAAATAACTGCAATAAAATAAGAAGAAACAAATTAGAAAATATTCTCAGCAATAAGAAATTTTATGACTATTTTTCATTCAAACATTAAGCATTCTATTTATTATTACATACTAAATTTATTTTAAGCCCACAAATTCAATAAAACCATAATTAATTACTTTCCATGGAGGCATCAGCTGCACTTGCTCGTCACATAAAGCCATAAATATTCAATTTGCACCCAACGTTTATTGATTGACAATTTAAATAATTGCATGACTATTAAATGAGACAGCTTAAATATTTTAATAAAATACCATTCATTGATAAATTGTGTCAAATCCCTTTATTGTTGCGGTGTTTACTCTTAAACGACTAAAAAAACAAAAAAAAAAAAATAAATCCGAAAAATATTGTTATCGATATAATACGAAAATGTACCAATATATTGGTTTTCAAATCAAAAAGCAACAACAATTGATATACAATTCAATGAATTGATTCAAGAGTAGATTTCATGTGTTTGATTATGTGTGAGTGTGTAATTTTGCATGAGTGCCTAGAATTTTTGTATGCCTCTCTGTGTGCTAACATCGTTGTGACTACTAAGCTGCAAACATTGTTGTTGTTTTCGGAAACCATAGTAACGTATTAAAACTGCTCACACAACATTATAGAAAACAATGAACATCCATCAAGCTAGATGCCCCACTTCATCCTCACTCAAAGCAGGTCTTCCGCACTCCACAACATATCATTCACAACCTATGCATTTCACAACCAGTATTTGAAATTATTCGTTACCGACAAAGGATATCAGGATATCAGGATATCATTGTGAAAATTCTTGTGTTTTTGTGAATGTGAGAAGATTGGACGTATTTGCTTGAGATTTGTTTCCGTTTATGAACACGTGTGTACTTGACAGTAGAGTTTGTGTCACTGTCTGCCAGCATTATTGTTCAATTGTTGTGAGAATTTTCAGTGAGATCAAAAAATTTTCATGGTTGTTAAGGATGCTGCTTGCTGTATTAAACAAATTTATGATGTGATTGGCTGTTGCAGCTGCTGTCATTGGCAACTGTCAATACAAAGTGCTTAACTGACTTAAATTCATTTCTTTTTCTTCTTGGTTTCTTCTGACTGCAATTGATAACGGTCGAGGACTCAAATTAGAACTTTGATTATGATTCCTTTTGAAGAAGTCAAAATCAGAGCTTAATTGATGAAATTTTGTTCATTGATATTAAGAGCGTGACATATTATACAATAACGGTTTTTGTTTTGCTGCAAAAGTTTTAAGGACTTACATTGGCATAGCAGCTACATAATATAAAACTTAAATATGTTTAATTTGAATGGATAAAAGAAAAAATTTTCAAAATATATCGCATGCTTATATATCTCAACCTAATGTGGCCACGAGAATTGACCAAAGAATTGAAAGTTGGTAAAACACTTTGTATTTTGGTTATCGCAACCTAAAAACAGTAAGGACACATCTGCAAATTATTTATTAAGCGTCTTGTATGGCTTACAGCAACAAATTGTTGAAGCCTGGATTGATTCGTTATAAAAAATACACAAAGACACAATAGCAAATCTTTGCAGAAACAATGTAGTTACTTTTTGAACTTTTGCTTTTTTCAAAACAGAAAAAAAACACCAATTTGAAAAAAAAACAGATGCGTCGCTGGGCACATGAGAGAAGCGAAGCTTTTCCGCAGTTGTATACTTTTCATATTTAAATGGTTTTTCAATAAAACAATTTTTAAATTGAACAATTTTAAATACCTAATGTTAACTAAAAAAATAATATCCCACCAGTAAATTTTATTACCTTACATTATTATTGTACATTAGTTTTGAATTTTTTTTGTAAATGTTAATGAAATATTGGGTTTTAATATCTAAAATATCAAACGCATATTATATAGATGTAGTGGCATCGATATTTCTAGCAAATATAACATCAATTGTTGTGCAAATATTTTGATCGCTTGTCATTCGCAAATTATATTTATCAAAACAGCATTGTTTAAGGCTTAAAATTTTAATGAAACTGATTTTTTTATATTTAAAAAAAAATATAGTCTTTCTGACGTTAATGTCCAATTAAAATAGAAGTAACGTAATGTGATCTAATGTCAGTTGAGCAGTGCATTCTTTCACTTATTGTTTGAAACAATGCCTTCTTATACAAGATTTCTATGTTACTTTACATTACGTCTTGTCAAAAAGCAACTGAACATTGCATTTTTACTTCTACAGCTGTTTTAGTAGGTGTCGAGCCACAGTGTTTCGTCTACATTCATTCTCTTTATACTCATTTATCTCGAAACCACTTTTTTTCAGTACGCTTAAGAACCGGTAGAAAACAGGCTGTTTTAACAACTTAATTTTTTCAAAAGTACGTCATTCTGTCAATTTTTCATCTTTTTTTCTAGTGCCAGCCATAGCTGCACTCATAGTGACTAATAATATTCTAGGTTTTTACTTTTCAGATAAATAGAACAGTCAAAATCTACAACACCGCCCATGCCCCTTTTTCTTGAGATCGTCTCATTGACCACCATTTTGAACAAGACCAACAATTTTTTTAATTAAAAAAATATTTTTTTTATGGTGAATGAGAGTTACAATACAACTTAAAAGTTAAAATATTGTTGTTCAATATTTTACTTTTAAAAAAACTTTTTAAAAAAATCCTAAAAATACCTTAAATTTTCGAGCGCTAGACCACCATCCTTGCCTTAAGTGCCTATCAACATTCATGTCTGAATTCGCAATTAAAATCCACCCATTCAATAGAACATTTTTTTTTGTTTGGATAGCTAATACAGAATGCCTTTTACTACGTTTCCATGGCGAGTTGATCCTAGGTTAGCTTTTCTTCAAGGTGTATGGAAAAAAGTATAATTTTTCAGATTTCACTCAAGCAAATCACAAAAAGAGGCGTAAAAAGCTTCGCTTCAAAAACATGATTACACTTTAGTTAAGCAGAAAATGTGTCTTTTAGCTATCAATATGTGTGAACTGCAGAATTCACAGAAAACTACTGAAGACTACTGAAGATTTCAAGTAGTGAACAAGGAAACAGCTGTCTAGTGTGCTAGTAGTTTATTTTGAAAAGATCCTGTTGTTGTTGCTACATGAACTTTTTCAGCATTTAGCTCAAATATATGTCCAAGAAGATTCTATATTTTTTTATTTATAATATACAAAATAAAAATTATTTATAGATTTTAGTTGTGAGCTATTTAGATCAAGTAAGTTTGAAGAAGGTAAAAAACTCTGTATAGTGTCAATCATACAGCAAACTAGACAGTCTTTTTCAGAAATCGCTACATTTCCTCTTTAGTAGTCTTGAGTGATTCATCTGTGACCAGCCCACTGTTTAAGTACTTTAAGATTTTACTCCTGTTTGAATAAACTCATAAGAACGTTATTCTCTCATCGGTAATTTTTATTAGGAAGCAATGTCCACTTCGCAAAGTTATTTATGAAATCTAGATCATACCCGCGAAGCATTGTAAACTTCAAGGAGTTATTTTAACCATCTACCTTAAAAGCGTTTTACACTTCAAGGAGTTATTTGAAGAGTATTATAAGTAGTGTGCGATCGAAACCGGAATTTTAGCCGAAACTGAAACCGAATATTCGGCCATTTTATAATATTCGGCCGAAACCGAAACCGAAACTGGTTATTAATATGAAAATTTAAGTTTTTAAAAATGATTGTTTTTATTAAAAGAAAACAAAAGTACAACTATTACATTGTACAAGCATTATTACAAGCATTATTTGAATATTGAAGTTTATAATAATTAATTGAAGTTTACTATAATAATAAATGAGATAATTTTTTATTTTATTTTTTAGTACACACTCAAAATAGTATGCCCCTATAATGTACATTTTTTTTAGAACTACAAAGAAAAGTATTTCTGTTTTTCTTAAAAGTTTGATATTATACATACAGAACTATGTATTTCGTTTTCTTTTCTTTTATTCCACACACACACACACAGAATTCGTTCGGAAGTTTAATTATCAATTTTTACCTTAAGTATCAATAAAACTTTAATGGTAATTGCAATAGAGATGATAATATCGAAAACGATAGCATCAAACGCATAAAATTAACCAAAATGTTTTGCGTTAACACGATAAATCAAATTATAGACGAATTCATAATTTTTGTTTTATACAGTGCGTTGTAAATATTTTTATTAAACCAAACTCTCTACTAGCGACAACTCCCTTTTTTAATATTTTTTGTTGGATTATACGGATTTTAACCTCCTAAATACTAAAAATGTGTATATCTTTAAAAGTTGGGCATGGATTTTCATATTTGAATAGGTACCTTGTTGAATAGGTACTTAAATTACCTTTCTTATGACACCCATAGAGTGTAGTTTTGTTGAAAAATTTAGGCCTATAACTTCTCCAACTTTGGAGGCCTATAACTTCTAAACCAATTCCGAGCGGCCTGCAATTTTTTCAGATTTGTTGTAAGGAGGCTAAAATCCATATAATCTGTAAAAAAAATTCAAAATTATAGTTGTCGCTATTTTTGAAATGTTCCGAAATTTTTACCAAAATTTTCGGCTGGTTTCGGCTATTCGGCCTCAATATGGCCAAAAAGGGCCGAAACTGGCCGTAACCGAAACCGAAACCGAATATTCGGTCGGACACTAATTATAAGACACTGAAATAAGACTTTTAATACAACAAATAAAATAATGAAATAATTTTATCCACAGTTTACTCAATTGGAATTTTGTAGGAACCTCCTGGACAAAACTTTGAGAATACCTCATCAATTAGGTAACCGAACAGAGGGTTTGTTACAAGTAAGAACCTTTTGTTTTGAGACAAGTTTTGGGAAGTGGCATTTTGCCTTACATACAAAAATCATGATTTTTTGCACTTCTGTCAAATTTTCTGTACAAAAGGCGATATACCAGGGCAAAACCAATACACCACATTACAATATACTTTTGAAAAATTCAGGATGTAACCTTTTATCTTATATCGTTTTCTTTTTTTTTTTTTGGTTAAACATAAAATGTTTCCTGCACTGCGTTTTTACTTTTAGAGCATTTTCATTACTATAAACAACGATATATAGCAATTTTAAACATAAGAATCATAACTTTTAATGGATAAACAACTTTATGTTTTTTTATATCGGTCATTCCGTGTCGAATTGGACGCTTTTGTCCAAAAAATAATTTTTACGATTCCGATTTTTTTCAAATTTTTCACGTCGATAGAACTTTGAAAACAAAAACAATTTGCATACGTTTTTATAATTTTTTATTTTTTTTTTTGGCAGCTATACAAAGTGAAAAATCAAAAATAAAATCAGAAATTGTCATTCAAACATGCAGTCAAACAACTATATCTTCTAAACCGTTAGTTTTACAAAAAAATGTTTAAGACATAACCTAAAGATCTTGAATTGGTCTTTATTGTGGTGTTTTATAAATACTTTCGCAAAAAGCAGAAAATACTAAAAATTCCATTTTTAGTTTAAAATTTAAGTATTTTTTACTTCAGAATTGTTTAGTCAGTTTTTGAAAAATTTGTTTAAAATAGTAAACATTGATTCTCCAACATCAAATTTTGAGAATGCATTAAGAATGAATGCCTCAATACGATAATATTTTCAAAATGCCAAAAAAATAGTGGTGCTGACTATGAAAAATGTGAATGAAATTTTTAGTGGTCAAAAAAATTGAAATTTTTTACGAAAGTAATTATAAAAAAAGACACCACAATAAAGACCAATTCAAGATGTTTAAAATATGTTTTCAACTTTTTATTGTAGGACTATGGCTTAGAAGATAAAGTTGTTCGAGTACATGTTTGAATGACAATTTTTGTTTTTCCTTATAATTTTTCACTGCGTATAACTGAAAAAAAAAATTGAAAATTACAAAATAAAATATGTAAATATTTTTGTTTTCTAAAGTACTAAACACATGCAAAAGTACCAAATTTTTACAGATATGTGATTTTCGAAATGTGTCGGATTTGACAGGGAATGATCGATATATGTAAATTTTTTTATGATTTTAAATTCTAATATATTGAATTTTCAATCATAAGGCATATCATATTTTTACAGAAAGACCTTTAACTGGTTTAAAATCAAAAATTTAGGATTGGAACGCTTCATCTTGGCTAGACTTCTAGGCCACTACGATATACAAATAACTGAATTTAATTCGGTGAGAGGTTATAAAAATGTTAAGAGTAAAATAAAAATAAAGTGCTTCATAGAATTTAACGATCAATCTTAGCACAGACTTTTAAAATAATGGATTATTTCCTTTTGTAATCAGTGGCTTCATAGCCAATGATTTAAGATTACGATTGAAATCTTTAAATTATTGTTGATTTAAATGGCATAAGCACATGAAGTGCTGAAATCATTTTTAAGTTATGAACGCATACATAATTTAAGTCATTGCTGATTTGATTAAATTTAAATTGCAGTCATAACTGAAAAATTAAATTGATTGCAATTTTAAATTATTTCAAGAAGATTATGATAACCATAACTCTTTGTTGAAGTCTTTTCAAGTCAAATGATTGAAATCTTTTAAAATTAATGAAATCATGACTGAGAAAAATCATTAAATGTTCTTTTAACATTTTAGTTCAAAAATTAAAAATATCGTCCTTTTTTTCTAGCCTCTGCGTTAGAAAGCAAAAATGTTTGTTACAGTTTAACTTTCAAGTCTTAATTTTGCTTGGTTTAGAAAAAATTTACTCTGCATACAAAATAACTTTTTTGAATGAAACAAAAAGATTTAAATGAATTAAGATTATGAGCTTAAGATCAAGTGAGTTTTCAAGAAGGCAACAACAACAACAACAACTCTGTATAGAGTCAATCTTTTAGCTGAGTAGACAGTCTGTTTCGGAAATCGCTACATATTCCTCATCAGTAGTCTTTGAGTGATTAAGCTGTGATCAACTCACTGTTTAAACTAGCATATGAATGTGTAGATCCTCTAATTCATTCTCATGAATTGTATGGCTGCTAATCATATGACACTTCAAAGCAGTAAGCCATTTTAGATCACCGCCATCAACTCTATCAAGCGTTGCCATCTGTTCTAGTTGCTTCTTCATTTATTTCAATATTCATTGGTGTTCGATTGTTTGTCGAAATGCACCATAGAAATGAAACAAGTTTTTGCTTCGCCAGAAGCTAGTGTTCTAACTGAAAGGAGGCTATTTTCACAACCAAATGTTCAATTACACATGACTTTGACCGAAAAATCGATCAATTATTAGATTATTTAATTAATTTGACATTAATTAAACTTATTTGGCCGTGCTCTGCCATAGTTAAGTTAATTAGTTTTTATGATCTATTGAATAATTACATGAATTAAGATTATGAGCTTTAGATCAAGTGAGATTTCAAGAAAGCTCATAATCTTAATTCATGTAATTATTCAATAGATCATAAAAACTAATTAACTTAACTATGGCAGAGCACGGCCAAATAAGTTTAATTAATGTCAAATTAATTAAATAATCTAATAATTGATCGATTTTTCGGTCAAAGTCATGTGTAATTGAACATTTGGTTGTGAAAATAAGCCACCTTTCAGTTAGAACACTAGCTTCTGGCGAAGCAAAAAAACTCGTTTCATTTCTATGGTGCATTTCGACAAACAATCGAACACCAATGAATATTGAAATAAATGAAGAAGCAACTAGAACAGATGGCAACCCTTGATAGAGTTGATGGCGGTGATCTAAAATGGCTTACTGCTTTGAAGTGTCATATGATTAGCAGCCATACAATTCATGAGAATGATTTAGAGGATCTACACATTCATATGCTAGTTTAAACAGTGAGTTGATCACAGCTTAATCACTCAAAGACTACTGATGAGGAATATGTAGCGATTTCCAAAACAGACTGTCTAGTCAGCTAAGTGATTGACTCTATACAGAGTAGTTGTTGTTGTTGTTGCCTTCTTGAAAACTCACTTGATCTAAAGATCATAATCTTAATGCATGTAATTATTCAATAGATCATAAAAACTAATTAAAAAGATTTAAAGTTTTCTTATAATCAAATAATTAAAAGCAGGATTTTAATTGACTTCTAATGATGAAATTGACTTAAAACTAGTATCCGACCGAATGTGGATTTCAAACATTCAGCTTCGGCCAAATAGAAATAATCGGCCGAAACAGAATACTAACAACATTTTTTTTCAAGTAAGAAAAATAATAAAATTTAGGTTTCGCTCTCGTTATTTATTAATTTCAGTATAAAAAACGGCAATCCTTTAAGGTCCAGTCTGGCTAAACAGGACGAAAATTGCAATTTTCATTAATCTTTTTGGGAAAAATGAAATAATATAGGTACTCTAAACTTTTTAGGTATATTTACAGTACTTTGAAGAAGATTGTATAAAATTCAAAGATTATAACCAACAATTATTTAACTAAAATACTGCAGCAAGCCATGGGGTGATGTTGACCAGTGCTAAAAACGTAAACTTAGTTGGCGACCTTTCCATAGGTCGCAAAATTCATCTAAAAAAAAATTAAAAATATTTTCCTGTTAACTATGAATGTGATTATGGAATAATTTTTGAAATTTTTATGGAAAATTTTCGTTACTTTTTTATTGATAAAAATTCCAATATGAAATTTATCAATGAGATTTTAAACTCATTGACAATTTAGTAACTTGTATTATGAAAAAAAAAAACAATGTAAAGATTCGTCAAAAATTGACTGAGTTATGAAAGTCGCAAGCTCGAAAACGCAATTTTAAAGAAAACGCGTTTGCATTTTTTAGTATAGTGCGTTCCCTGCTTTGACGCGGTCGGCTCGGAGGCTCATAACTTTTGAGCAATTACGAATTTCTATTTAACCTTTTAGAATGATATTTTACATAGATATAGCTATCGAAAAATGCAAAACATATATAAAAAATTTTCGGCAAATATTCGGACATTATAGCCCGAAGCCGAAGGTTAAAAAATCGGCCGAATATGCCGAATACCAAAGCCGAATATTCGTTCAACCACTACTTAGAACTAATTACAATTGAATGCAATTAATGACTTCAAGGAGGCCGAATTCAGTCGTAGAATCAAAAGACTTCAACGTAAATTTTTACGAAGTCATAAATTCAAAATGATCGCTGATTTCAAAACTTGAAGTCACGAAATCAAAAAATTATTTATTGACCTTAATCAGTAATTTGAGAGTCAGTGCCAATTCTTTCGATTATATTAACATTATGTAAATCACTCCTCCTTTTTATTATATTTGTTGTTATATTTATATTGAATATTAAAGCAATCTATTTCTGTTTTACCTTATTAATAGTAGTTTATTTTTTTTTTTCTAATAATAGAGTACTTAGTTATTTTTTGTCATTTTAGTTAACTTTTACGGAAAATCCAAAAATTGGACTGAATTCAAATATATAAATTGGCCTAAAGATTTTAGGCTAACTTCAGATTGGTTATATTAGATTTAATCCAAAGCCAAAAAGTTGAATCGAATCTAAGTTTTTATAATTTCCACAGAAATAGTTTTCTAAAAAGCTCTGTAAAATGCTTTGAATAAACTTTTTTAACTCACAATATTGGATGCCCAAAGGTACATAATTTGCGGAGAAGAGAGTCAGATTTGACAGATGAGACACTTGATAACTTGAAAATTGGTATTGTACATCAAATACACACCATATATTTTAAATTTGTCAAAATAGTATATAAATCACGCACCCGTTAATCACGGTTGGGCATTTTTTTAACCATGATAATGCTTTTTCAGAATTGATCATATCTCTGGATTGGTAACAGCTAAGTGTTTAATTTTTTGTTTGTTGCTTTAAAAAACATAGAGCTATAATTTTTTTGGAGTGTGTCAAGAAGTTTTTATGTTAGCTACTACATTTTCAAAGTCAAAAGTGATAAACATTAAAAAGAAGAAAAATTTGTGTTATTATCATTTGAAAAATTTTATTTTTTAAAAATTTAAATGGTCCTTTAGCCAATTTAGCAACTATACCTGCCATTGATAGAAAATTAGTGATATAAAACTGTACTATCGTTTCAGAAGGAATTTCTGCTTATTTAAAACTTATTAACGATGGTTGGGTATTTTTTATACCCAACTTATATCTCGATTACGGTGAAAGATACAAAGTTAAAATTTGATATGGTATTTCCTGGGATCAATATAAAAAAGCAAATGAAAATTTAAAAAATCGTACGAAGATTTTGGGAGCCGTGGTTAATGGGTTAAGAATACTAAAATTCACTTTGAGTTTTGAATTTGGAAAAATTGCATAAAAATTCGGCCAATCTCACGTATAAGCTGACGTCATCAAAGTAGCATAGCTTTTATAAACTCCACAAAAATATGTGCAGTAACAGCATATTTAACACATAATCTTCAATATCTAAAACGTATTCTTCATTTGTGTTTTATAAAAATTGGATGAAATTTATGCCCATCATTTAAAGGAAGTGACGACATTAATCTGTCAAAACATACATAAATTTGAATATACTGTGGGGGTATTTTCACTTTGACATTCCATTTTATTAAAAATGTTTTCTTTTGAAAAATAAATAAATGTAAAAATAAAAGTTGAAGCTGGAATTATGGTTTATTTATACTATTTTGCAAAAAAGTAAGTTAAAATCGCTGGAGGCTACTCGGTATTACGTCATGAAATGGATTTGCATGTATTTTGTGTTTTACTTTAACAAAACTTTGAAATAGCTTCTTGCAACCTTCCATTTAAAGTTCTAGGCAAAGTCCAGAGCTAACAAATGTTGTTAAGCAAGCCTGAATATTTTAAGCTTAATTTAGTAAAACAGCCTTGTTTCATAATTAGCTACAAAATTTCTTAAATTTCTAACACACCTATAAAAAAAACCCCAAATTTTTGCCCAACACTTCAACAGCAGCAACTCTGTCAAAAGAAGACAAACTAACTGCATTGGTGAAGCGGCTTAGCAGGAAAATTAATTGAGGCACAATTATCTTTTATAACAAAAATGATTGATTCCCTATGAAATTCCGATTAATTTTTTATCGAAGCGAATTTTTTCGTTATAAGCAGCCAATATTGAGTCCTATCCATTTCTTTGTAACTTTTTTTATTTTTCCTTTTTTTTTGTGTTCTCTCACTTTCTTAAAGATAAGAAGTTTCGTTAGTTTTTTTTTCTAATATCATGCCGAAAATAGAATAAAATAGAGACACTACATTGTCGAAAACTAATTATTTTTACCATGGAAAAGAAATAAGTACCAAGCCTAAGCATACAAACATAAGTTTTAGTTCGGAGATCAAGTAGTTTGACATAATAAGAACTACAGAAAAGTTTATTTTTGTTCACAAAACTTTGTGTTCCACAAAAAGTATGACATTTTTTTACCTTTCTCTTTGTTAAAAATTTGTTTTTTCTTTTTATTTGCTTTTTATTTCAACAAAATTTTTGTACTTATTTCCGTCATTCTGCTCAAGCATAAAGTACCCACATTTTTCTCTGAAACACAAACACGCCAAATTCAAATTAATTTTAATTGTTTGCCACCTTTGAAAGCATTTCCAAGAAAATAAGTTAGAAATAAAACTCAAGTGATGGAATTGAGCTAAAAATAACACTTGAATGGCGTACAATAAGCAATGGCAGGCATTTAAAAAAAATGTCTAAGTATTAATTTGTTTACATTTTTTTACACAGGATGTACTTAAGGCTGCATTTAAATGGAGACAACATGTCATTTATAATATTTTTAAGTTAAAGATTTTGACAAATGATAAAAATATTGGTCTAGAGTGGATGGAACGTAAGACACCATACTTTAAGTGTTTGTTTTCGAGTCATATAACAGCCATTCCATGCCTAATGCAAGTCATGATTGAACTCATGCTCTTCGATTTACTTTAAATTTTGGCTATTGGTTCTTTTTCTACTTATAAAAGTATAAGTTTATATTTTTTATTGTAATTTTTTGTAAATTTATGGAGTTACCATTTTTGGCTAAAAGTAAAAATTATAAAAATGGAGTCACTTTCAATAAATCATAACTCCGTTATTTTGTACCATATTTTTATAAATGTACCTTATTTTATAGAAGTACGGTTAGAAAGCTATTGAAAAGCAGTTTTTAAAACATAAGTTATTAAACATAACATAAAACATAAAACAATTATTTGTCCGAATAAGTGAAATATTTTTACTGAAGATTTTGTATAAATTTCTCAAACGGTATGGATGTTATGAACGATAAAGTGCAATGATTTTTGTTTGTTTGTTTGTTTATGTATTGAAATTTAATGCCTACAAGAACTTTATGTAATTAATTATCATAAAAACTAAGTTGACAATGGAGCAAATGGTACTGAACTAAATATATATACATATTAACTTAACTTAAAAAATATTTAATATTGAGAATAGAACTGAGGAAAAATAAAGAAAATTACATGTATTTATTCCAAAAACTATTACATGAATAATGATAAAAAAAAACGAAATAATTGTATGGTTTATAAAAAAATAGTTCACACAATAAGTTGAAAAAATCAAAAATTTTAATAAAAAATGATTTTTAAAAGATAATGAGACTGTTGCACAACCTTAACGTGCGACTAAAAAACGAATTATCTCTGTAATCCTAAGTTCTGTTGGACATCAAGGCAATGGTGAAGAGGTGGGCTTGAAGAGCTGCCCCAGTGGACTTGGGAAACACACGAGCTGGTGGCGTCAGACCAAGTATCTCCTTTGAACACTTCTCATGGTAGTACCCATGGTAGTACCTGTACAGAAAGCTTTGGCAACCAACATTGCGTCGATGCCCAAGAGAGTTGAGAGAGCATGAACTACTTTTATCCCCAATCAAATATATAGCACGAAGTTGAATTCGATCCAGAAGCTCCAAATAAAATCTTGAAAACCCTGCCCAAGTGTGCGAATTGTACTCCATTTTCGGTCTTATATATGAGGTGTACATAATGCGAAGATTAGCTGAAAAGAAATATTTTTTGCACCGTTTTAAAAACCTAGGCTTCTTTCGACACATCTGATATATGATCATTCCAATGAAGATCACATTCTATTGATATGCCCAGAACGTTGAGGACGGCTGATTCCACAAGATCCACACCATTCATGATGAGAGAGTTAATGGTAATCCATCCGCTTGTGAGTTAGCAGGCAGCACTGGGTCTCGCTTGCATTGAACTCTTCTCTATTAGCAAGACCCCACTCGGAGATTTTTTGTATATCATTTAGGAGTGCGCCGTTCATATTTTGCCTTTTTCTTTCAATTTCCATATAGCTTGGGTGTTTTTTGAATAAATATTAATGACAAATGCTGCTGTCGTCCGCAATCGAATGTATTGGGTTATGCGTCAACGACAGAAGGTCGTTGATAAAAACTAGAAACAAGGTTGTGATAGGAGTGAACCCTGTGGTACTCCTGCGTTGATGGCGTGCTTCTCAGACGAAATGCCGTCAACTACGACCCAAATCGTTCTGTCCTTGAGGAAATACGTGATTCATCGAGCAAAGCTACCACCAACACCATACGCAACAAGTTTTGACAAGAGTGCTTTATGCCACACTCGGTCAAATGCTTTTGAAATATCAAGAGCAACAACCCTGCTCTCACCGAAAAAGTGAATGCATTTATTCTATTTTCGGTTAAGAACGCCATAAGATCACCAGTAGAGCGAGCCCTACGGAAACCATATTGACGGTCACTGAGCAGTTGGTTGTGCTCCAGATAGTTCATAACGTTGAAGTTTATTACGCTCTCCATAACTTTGGAAAGCGTAGAGCATATCGCAATGGGTCGGTAGTTTGCAGGATCTGCTGCATTGCAGAAGATCCACCTTCAACAAAGAGCTGCGGCAATAGCTCAGATAGCAATATCTGAGAGAGTGGAATTTCGTGCTAACAATCTAGCCAATAGGTTCGCTTTATCAGTCGAGCCAGTGCAGATTTGGTCATTTTTTAAAAGAGTTGGAATCGATGACGATGTCTGATTCTTCACTTATTTAACAAATGACACAATTTTTTTGCTCCCTTTGGGGCAGAGAAGAGCCTGTTCTTTGATGCGAGCTTTGTGCAGAAACTTTTCGCTTTTTAAAATTGCATTACAGCGATTCCTTGTCTCAATGCAATTACAATTTACAATTGTTGTAGCGAAAAATATCGTGATTTCGACAAGTAACAAGAGACTGCATCTTAAAATTGCTAACACTCTGTATATTATTGGGTAGAGAGTTGCAAAGACGTATGGTATTAACATAAAATTGACGATCGAACGTTAAACAGACAGATTTTGGTTGTAAAAAACTATTACCGCGATTAGACTACGAAAATTTTATCTTTTGGAAAAGATATTCTGGCTTTTTGGTTGAAAAGATTTTGTGTATTGCTACCAAAGTTCTTAAGTTGAACAGATAGTCGCATGTTAGGTTGAAAATTTGAAACATTATCGTTTTGTTTAAAACAAAAAATATGTGAGCAATATTATTGAACGCTTCCCTTATTTTCCGCTTGCTTATTGCATCGCAGCAAGCAAAAAGTTCACACCCATACAAGAGGGTAGGTACTACATATGCATTTGCTAAAAGCATTCTGATCCTACTAGGAGTAAAATTTTGCTTAACCGAAACTTTCCCTACTGTAATATTAATATGATTGGTCCAAGTCAGCGAACTATTAAAGACAATGCTCAGATTTTTAGTAGAACTTACGATTTCAATGCATGAGCCATAGATGACAATTTTTTACGATAGTGTTGATGAGATATTGGTTTGTTTTCTACTTACAATGAGGCATTTTGACTTTTTTGGGTTCAGGCAAGGAGAATTGGCACAGGCTCAGTTGTAAACTCTCTTCAGATCTTGGTTAATGTTGTCCACACATTTGTCAGGTTGATTTAAGGGACTACTTATATAAATCTGGACATGATCTGCGTACATTTGCACATGAAATGATGTTAAGATATTTGGAAATTCGTTCACGTAAATTGAAAACAAGAGAGGTCCCAAGATGGAATCTTGAGGAACGCCACGAATAACTGGCAATAAATCTGAAGTATTACTGCCAATGTTTACAGATTGCGTGGTATCCGAAGAAAATTTAAACTTGTTTGATAATTTCGCGCATAAGACGTTGTGATCAATGGTGCCAAATCTTAAGTAGAACTTAGAATAATATTTCGTGGCGATCAAGATTTCCACGAATTTCATGAGATGCATCCATTAGTACAGTAACACAGCTTCGCTTAGGTCGAAACCAAGATTGCCTTTCAGTAAGCAAAGTATTTCAAAGAATGCATTTGGTCGATATTCGTTCTCTGCTTTGGGAATTGGGATAATTGTGGCTTTTTTCCCAGCTAGTGGGGTATAAAGATATCATAAAAATAGTATTTAAAAGAGGAACAATAACCGGGAGTAATTTTGGCGGAATAATTTTTCAGAATTTAGGATAAATATTATATAAACCAACTGCATTTGATTTCACTTTTAAGAACCTCTGATTAGCTTCGATTAGAGTGATGCGGTAAAAACCGAAAATACTATCTTGGCTTGAGGTACTTTTTTTTACTGGAAATGGATTTGCGACTAGATTAGAAAGAGAAATATCGAAATATTTTCTGTTCAGTATATTGATTGACCTCATTACTATTTCAAGATTGCATAGCAACCTTGTCCACTCCAAACTCCTTTATAATATTCTAAGCTTGACTCCTACCAACGGCTGAGTCAAATTTGCGTTCGTAGTGTGCTAATTTTGCGTCATTACTCACTTTCACTACATTCGCTCCTTAAAAAATGTGTACATATCTAGTATTTTAAACCTTTTTCAGCGGTTATAAGCTGCATCTTGTTTAAAAATTACATTTTTGATTGAGCTTTGAAACCAGATTGTTTGATCGGACTTGATGATTTAAGTTTTCAATGAAACAAATTTCTCAAACAGTCGATTAACATTATTTTCTAAAAACGTAATTTGCTCGTTAACTGTTGGCATGTTGCAAAACCTTAAACAGTCTGTGCTAATCATTCTATTCTTAAAAGCCCTGTACATTATTTTTTGTTCGGGTGTTTTTATACCAAAATAATAAAAAAGGAAAATCAAATCATTTTTTGAAAAAACAGGGGCTGATAATTGATCATAAAGTTACTCTTTTGAACGATCACCAAGGAAGAAAACGTCAATTAGAAAATTTGAATGTTAGGCCTAAGGCGCTAATCGTGTCGATCAGATGATTTTCGCCAATAAATTTCAGTCGCCAGAAATAATTACGTCGGTGTAAGACGATGACAAAGATTTTTTTTTTTTTAACAACATGCAATAAGAATAGAGTTCAGCTACTACAGCTTTTACGCACTTTCTCCGCATTAGATCATCTTAAGAACCAGCCCAAATAACATATAAAACAACTCAATAAGGCCATTCACAGTTCGAATACGCTGGTCTGCCATTTGTTCGATCTGCTATTTGTTCGCCAATTTACGAAAACGTATTTTGCTTCGTTGTTGTTTTGCATACAAATGCAAATACGCAGGCACGCGTAAATAAAAGCAGCCCCTGGACGTGCTCTTTGTACCTCGTATTTTTATGCTCTGTCTACAGCCGCATAATCACATACATCACAGGGTTGCACAATCATTTTATACGACAGTCACATGGCGAGGTGCTCACAGTTTGAACAATAACAAATGCTATAAATATGATTTGTTAAAAGTACGCTCAAACCGTGAACAGCCTTAATGATATCGATAAGAGTGGTCCAAAACAATCCAAAGTGAGAAAAATTTACCCACCATAATATGGGTTGGGCTCAGGGACAACACAAGACATAACAACTAACCATGCGTTTACATAGATCTTATCATACATTAGTTTTCAATCTACTTTTGAGTTGACCTTTCGATAAGTTAACATCAAAAAAGCTACAGTTGTTAACAAAGGTACTCATGCGATGTAAAGTAGCAGTAGCCATATAATTTGTTCTACTAAATGGTAAGTAAATTAAATTGTTAGCATTTCTACTGCTTCTACGGTTAGTGTTAAAATTTATAAGAGTTAGGAGTTCTGGTGAATCGAATACACCAGTTATGAGTTGGTGTAAATAGACGATATCTGCAGACTTCCTTCTCTCATTCAAAGATTGCATTTTTAATAGTTTTAAACGATCCTCATAAGGAGGAAGGTTTAAAGTGTCAGTTGCACTTAAGCCCCTTAGAGCAAACCGAACAAAACGTTTTTGGATTTTCTCTATACGTTCAACATGTACATTGTAACTTGGGGACCAAACTTGACTTGCATACTCTAAGTGAGGTCGCACAATTGCATAATACAGCGTTGTAGTTGTGATCATACTATTAAATTCTTTGGCCCAGCGTTTCATAAACCCGAGCATAAAAGATGCTTGCTTTTTTACAAATGTAATCAATATGAACGTTAAACGATAGCTTAGAATCCATGCATATACCCAGATCTTTGACAGCATCTACACGACTTAATGCAGTATCTTTTATCTTATAATCAAAAATTAAATTATTCCGTTTTCGCGAAAAGGTCATAGTTTGGCATTTATCTGGATTTAGAAACATATTGTTTTTAGATCACCAAATTTCAAAGGATTTCAAATCAGACTGGAGCAGATCTGAATTGTCTTTAGCATCTATTGTTCTGTATATTTTCATGTCATCTGCATAGATAAGTAGATGAGAGTGTTTGATGATGTGGGTTACATCATTAATGGCTAAAATAAACAGAAGTGGACCAAGGTGGCTACCTTGAGGAACACCTGATTCAGCAAAAAATTCAGCTGAAAATACGCCTCGAAATCGTATTTGATAAGATCGCTCTGTCAGATAAGATTGAATCCAGCTTACAAAAAATTGTGGAAAACCCATTAAATTTAGTTTAAATAGAATTAAGTTGTGTGGCAGTTTATCAAATGCTTTACTAAAATCAGTGTAAATACAGTCAACCTGGTTACCTGAATAAAATGAATTTAAGCAAAACGTTGTAAAATCGAGGAGATTAGACACAGTGGATCTGCCAGTAACAAATCCATGCTGACGAGTTGTCATGACCTTCCCACAGTGAATCTTCACACGATCATACACGAGGCGCTCAAAAAGTTTTGGAATCGACGAGAGTTTCGCGATAGGCCTGTAGTTGTTTATATCGTTCTTACAACCTTTTTTATAGATAGGACCTATAAAAGATTTTTTCCAAAAAAGTGGAAAAATACTTTCGCTAATTGATTTATTGAATAACATGGACAGTGGTTGACTTAGAACGGAACGACATCGTGTTAACACTGCGGCAGGAATTCCGTCAGGTCCAGCATTAAAATCCTAATCGATCAATCTAATATACTTTAAAATATCCTCTGAAGTTAAGGATATAGAATCCAACGAAACCCAGGGTGTAGAGTTCATGTATTCAAAGTACTCTTCATCAGGATTAAAAGAGTCTGAACAAAATGACTCTTTAAAGAGATTGGCAAATAGACCACAAATTACGACAGGATCGTCAGTAAATCCGTCAGAGGTTTTAAATGATGAAGGGAATCCATCAGATTTTTTTTTGGTGTATATGAAACCCCAGAATTGCTTTGGATCAGACAATATTCTCAGCTTAGTACTGTCTAAATAATTTTGATATCAGGTAGCTGAGCAATTTTCAAAGTCCAGAAACAATCGCTTGTAGATTTCTAGGTCATTCAAGTCTAAGCTACAGACATATTTTTTCCATGCCCTATTCCTGCTGTTGCGAAGAATCTTTAACTCCTTTGTGCACCAGGGGTAAGCACAATTTTTCGTAAATTTGAGGATATATGGCACGGACAGAGAAAACATAGCAAAGATTTCCATATAAAAAAATTAATTGAATCATCAAGAGTGTTATTATTAACATATTCTAAAAAAACATGAAGTTTACTTTGAAGCAAATGATTCAACTTCAAAAAGTCAGCTTTTTAAAATTGAATTCATAAACTTTATATATTGATATAGACTTTACTATATTATCCCTGTCTAATTTGTACCATATGCTCAATGGTGTATGGTATTCATCAACAGCAGTCAAAACATGAGGGGCCCTCTCAACAATCACATTGTTACTATCTGTAGTTAAGACCAGGTCAAGAAGTCTTTCACGACTATTATAAATACAACTCACTTGTTGTAGGTCAGAACATGTATTATCAACAAATATATGCTCTTGGCGAGTCTTCGAATTAGATGCACAAAAATATGTATCATCGTCAGAAGATTCCCATTTCAAGTCAGGCAGATTAAAATCACCTAACAATAAAATGTCGTCATTAACGTCAATTATGCTTATGACATATTCTATGCAATCCGCAAGGCTTGCATAAACTTCTACACTGCTCTTAGGAGGAACGTATGCATTAATAAGATATACATAAGAATTGCAATGTACAACCTTAACGCATATAAGTTCGATGTTAGCAGAGCAGGGAATAACAATAATGGAACTAACGAAGGAGTTCCTTACAGCTAATAAGACACCTCCACCGACAGCAGAAGTATTGTCAGCATGTCTATCTCTTCTATAAACTTCAAAACTGTTATCAAACAATTCTAAGTCAGTAATGCTTCCGTTTAACCAAGTTTCAGTCAGTGCGATAATATCCTCAGAGAAATTCTGAGACATTAAAAATATGTCTCGCGTCTTAGAGCATAATCCCCTTACATTTTGATAGTAAAGGGATAACCTTTTCAGTTTTTTTGGGATTGACGAGCGGCTTGAGTCGTCCCTCTAGGCTTATTCTTAGGCTGAAACTCTGTAAAGAGTATATTATCAGTCCACAAATTAGAGTTTAGAACAGTTGCAAACTCTTCAGCTGGAACTGTGAGAATAAAGGAAGCATGGGAAGGTTTATTACCTATTTTTTTGCATGAGCAAAATGCATTTTGACTCAACAATTTATTATGTTTGATAAAAGTCAATACATTTTCAACAGTTGTGTCGGGCTGAAGACGTGAAATAAATAAATTTTTTTCCTCGACACTGCCCTTAAGCTTGATAGATTTCTAGGCTCAATAGGAGTCAAAACTGAACTATTAGTCAAAGAAGGACTGTTAGAAGGTGACGAGGAAGTAACTGGAGTGTTCCTGTTCAAAAACGGTGCTGAGGGCTGCTTGGCCTGAGAAGTAGATCCAGATGATTTTCGCATCTTATTAGTTTTTTTATTTTTTCTCTTTCTATATGAGAAAATATGAGAATATCAATTACTTCAAGTATTTCTTTAGTATAATTTGGCCTGCAAACCGTATCAATAAGTAGTTTCTAGACCTGTGAAGCTATTAAAAAAATAAACTCCACGTGATCATCTTCATAAGACTTATAAAATCACAAGCAATACTTTCTCGCACAGAGATAGCTAGTTACTCCACCAGCATGTGTATGTCTGTCTGCTCGAAAAACATTTAATCCATTGACTTTAAATGTACATAGAAGAACTAGACAAGGTAGTGTTAGGGCTGAATGTTCTTTTTTTCATTGTGGCCATAACTGAATAACTCAGCCATTTTGCTATTTTTGCTTCCTCAACATTTTCTTTTGTATGAAATGCCAACTTCGTTTTGACAGTTTCGGTCACCGGCTCTCCGCTCTAGCACTACAGCACTAGCACAAATGTCTTATTTTGCCATGGTAATGTGTGTCAGAAAAATTGAGATAGCGAAAAAACGTATTATTTGGCCATCATAATTTTTTTGTGGAAAGTTTCTTTTTTTCTTGAAATTACAAAAAAAAGAGATTTTTGAGATATGAGCATATTAAATCTTTTTTCAGAAAGTTTTCAACCCTTGCATTAAAATTCCATATACATTTTATTTTTAAAAAAAATTGATTTTCAATAGCTTTCTAATGAGACTTCATTTATAAAAGTAGGGTAACAGATGACGGAGATATGTTTGAAATGACTTAATTTTCATAATTTTTACTTTTAGCTAAAAATGGTAACTTCATAACTTTACAAAAGTGGCGATAAAGTTTCATAATTCTTATAAGTAGAAATGGAACCTATAATACACATTTCAAAACAAAAATAAGAGCATGAGGTCAACTTTTAAAAAAATAAACTTGCATTAGTCTTGGAATGACAGTAGATAATAATAGTAAACTTAACTTTTTTTCGAGTGCACTATAGAACAACATTAAAAATTCTAACTAGTTAAAAACGGAACGAATATAACATTAAAAACCCGGACCATTTTATATAATTTTTGCTTCAGTATGGCACACAATATCACACGTTGATCTTATCGTAAAGCATATTATTGACTCGATTTTCCGAATTTTAATCAAGCAATTTTATAATCCATCTACTGCACAATGCAACATGACTGGGAGCACATTCCAACAAAACTTTAAAATTATTAGCGGAACGAATTTCACATTAAAAATCATATTATTAGCAATTATATTTGTTCCAACGCTGCATATATTTTACAAACTATATTTATTTGAACATAAAAAATGCGCAATTATGTAGATTGCACAACAAGAGCTCATACAGCACAGTTTTCAAATTTCGGAAATAGTATACTTTAGAAGCTTGATTCATATATATAATCGCACAATTAAAAATAATGAGTTGCAATGTGGCACCTGATAGCATATATCGCGCACTACAGGGCACATTTGATATTTTTCTTTAAAATAAATTCGTAATACTCATAAACAAAAAATTTTTGCAGCCGTACATCATGGCGTATGCGTAACTTTAATTGAAATTTCTTAATATTCCCTTAATAACACTTAATGTTTTATTGTGTAAGTGTGTTGTGTAAAGATAAGACTTCATAAGCTTTTAAATGTATATGCATATGACTGATATGTAATGAGTGAGTATGTGTGTGTCATGAATTTTTAAAGTGTTAATGTGTTAATTAAGCACCGCATCAAATTAATTGTAGTGAAGACATGTTTCGGGGTATGCTTAATACTTTTGCACATCATTTTGAGTGTGCCAAGAAGCTACACATAAATAAGGATGTCACAAGCTAGGCAACATAACTCCATCCAACCGCCCTTCCCCCTCAATCTCGTCTACTTTATTCAAAATAGTTACAATTCATTTATGCAGTCTTGTTTAGTGACGTGGTCTTAAAATGATTGCCAATTAATTTGCATTTACTTGGTTGAATGGAATGCGTAATGCTGTTGTTGTAGCGTTTTTTTTTAAACATTTTCATGCTTCTCACTAATTGTTGTGTTGAATAAAATTTAGTTAATTATAAAGACATTTTTCAACATTCTTGAAATTTTGGCATACAACTTTTAAGAATTCTTCTTCTCATTCCGCTACACTGTTTTGCTTTGCTTGCCACATTCTAACTACTCACACCATTTGAGTACAGCTAAATTGTTTTTGCTCATGTTTTTGTTAAAGCTTTAGCATAAGCTTGGTCATTCATCTTATTTGCTTTATACTTTTGCTAGAATGTGGCTAAAACTTAAGCTAAAACAATGTTGATATCGATTTTAATTGACAAAATAAATGATGAAATAAAAAAAAAAATAAAAAAACAAAGCAAAGTTACGACGAATAAAAATTTACGTAACCGAAAAGAAAGAAAAAAAAAAACAATATATACAGAAAGGCAATAAATCAAATGTTTGTGAGCTATGGGCTAAGCTTGGCGCGCACATACATAAAATGACAACAAAAAAATTAACAACTACAACAAAAGCCATTGTCCTTTATTGACTTGGCTATGTAAAAGCAATAAAAGGGATATTGACATAGTCAACGCGAATAAGTGTGAAACATGGGGTGAACGTAATAAAAATATATGGCGTCCAATTTGCAGCGTATTGTTGTTTTTGCTTTTGTTTTTTCTGTTTCTTTTTTCTTTTATGGTAAATTTTTGGCCACGTTGCTGCCAGCTGTTGGTTAGTTTTATTGTCTGTTGGCTATGTGGAAAAAGGTTAACTTTTATGGTTTCCAATTGAGGCATCAATATTGCTAAACAACATTGAAATTAATAAAGAAAAGTGTACACAAAAGAATTTCCTTATGAACGTTGAACTCTATGTGGAAGAAATGGTTGCTTTATGTTTTAATAAAAGTGAATTATATTTTTTGTATTTCATTTGCATTGACTTTGCATAGTTTTATATTTATTATAGATGTTATGTACATTGATGATAAGCATGAAAAGCAAAGATAATAGAAATTTATGCTTTGAACGATAAATTTTCTAAATATTCTTTCGATGTACTTTCTGCCATCTTTGCATTTTCTCTATGACCTTAACTGATAACTAGCTTATCGCTTGCACATTTCAATCAATCTGTCAGCTTGTCATAAGTTGTACCTTCCAGTTGACCGAACCAACGACAGCAAAGTGCATAACTTATATATTTGTATAACTTTACAACACGTCAAACCAATTTAAAATCACTCATACGTCCTGATGTACAATTAAAATGTTTAATTAACTTTTGTCGCTGCTGCAAAAAAAAAAAAACAACAACAACAACAATAGCCATTCTAAGTGACATAAAATACTATAAAAAATTCAATTAAAAGTTTTTATATGTTTTGCTTGTGAGTTGTTCACTTAATATATTTGCTTGCCGGTCAACACCAACAACAACAAGAGTAACATCAACTATTCAGCGCAGTGTTGTTATTCGACGAAGGCCACTTAATTTAATGAGCATTTTTAATCACGCTTTAATTAAAATAGCATCAAATTATATTGTTAAATGAAATCTTTTAAGCCACTGTACTCAACGAGTAGTTTAATTAAACAAGTTTACAAATTCTGCTTAACTCTTGCACTCGAACAAATGAGAATGATCCGTAACGTCAGTTAATGCGCTTAGTTTAAATCTTTAATTCAGCTTTGTTTTGACGTTTTTAAGAAAAAAAGTGCTTCTCAATTTTTATATTTTCGAAAATGCTTTTACTTACAAAATCATATTCCTTGTAGCTTCCAAAAGAAGCTAAAGTGAAAGGGAAAGTCTTGAATTCCATCCCTTCCACTTTCATACCCAGAAGGCATTATTTTAACATATACGTGTCATTGGTAGGAATGCTTTCCTTAGTCTTCTCTAGAAGGCCTTACAGAACTTTTTCAATGGAAGATTTCTTTGAGCTCTTTAATGAAAGGATTCTAGTAGGTGTTTTCCAAAAGAAATTTAAGAAAGCATTCCATGGAATGGAATAGTGTTTGCGGTTTGGGGTTGAAAAATCCCTTGGAAAGCATCTACTAGATCCCTCTTTCTGACATACTAGCAATTTTGGTGTTGGAAATGAGAAGTGCCTGGGTTTTGTTGGGGGTTTAAAATTTCCTTTCCTGATTTTCAAAGCATTTTGATGTTCGAAGTAGTAAGTGGTTTGGTTTAATTGGGGGTTTAAAAAATCCCACGGAAAATATCTAAAACATGTATAATAATTATATACAATTTTTGACCTTAACTGAATTTAAATGCCATTTGAATGTCTTTTAGAAGTAGTCTATAAGAATGCCTCTTGCTTTATATTGTTAAGAAGAAGCACAGTTTAATCTATAGAATGTCTTCTGGAAGCAGTGTTTCTAAGAATGCATGTCACATTTGCATCAAAAATTTTACTGGAAAGCTTTCTACTGCAGTATCAATCATTATTATATATTTTCTATTTTTTGATATATATCTCTTCAAATCAAAAATTTACAATTTCTTTCTTTGAATATCTTTAAAAACATGAAATATAAGAAACACTCTGCGACTCAAAACCAGAACCAGCACCTAAAATTGCCTAATTTGATACTAAAATCAAAGAAAATTTACTTAGAAAAAGAAATTTTTGTTAAAAAAATATGAAATTATAACAAAACAAATTATTTTAGAAAAAAATGTCTTTCTAACAAAATTAAAAAAAAAAAAATTGTCAAACCAAAAAGGAAATACATTTAAAAAAGAACAAGTACTATCGACGTTAAAGAAGTTACTTAGTTTTAGGACACGAAGCTTAAAGCTTATCAAAGTACCAAATCATATAAAACTTAAACAGTGAGTTGATCACAGCTTAATCTATCAAGTCTACTGAAGATGGAATTGGTTCCTTCTGAAACAGTCTGTCAAGTTTGCTGAGTGATTGTCTCTATACAAAGTTGTTGTTGTTGCCTTCTTCAAAACTTACTTGATTTAAATTAAGTTAACTTACTTGATTTAATTAAAATTAAGGAATAGATCACATTTAATTAAAACAAAAACCAAGAATTTTTTTTTTAATCAAATATATAATTATTGTTGGAAAATAATGGAATATATATATAAATTGAAAATCAATTGAATTTAAATTAGAAAATTTCGTTTATGTTACAAAACTAAATATTTTTTAAGCCACTACAAAAGAAGTCTTAAAAACAAAAGGAAATTGAAACTTGAATGAAAACATATAATTTTGCAAATCTAAAATTTCTATTCTCTACCATTTTTTTCATCACTATTTGATGAAATTTTTCAAAAAGAAGTTCTTAAAATAAAATCCAATGCAATTCTTTACAATATAGTAAAATTGAAAAACTTGTGTGAATAATTAATAAAATCTTAGTTTCAAAAAGTGAATGGTAAAGTCCTAAGCTGAAAAGTCGCACAACCTGGTAAGCATCAACCCAAAAAATGATTAAACAAGAGGGGATCGTGAAAAGAAGGAGCAGTCAGGTACATAAAACACTCTAATAAGGTAAAAGGCATGACCAAAAATAAGATCCACTTGTTTTTTAGCGACATATCATTGAGATGAGGTCATTTAAACATCTGGTAAATCACATGTAACGTAAGACAGTGGGTTGGCCACAACTAAAGACCACTGAAGAGGAAATGTAGCTATTTCCGAAACAGGCTTTCTTGTCTGCTGTGTGATTGACTTTATACAGAATTGTTGTTGCAGTTGTTGTTATTGCTTTTTCTCAAAAATTACTTGAACTAAAGCTCTAACTGCACAAGGGCACAATTTAATTATAAATCTAAAAATTCTTTAGAATATTTTTTATTTAATAACTTTTTAGTTTTATTTCATTGTTAATTTAATTTCAAAAATTATTCGATAGTGCAAAAAGAAAAACTTCCAAATAAACTTTGGGTCGTAAATATATATTTCTATTTATATTATGAAGGTGAATTCGTGGAAATTTTACATTCATTGATGTTTTCATTACAAATTTTTGGTGTTTTTCATTTAATTCTACTAAGTGTTAAAGAAAGTACTTCTTAAACTGTTTTATAAGAACAGTTTCACACAAAATAAATACATCCCTCCCACTACAAAACGTTCTCTTTAAATTTTTGCTTCAAAATTTTGGTTCTATGAGAATATGATATAGTCTTTTTTTTTTTTAAAAACACGTGCATTTAGTTCAATGGTCGATGCACAAACAGAATTTTTTAGCTCATTGCTTCTTAAGTGTTCTAGAATTTTAATATAAATTAAAATAAAATCAGAAAATACAAAGTGATAAATTCTTGGATTTTTTTTTAGTGTTTATTTATCGAAAGAACGGCTTCTTTGTAAGTTGCTGTCTTATGATTCGTTATTGTTAGCAGCACTTTTATTATGAAATCCTAGTTTGGTCTATCTGATAATTTTGTTGGCTATTTTAAGTTTGTTTGCCTCAGAGTGGTCTGATTCTAAAAATGAGTAAAACTCTGTCTCGCAGAACGATCAAACATTCTTTTGTTGCCCCGTGTGCACTGGCTTATTCCAAAGCTTCAGTTTAGTAGGTTCTTTTTTTTGACATCCAAAGAAAACTCAAACTTCTCTTAACCCTAATGATTCCAAAAAAATAAAAAGAGCTTGCACACAAAAAAAAAGCTAAAATAACCCATCAACCAAATACACCTATCTTAGAAAACAAAAAACCAAATCATTGATTTGCATCATATATTGCCGAAACATAGTAGCGCAGTACTTTTTATGGCTTTTTTTAGCCCACCCTTAACCATGGCTTCCAGTTGATGTAGAAATAAAAGCCCCACTTTCCAACAACAATTACTCAACTAAAAGATTTAAGACCATAATCTTTGTTTTGAATTTACAAATACATTCTTTTTATTTCATATAAAAAACTCCAAAATATTTATTACTAACAATAACTATCATAATGAGGATGATATATGAAGATACTTTCATATAAAAAATAACAATGCTTAAATAGTCGAAATGATGGTTACATACTTAAACAGCTGCTCTAGCCTCAAAGTTCCATGAACTTAACTTAAAAGGTATATAATAACAATTGTTTCAATTTCAATCGTTCATGCGACGAAACGAAGAGCGAGGGCACTTTAAAGCAAGAGAAAAAAAATGTTTATTTATATTGCCATTTTGACCTTACAGAAAGTTGTAAGTATAATCTTTTTAATTTAGTTAAGTAGCAATTTTCTTTTATGATTTTATTTGGTGGTAGAGCCATACCAATTGGCTTTTTTAGTTTAAATAGCCTAAGATTTAAGTAATTAGATTAATTATATAAAAAAATGGTGAAATAGTGAGCAGGAAAAGGAAAACGAAAAAAAACTAACCATTATTTCTAAATTTCTTTTTTTGGTTCTCATGTAGTTCAAAATTATTTTTGTTATCATTAAAACGATTTGTGTATAGATATTATTTTCTTTCCTCTCTCTTTTTTATGAGAATTTAAAAGTTTCTCAGCTAACTATAGCACTATTAATTTCAATTATTCGTATTCTGTTTCTAAGTCGATAAAAAAATATATAACTATATCCAATAATCAAAGAAAAAAAGAAAAAAACAACAGAACAAAAAAATGTACTTACATATTTTTTCTTATTTTTTTGTAATTTCACGACGTCATCGCTGAGGCCTACTCGATGCTACTTTCGTGGTGTGCTGTGGGCTATAAAAAAATTTGTTGACATTTATAGATAAAATTTATTTGAAAAATTATTAACATTAAAGTCTATATATTAATGATAAAAAGAATAATAAACTAATTTAAAATAAACCACTTTGATTTTTAATAACTTTTTCACTATTGTTGCACTTTTTTAATAACTATTTTTTTAATATTTGCATTGCGGATTTTTTTTTTTTTGTGTTTTAACAATTAGACCTATTCTTTCTTTATGTTTTTTCGATTTGTGATGTTAAGCTATTATTCATATGTTAGGTATTTTTTCTATTATTTTGTTTTACACCACTGACTTAATGCATATGTCTCCTTGTTTATTGATTTTAATTTTTTTGATTGATTTATATAATTATTTCTTTATTTGGCCAAGCAAGGCAATATACTTATTCTAACAGATTGTTTTTTTATTTATTTTTTTCCACACCCTTTTTCTTGTTTTTGTGTACAAAGACATGCTAATCAAAGTGGGCGTAATCCGCCCACTTCAATGACATGAAATCAAGGACACGTCAAAAAGAAAAGGAGAGAAGAAAAGAAAAAACAGAAAGAACTTACATACTAACATATTTTATGCAAAGTAGTAGAAAAGATGACTTTCAAAACTACTGTGTTATCTTATAATTAATAGGGAACAGTTAAAGAGGCATGGATGGTGATCGTGATAAAGATAGATGCTTAGGGTGGAAAGAAGTGATTGGATAGGGTACGTTTAAATATGTATTAAGACGTAAGTGGTAGGTAGTATTCGCTGATACTATCAAAAATCATACAACATCTGTTAATTGGTTCGTTGAAAGCGTTCGTGGTGTGGTGCTGTGATTTACTCAGAAGTCTTGTATGCCTTGTTCTCCTTATTGGGTCATTAATTGTTACTTTGTTGGAAATATATTCACTGTCAATGTTTTGCGCAATGACATCAAATACAAAACATGAACAGAGTAGCGATCTTCTTGTTGACAACGACATTAAGTTAATAGCATTCAATCTGTGAACATATGGTGGCAGGTTTCTATAGTCCCGAGGGTCGTACGTGTCTCGCAAGGCAAAAAGTAAGATCTTTTTTGGATAGATTCCATTCCATCACTAACACTTCAAAACTTGGGAAGTATGGGACCAATATTCAAGGGGCAACAATATTCAAGAATTGGACGCACTAGTGTGCAATATAGGGTTTAGTTACCCAGACGTTCTTGAATTTGTTTGCACGTTTTTTAATGAATCCGAGAAGCTTGTTTGCTCTGGATGTAATATGACCGAGATGTAGATTAAAGCGCATCCTAAAATCTAGGATAACCCCAAGATCTGCAATATGGTTGATCCTTTTTAGTTCAACTCCATTTAGTTTAAAACTACTATAAAGTATTTCTTTTTTACGAGAATAACTTATAACATAGCATTTATATTCATTTAGAGAAGGCTTATGAGACAATAATCTTATTATGTAGATAGAGTACCCTGAAGTTTAACATCTTGGAATCTTCTACTAAGATAGCAGAGCTATAAAAGAATGCAATAATTTGTGATTTTAAATAATGTAATTTATATTCAAAATCTTACTTACTTCACACTGATATTTTAAAACATTATATTATTGAGATTACAGTGACTGTTTTCAATGATTTAAATAAACGAATGAAATATCGTGAATGCATAATGAATAAAAGAATTAAATATCGTGAATGCAGTCAATAATTTCCAACCATGCATTCATTATTTCAAATCATTGATTTTGATTTCAAATTTTAAGTCCCAATCAATGATTTGAAAAAATGAATGCAATCATTTTTTCAAATATTTATTTGGAAATTATTGACTGCATTCACGATATTTCATTCATTTATTTAAATCATTGAAAACAGTCACTGTGATCTCAATAATATAATGTTTTAAAATATCAGTGTGAAGTAAGTAAGATATTTTTTATTAAACAGTGTGTTTTGATCAATGCTTCAATCCGGCTTCGATTGAGTCCTTGGGACATGATGAGAAAAAAATTTTATAGCGGGGGTCCATATTTTTCTGTAGCATATCTTATTATCAAAGTATTGATATCTCTGTTAATAGACTAATATTATTTGTTTAACAGTTTATCTTTGTTACTTGCAAGCAAAATTAATTTTTTAAGAGCTTTTTTTAACTTTATTTTGTTATTTATTTTTCGGTTCGCTCTCGCGGTCTTTCACACATTCAGCTTATTCTTTTAATATTTCAATTCCTTTTACACGGTAAAGAATCTTAGAATAAAGTTTCAAAATTTAAACTTTCACAAATACTAACCTATAACTAAAATTTTTCTGTACTAAAATTTAAACCAAAGAAAAATTGCAATGCTGAAACTCAATATTAGGCATGTTTATTTCTTTTGTTTCGTTAGCGCAATAGCCCAGTGGTTAACGTAGTAATAAACAGGCAGTAAAATTAAATTGTCGAGAAAATATGTTGCTCAGAAACATGTTGCGATAATTTCACGCAGCGGAACAGAGTACTGCTCTGACGAAAATGTTTTGAAAACTTGCACGCCTTAAAAATTTGAAATTTGTCATTTTTAACAAAATACTTTTAATTAAATAAAAAAAATAAACAAAAAATGAAAGCATTCATTTGTGATTTAAAATCATTTAAATTACAATCAATGATTTAAAAATTGATTGCATTCATTTTTTCCAATCATTGATTGTGATTTAAAATCTCAATCAATGATTTGAAAAAATGATTGCATTATTTTTTTCAAATCATTGATTGTGATTTGAAATTTCAAATCAGAATGGGACTTGAAATTTCAAATCACAATTAATGATTTGAAAAAAATAATGCAATCATTTTTTCAAATCATTGATTGAGATTTTAAATTTTAAATCACAATCAATGATTTGAAAAAATGAATGCAATCAATTTTTCAAATCATTGATTGGGAATTCAAATGAATGCATTCTTTTACAGCTCTGTAAGATAGGATATAAGTCATTTCAACAAAGAACCTGATATATCGAATTTTTTTATTTTTTTAGTTATGTAACGTGATCAACTCGATCAAATGCTTTACTAAAATCGGTATATATAGCATCTATCTGATGACCTTTTTCCATAATGTTAAAAACATCTGATACCATTATTGTGAGGTTTGTAGTGGTTGATCGTCCTTTACGGAATCCGTGGTGTTGTTCATTTAAGTGTGGATTAACTATTTCAGTGAGCTTAGAAAATATTATTTTTTCAAAAACCTCAGGAATAGTTAACAATAAGGCAATACCTCTGTAGTTTTCGATCACTCTCTTATCGCAATTTTTATAAATTGGTGTAAAATGAGATGACTTCCAAAAATATGGAAAAACACCTGTTTGCAAAGACTTATTAAAAATAATATGTAATGGAGTAATTAATTGAGCTAGGCACTGAACGAGGAGAATTAGTAGTATAAGGTCCGGACTGGGAGACTTGTAGGGATTTAATTCATTTATAGAATTAATTATGTCCTCTGGTGTAATATTGACTGTGCAAATCAAAGGGGACGTATTGGGATACAGTAACGGGGCACGAATTGGGGTTGAAGGTGGATGAAATACTTATTAAAATTTATCTGCAAAGAGATTACATATTACTTGTAGGTTGGAAGAAGAAACATTACCTTCAAACATGGTTGTAGGATATCCGACCAATTTACGCTTGACGTTTACAAAGTAAAAAATAAATAGATTACTATAAGGAAGATTTTATATAATCCAAAATGTTCGTAATTACTCTAGAGATAAATGGGGATGTTCAAACTATATAGGGAATTTTTACACAAAACTAAGTTTTATTAATAGTCTGGTATGAACTTTTGTTTGGAAAGAGATGTTGGGATAATTTTGTTCACATAAATTATTTTAGAGACTTGACTTTTTTGTAAAAAATATAAAAACAACATTTTGAAAAAAATAAATTTCGCGAAACAAATCGAAGGGGTACCTTGTGTTTTGATGACAAAAACAGTAAAATAATTTTTGTGCTTGGCTGAAAGAATTTTTCCAAATAAATTCTATGTCATATGAAAGGTAGTCAGATTTGCTATTTTTAATTGATTTCATTCTTACAACAACAACAATTTTTGAGTCATTTTTTGAGTAAAAATTCAATAATGGACCTTTTTTGACATAATCATACAACATATATACACTAACTTAACGGTATAGTTCAACCTATTTTTGTGAAGTGATTTTATTGAACTTTTGAACAAAAAAATTTAAATGAAATATATTACTGAACAGCAGAGATATTTGCATCAAAAGATCAAACTTTGATTTTCATGTCGTTTTTTCTCATTCTTAGGCAACGATGTTTTGCAACGAAGTCGTTGTACTGAAAATTTCTCCAATTTTAAAGATATGTGAGTATTTTTGATGTCAAAATAACAAAAAATTTTTAAAATTATATATACAAAAATCTCCGATGAAAAAATGTTTAAAAAAAAACATTTTTTTTCTTAATATTAAAATCGATTTTTTTTAAAGTGTATTATATGCTTGTGTGTATTGTCATATAAAAAATATAATCTTGGTCACAAAATATGCTTTATTCGTAGCTTTACTATAATTTTCAACTGCACTGTTTTGAGTTGTATCATGGTTGAATTCCTTTAGCTGTCATGTGTTTTCTTGCTGTAATATGTTATAGGAAATAAATCTAGATAAACTGAGCTCAGATTTTAGTATAAGTGTGTTGATGTTGTTGTACGTTGCCATACATAAACATACTCTAGCTATGTTATAGCTTTATAGTAAAGCATAATTTTTAAGTCTTTGTAATTTTGAAACAATGTTACTTCATAAAGTGCTTAAGATGGACTTTTTTAAAATTTCAAAGAGAGAAGCATTCAAGTTGCCGCCACTGCTGTGGTTCAGCCATCTTCTCCTCAATGTAATAACCTAAAATCCTGACACTGACATTGACAAATCTGACTACAAAGAGCTGTTGTAACTTTTGGTTTACTTCAGAAGTGAACAGACCAAACAACACAGTTTGTTGTTGAACGCAGTATGAAATGGTTTTTCTTAAATACTTAAAATTTTTAATTTTTTTTTCAGTGCTCATGAATTAAGGACAAAACCCACTGTAAGCTCATTCAAAATAGTCAAGTCTTTTAGAATTTTTGTAAGCTAGTCTATTAGAATTTTAAGGCAATAAAATTTATGTGAAATATAAATACGGAGTTTTA
This sequence comes from Dichetophora obliterata, assembly GCA_963920525.1. Classification (NCBI taxonomy): domain Eukaryota; kingdom Metazoa; phylum Arthropoda; class Insecta; order Diptera; family Sciomyzidae; genus Dichetophora; species Dichetophora obliterata. The sequence goes on from OY986439.1 coordinate 43,260,278, forward strand.
CTGAGCAAATGGCGCATTCTACGAAAAGCGGAAAAATAATTTGTGTCGGATTTTTTTTAAATCTTATCATAATGTTTTCCTAGAAAAACTACACTAATTCACAATTTTTTTTTATTTACTTTGAGGTACAGACTTCTAAATATGGAGTTTCTAAAAAGCATGATTTTTAAAAAAACATTTTTGTAGGTAAAAAACTTACAAAAAAAATATTTTTTATGGATTTATATATAAATTTGAATTTATTTTTGAATTCTGGGATAGAATTTGAAATTTGAAAAATTTTTCAACTATCTAGTAACTTTTTGGTTAGTAAGATTTCACTAGTTCAAAATCTAGTATTTTCTTGACTAGTTTTATTTTAACTTGTGAGCTAACTAGTTAAATTCGTAAAGTACGATTTTTCACAGCAGCGAGATGTGTCAAGTTTGAGTCGTAGCCATTTTCCCTGAAAGAGGCAAAATTAAACCTGATTTGGCATCACAGTGAAACACTGAATATAATTCTTATACACCACTAAGTAGAGGTTTGGCAAAGTTAGAATCCTTGTTTTGCCCTCTAACAGGGAAAAATTGTACAAACATATTTTCATCAAATCGGCCTACCCTAACGTTTTTTGACACACAACCTGTGACTAGGGTCACTTGGCATGGTTCGAGTGCGCTGCTTGAATAAGGTAATGGGAGAGAATTGCAAACATTACTATTTTTGCCTGAAAATATTAAGCTTGTCCATTTTTTACATAATAATTAGGGTGGGGCGATTTGAAAATCAAAATGGGCGCTTCGCGTTTCTGATTCTTGGGATTGTACTGAGCAAAAAAGTCCACTAGACCATACGTCTACGGTGAAAATCGAGCTTCCAGATTTGGGTTGCAGTTTTTTCTCAGACCTTTGTCACGTTATTTTTTTTGGATATTTTTTGGATTTTTTTGGACCATTGAGATTTTCGATCCAATACTAAGACAAAAATCTCAATGGTTTGGCTGTTATAGGCTAAAATATCCAAAAAAAAAAACGTGACAAAAGTCTGAGAAAAAACTGCAAGTCAAAATCTGGAAGCTCAATTTTCACCGTAGACGTATGGTCTAGTGGACTTTTTTACTCAGTACAATCCCAAGAATCAGAAACGAGAAGCGCTCATTAACACTTTTTTCCTTCCATACTAATCGCACCCACTCTAATAATCATGGTTCTAAAATTTGGGAGTTGCTCGTTAAGCTGATTCAAAAGTTAAGTAAATTTTCCTGGGATGATTGTAACTTGGAATCTATTAGTTAATGTTTGCCATTCTTTCCAAGAAGTTTTCGATGATAAATATATCTCCCATAATGGCAGGACATTCAAAATTAAGAAGCATTCTTTACAACTTCAAGTCATATATTTTTCATTTGATGTAGAGCAAGTAATATTTCTTAGAAACTCGCAAAGTGAATCTAACAGAAAATTAAAGTTTGCATGATAGCTAAAAACGCAAACCTTATGTAGCATTACGTTCCTCGGTTCTACATACATATGTTAGCTTTAAATTATAAATTATAAAAATAAAACTTTTAATCGTATTTCCCAAATAAAAAGGTAAAAATGAATTTATTGTTGTTAAATAGTTTGCCATGTAATTAGACGTTTTAATTATTACCAAAAACATAAAAAATATAAAATATTATTACCAAAAAAATATCATTATATTATTGACTGCGCCTGTCGGGAAAAATTTAAAGGCTTAACAAAACTCACAAAATAAATTTGAAAATACTTAGAATAACATATATTTTAGTTTCTTAAGCTTCCTAGTTTCTTGTAGCAATAAAAAACGACCGCACTTGTTAAAGCTTACTTTTATTCTGACTCATTTTTTAAAGTTTTCAACATAGCGTCAGTTTTTTAATCTTTTCACACGGTTGCATTTACATTGTTTGCTTAACTATTATTTACAGTAGTAAATACATTTTTTGCTTTTTTTCAACCTCAATAGTTTATGAAAAACTGCTTCGGTAAATGACCCAAGCTTATCTCTTAGTTACAAGAAAATTTTTTGACTTAGCTGAGCAACTTAATCAATATTTATCCATCCAGTAACTATACATGCAGTCATACATTTCGTTGAGAAAAACTTCAATATTACGCTTTTTTATATTTTTTAATAGATTGAGTATAAATAGACTTTTCCCTAAACACTGTGATTTCAGAAGTTGAAAACTGAAATACTTTATGTTTTATTTTCTTTTTTCACTTAATCTTGGAATGACCCTTTAATTTAAGTAATGGCGTTTTCGTTACTCGAAAAATATTGCATTTTTTCTGCCTCCTTTCTGCTGTTTTGAGGAATCTGAATTTTTTTCTACTTTTGAGGTCAACATTTTTGAGAAAAGAAAACGTTTCAACTTCAGAGGTCATTATAAATATTTTCTCTCATGAAGGCAAAATTTCCAAAAAGGGCAGAAAAAATGAAGAATTTTTTCGAGAAACGAAAACACTATGAGTCTAAAATAAAAAATAGCTTTTAACAGCCATATTCTGGAAACTTGATAATAGTCAACCAGTATTTTTATTATTTGTTTCTGTTTGTTGTATTTTTTTTTTGTTTCAAAACAAAATTTGAAGCTCAAAAATAATAAATGTTGATAAAAATTGTCAACTGCTTTTCAGATATTGACAATTTCATTAAAAAATTTTGTTTTTTGAGCTTAAATTTTTGTTTTCAAATAAAAAATTACAACAAACACAAACAAATAATAAAAATACTGGTTGACTATTATCAAGTTTCTAGAATAGGGCTGTAAATCTAATTTGTATTTCTCATTTAAGAACAAATTCATGATTTTGAAAAATTTATCTGTTCATTGTGTTTGATTAAAACACAACAGCAAAATGTCTAACTTGATTTCAGAGAAAAAAAAAATCTGTTTGTAATAGTTCCTAATGCATTCCGCACAATTGAGAGCGACAATTACATAAAATTTACACTAATGCAAACATGCTCTTGCGCAGCTGCGCAAACACGCATACACAAACACACCAATTTGTACATACAATCAATCATACATACATGCAACACACGAAGGACTCGTTGCTGTGCTTAACTTCAGGACACGTTACAGCACGTCTCGACGTGTGCTTAAGTAGCAAAAGCATTAGTTGCAGGATGCCTTTGATCCAATACTGTCAAGGCATGATGTATATCAGACAGACTTGAAGACAAACAAACAACATACATGCACACATACATACAAACATAAATATACAAACATCCCAGTGTGCCATACGGATCCGTTTCGAATTCGATATGAACTCGCTTCTTCGTATATTTTATTCGAAACAGGTTGCGTTTCGGATCCGAAATTGATTCGTATGAAATTCCTCTCAAAAATGCGAATTGCTTTTCCGTTTTTTCGGATCCGAAATTGATTCGTATGAAATTCCTCTCAAAAATGCGAATTGCTTTTCCGTTTTTTCGGATTCGTCTTGGACTTGGAACGGAATCATATACAAATCGGCTGCGGACTCTTTTTCTCGATTCGGAACGGATAATTTTTTTCAAATAAGGTGAATTCGCGACGCAGCCGTTTTTTTATATAATTCGGACTCAAAAAGGAACCTTTTGGTGAATGTTATATTCAAAATATTTTTTTTTAATTTTTTTTTATTATTTTAGTTCTTACATTCTTGTTTATTTTTTAATTATGATTGCTTACTATAGTTAGATATAAAATCTTATATCTTATGGCCTTTATAAAAATTAATAGCATGAAACGTTGCGCCGATAGATATCCTTTGTTGCTAGTGCCTTTATATAAGTAATATTATAATTTATAATTACAGTGTGAATCAAGATAACTGACGCACCTTTATTAATACCAATCACACAAAAAGAAGCAACACTGGAAAACAAATGTTGTTTTTTTACGACTCTGAAGTTAATTGTACACTTATTGCATAAACCGTTTCAAAAGTTTTGTGAATAATAATATTGCGAAAGGAAATAAGTACAGAGATCCTTCGCCAACCCAGGTTGCAGAATCATATTTTCCGACAAAACACTTTTCTTTCTACAAGCAAATCACAACTCGCAAAATGATAGAGTGTACCCAGCTAGCATGGCAGATATTTCTAAAGGAAAAAAAAAACCATTGAAAGATTTGAAGCTGTTTCGACAACCATGGTTTTGGGCACTTTCTATAAAATTGCCTCTTTTTCTTAGCGAAAAAGCCGTTAAAATAATTCGGAATATTACTTAGAACATGTTTCAAAGAACTATCTTATGCCGCTTGCCAAGCAAATTTACGGAGAGAGTCACTTTTGTCTTCAACAAGATTCTTTTCTAGCACACAAGGTAAAAATCGTTCAAAGCTGGTGCAGAGCAACTTTGCCATGTTTTATTTCTGTTGACAAATGGCCTCCGCCATCCTCTGACCTAAGCCCCCTGGGCTTTTCTATCTGGGGTGTTACTGAGCAAATTAACGAAAATAAACACATGACGGTAGATAAATTTAAGCGATGATCAATGAAAATATTAGATGATGTACCTGATAACCAGATGCGTGCCGCACGCTCGTCTTTTACAATTTCTTTAAATTTTTAAAAAAATTCATGGTGAAAGATTCGAATTAAATGATGAGTTATAAAGAATGCTTAAAATAAAAAACACAAATGTTCGTTAAATAAAATTTAAACAGTGCTTTTGATTTATGACATTAAACAAGTGCGACAGTTATTTCGATTCACGCTGTATATTTAATTTAAATAAATAAATAAATATGAAACATATATGAACGAAAATAAAAACTTGGTAATGTAACAAAATAAATTTATATAAAAAGTTAACAAAATCATATATATTTATATAAGAAGCAATCAACGATCGCGTACATACCAATTCAAAAATTTTTTTGGGTTATTTTACAGTCAATTCTTATAAAATAAATTACATTTTGTTCTTGTTTGTTCGTTAAAATTTTCTAAAGATTTAATTAACCCTTTCAATGGCTAGGTTAAACTTAGAAAAAACTATTTTTTAGGTAATATTCCTATCGCTTAGGTCCTAAAAAGATGACAAAATATACCACTGATTTTACCTTAGCTACTTACGTTTTGCAAGCTTGTACAATAAAAAAAATTGTTTTGCTCCTGTTTGACAATAATTTTTTTTAATTCCTTGAGGGGTTTTTAACTCTCTAGATAAAGAGTTAAAAAACCTTCTTTGTTTTTTAAATCCTCTCAATATTTCTTCATTAAGTCCATAAAAAGATAAATTTTATTTTATTTTTGTACGGTTGATTTTTTTCTAATAAAATAGGAAAAAACAAATTTTCTTTTTTTTCGGCACAAAATCTAAAATTTGACTGACTTTAATGTCAAATATCTCTCTAAATTGGTTTTTATCATTTTGTAAAATAATTTTTTCATAGAAATACATGATTTGATTTAAAAAATAGTGTTGCGAAATAAATGTAAAAATTACTTTCGGACGTAACCAATATATTGGGCAAATCTACTGAAAGGTGCAAGTGAAAAAACAAGACATCTATACTCACGTATATCTAACATATCTGACATCTAACTAACATTGTAGAGGTATTTGAAAGTTAAATTTTTGTTACACAAACATGCTTTCGGCGTAAAAAGATTTTAAATAAAGCCGACAGTTTATTTTAATATTTTATTTACATATCGTCACGTTGAAACAAATCACGTCACGTGTTGAACAACCTCATAGTGTTGTAGTTTAATTGGGTAATCAAGTAACTAGGTAGTCAGTAATTATGTAATTTAGCAATTAAAAACAAATTTAATTTATTTTTTTTTCTTGCCTCAATCCTTTTTTTAATTATCTTTAGCCAATGCCTTTCATTTTTACTAAAACAGCAAATTTAGCGAAACATTTACTAAATATTTACGAAAAATAAAAACTATATTAGTGAAACAGTACAGACAATTTGATTATCATGGTCAATGAATTTATGTACTTATAGGTTAAATTAATTAATTAATAATTTAAATTAATGTAACCATTTTTTACAGAAACAATACATTTTTCGGTTACGAAGTAACGCCTTAAAAAATCAAAACAACCAAAAATAAAAAGTAACCATAAAATAAAATAATCTTAAATAAAATCAAAATGCTTCTTTTAGATAGTGCTATAAAATATTAAGTTTTAAATAAGTTTCAAGTTTTTGGTCACGGTTGTCTTTTCTGTGGAATGAACCATAAGCGATTATAAGGTAAATTTTACGGTGTTCAAATAAGTAAAAAGTTACATTTCGAATGTAGTTTTGTTTTTATTCCTTTGATATTAGAAGATAGAGAGTTCCAGAGTCAGAGTTAAAAATAACAGCGTCAATGGTCTTCGAAAGCTCTAAAAGTGTTAAAAATTAAAACTTTGATTCGGCCATCGCTTTTCTACTATCGATAAAAGATCGGTAGAACAGCTTCTTTTGGCACTAAAGCCTGATTGGTGAGATCTTAGAAGATTTTGGCTCATGAAATGGTAAAGGATTTCAAGCAATATAGATTTTTCAAGGACTTTGAAAAAGAAGGGTATCATCACAATGAATATGTATGGGTAGGACGGGGCTTTTTGGGCACTGGTATTATCTATATCTTTTTCTATTCCTTGGGAAGAGTTGAAGAAGCTTTTTTGGAGGTAAAGATGTACGTAATGTACGAAAATATAAATGATAATATTAATTTTACAAATATTAGACTTACTTCGTCAATTCTTGTGGCACTCGACGTACTGAGTCTTTATGTATAACGAAAGAAAGACTTAACGTTGTGAAAAAAAGAGTAATATTTTTTTAAAAGGAACAAATGTATTACTTACCGTGTCTCGCACCACGTTCAGGCTTCGTTTCGTTACATATAAAGACGCAGTTAATATCTGAAACTACGCGTGCAACATCTTCATTTCTAAGGCACAAGATGCAACTGTTGGAAGAAGGCTATATTAATTATGTTATCTAAGGAAAGAACTGAGGCCGTAAAAAATATTGAATTCATTTTGTCTTTGACAATTTATGTCTTCGGATATACTTGATATCCGGATATACTTTTCCAATTCGAATTTAGTGTTTCGAATTTCTTTACAAGCATTTATCTGATATGTTTTGTTGTTCTTACCTTATTTTTTAGAAGACACCTTTCTCAGCTCTAATTTTTTGTGGTAGTTTAATTGCAGAAGCGGAAGTATATTCTGTAATATTCATCGACTTTTAATTTTTCTATTTTTATAGGCTTTATCACGTTTTTGCTTAAGTAAACGAATGTGCGGTTTTAGTTACAAAGCAGACCTCGGTTTAATGAGTTTTTGTTCTCAACTGTACATGCCTATTAAATAAGTTTTTAATCTGCTCCTGAAAATAAAACATTTGTTTCTTAACATTTTCATTACAACTTGTTCATGTAGGACAAACTTTCCCAATTAACTCCTAATTAATCTTGTTAAAGAGCTTCAAGATTGATATTTTTAAAAATTATATATTTTATTGAACTAGTTTCATTGCAGCTTAAAAAATCATATGTTATGAAAAAGAGATCATGCTTTGATAAACAAGGTCTTACTTGTTTATCGTTTAAAAGTACCTTCTCGATACTGTTAACAAATAAGAGTTGTATTAGGCTATTGGATTGATTTGTAAAGTGAGTAAGTAGGGCATGATATATTTACTGGACTCAAATTAAAAGATTTAATGTAGTCAAGTAATGGTCTGCATTCAGCGTTGCTCGAAAGATTACGATTTATAAATTCACATAAATTCACATAAAAATTGATATGGCAAAAGAATTGCTTACAAATAAATTGCACATATTACATTCTTAACTAAAAAAATTATATCAAAATACATTCTAATACTATTTTTTTATTCATAATTTTTTGTTTTCTTCGCTGCGTTTATCCACTGTCAATATTAGCTCGTTTGGATATTTATTTTTTAAATACAAAGTAAAAACTGATATATAAGCTTGTATACGGCTATCCTATAGTCACTACGGAAAAAAAATAGATCAAGCATTTTATTAGTTCATACTCAAGCGTAAGTTTCTCAATTTGAAGCATAATTATGCTAGAACTGAGCAAATTTAATTTAATATTTAGCCGAATTATGAAACTTTTCTCCCAAGGAATCGGAAAAGGGAGTTTTAGTTTATGAGATAATAGATAAGAACATCTCATTTTTTACACTCATGAATATTGACGGTTGATGAATAAATTTGCATAAAAAATTTCCAAAATGGTCTTGACCTTTATCTTAAAAGTAAAAACTCCCTTTTCCGATTCCCTTGGAGAAAGGTTTCATGATAAGGCTGATTAAGAATAATATATTAACCCTTAACTGGTACTCCTGGTCTGTGGGATCAAAACAACAAAAAAAAAAAAAAACAAAAGAGTATTTTTCTTATATAATTCAATTCAATTCAATTGATTATTATGTTAATTTTCTATGATTAAAATACAAATTGTAAATGTCTGTTAGTTTAAATAATTCCTGATTTTAAATACAAATTTTGGTTGTTTAATAGTTTGATATTGTTTATTAAGCTTTAGGTCAGGTAAGAACAATTAATTGCTATAACGAATTTTTCCAAAGAAACAACAACAACATTTTCAATAAAAAAAGGAAAACATCACTAGCTGATTTTATTGCAATTTCGGCCCTAAAAAAACTAAATTTCTCACTAAATTTTGTGTTTTTTTTAGCATTTTAATTGGTGTGGTCCCTGGGACCAGATCTACTTTTAGTGTAATTTTTTTGAGTTGTAGCAGTTAAGGGTTAATAAAAAATATTAATATATTGTAAGAAAAAAATGTTTATTTCAAGAAATATTTGCTAAAAACTCCAAAATATTTTTTCGAGATTCAAGTCTTATATTTTTGAAGTGAGAAAAATTTGCTGAAAACTACAAATATTTAAACTACAAAATCTGCTTGGCTTAAGTTATTTATTTTTCTTGAATTGAGAACAATTTTCTTAATTCAATTAAACCATTTACAAGAAACTAGAATAATTTGCTTGATTTGAGAAATTTCTTTTCCTTATTAAAATTTGCTTGATTCCAGTTAACAATTTTTTTTTATACTAGAGTATTTTGCTTAATATTAGAAATTTAATTTCCTTATTAAGAGAAGAATAACAATTGCTTGATTGAAAAGTAAACAATTAGCTGAAAACGAAAAAAGTTTGCTTGATTTCTAGAATAGAGAAGAATTTTCTCATACAAATAAAGAATTTGCTCAATATTAGCATAATTTGATTTTTATTATATATATATATATATAAAATAACAATTTCCATATCTATTTATATTAAAAAGACATTCAAATGCTATCAAATTCAATATTACATTGTTCGGAATCTAAATATAAATATGTATATATAAATATAATAAAAAATATGTATTTAAATATAAATAAAAAAAATATATATATATATATATTTTCCTAAATAAAAAAAAATATAAATAAAATATATATATATATATATATATTGTGTTTTCCTAAATAAAAAATATATATATATATATATTTTTTTTTTATTATATTTATATATATATATTTATATTTATATATATATATATATATATATATAGAAAGATTTTTTAGATTTTAGATATTCACAAAAGTATTTGTGGTTTATTTTTTATTCTGTTCCTTTAGCTTTTATTTGAATGAGAATTTCCTTAGCTGAAACAAATCGAACTCCCTTTGATTTTGCTGAAGGAGAGTCAGAACTAGTTTCAGGGTTTAATGTAGAGTATAGAAGAGGAGGATTTGCTTTTATTTTCCTTGCTGAATAGAAATTTATATGTATATATTGAAAGCACTTGAAAAATTAAGGTTTGTTTGACATTTAAATTATTCTTATTTGCAAAATGAGTAACATATCTTCAGATTAGAAGTGAGAAAGTGATTGTTTTTTACTCATAATTTTAAGGCTGAAGGTTGATAAATTAAAGACAAAAAATACTTTTATAGTTTTACTAACGTGCTTGAATCAAGCATTTTTAAAATCATTGTATATATTCTTAAATCAGTCGCTAAAATCAAGAATATTTTTAATAACCAACTCTGCGTTTGCTTAAGAAAATATTTTCTTGATTCAAGTTTTCTTGATTCCAGATTCTTGAAACAAGTATTTTATTCTTGTTTTAACCAATCATTTATTATACTCAATGTAAGAAATAAATGCTCATTATATTTTTTCTTTATATTAGTTTTTAGTGCTTGATTTGAGCAAAAGAGGTTTAATTTAAAATATTCTAAAATAAAAAAAAATATTTACTTAAAATAAGTCCATTATTTCTTTACGTGACATGTAAATTGTTCAGTTATCATTCTGTGAAGTAGTTCTATTCGGTTTGAAGAGACCTTCAGAACCATGTGGCTAATTATCATACATGGACACACTGCAGTAAATATTTACTGCATTACTAGAAGCAGTAATCAGTAAACTTTTACTGATAATGAAATTCAATTTGCATTACCAGTAAATTTTTACTGATTACTGGAAAAAATTGCATTAAAAATACATTTTTACTGATTACTGGAAAAAAATTGCAGTACAAATAAATTTTTACTGATAATGAAATTTCAGTAATTTTTATAATTTTCATAATAAATACATTTTAACTGATTACTGAAAAAATTTGCAGTAAAAATAAATTTTTACTGATTACTAAAAAATATTGCAGTAAAAATTTATTTTTACTGATTACTGAACAAATTTGCAGTAAAAATAAATTTTTACTGATTACTGAATAAAATTGCAGTAAAGGTAATTTTAACTTATAATGAAATATCATTTGCATGATAAGTAAAATTTTTACTAGTTACTGAAAGCAGTAATTGGTAGTTAAAAATCAATGTACAAGCACTAAGGGCAAGTTTACTGGTAATGCAAATTGAATTTCATTATCAGTTAAAATTTATTTGTACTGCAATTTTTTTCCCAGTAATCAGTAAACATTTATTTTTACTGCAATTTTTTTCAGTAATCAGTAAAAATTTACTGGTAATGCAAATTGAATTTCATTATCAGTAAAAATTTATTTTTACTGCAATTTTACTGGTACTGCAAAGTGCCCATCTATGGTATAAAATTGTTACTTGGAGATAATTTTCCGAGTCATTGGAAACACATTGTATGCTAACTTCTATTGAAGGAGATGAACAAATTCAAACATTAATGCAAAAATGTAAAGTAAAGTTAAGTGTGAAATCTTTACCATTATCCCCAAAATCAAGAAATGATTTTTGCGGTGTCTGCGTCAGAACACGAGTTTCGGCATCGGCTATTTTGCAATACTTCATCACATAAGTGCTGAACATTTTTTTTACTTCTTCTTCTGTTTGTGTTGTTGCTGTTGCTAAAAGAGCTTTCAAAAATCCCGATTTTATGTCAGGAACACATATAGTTGCAATAACAGCATCCCAAGCTGCAGGCTGTATCAGGAAATATTTTTTTGAAAGCCACAGCAACCACAGATGGTTTTATGCTTTTTCCATGTGTTTTTTATGTGGCTGCATTGATCAGTGGATAGTGCGTTCAGTTTTTTAGTAATCAGTCAAAAATTGTTTTAACTGCCGTTTTTTTCAGCAATCAGTAAAAACTTTATTAAGCTTCATTTCTGCAATTATTTCATGTAATAAGTAAAAATTTATTTTTACTGCAATTTTATTCATTTATCAGTAAACATTTATTTTTACTGCAATTTTATTCAGTAATCAGTAAAAATAAATTTTTACTGCAATTTTTTCAGTAATCAATTTTTACTGCAATCAGTAAAAATTTAATTAGTTTTTATGATCTATTGAATAATTACATGAATTAAGATTGTGAGCTTTAGATCAAGTAAGTTTTTTTACTGCAATCAGTAAAAATTTAATTAGTTTTTATGATCTATTGAATAATTACATGAATTAAGATTGTGAGCTTTAGATCAATTAAGTTTTCAAGAAGGCAACAACAACAACAACAACTCTGTATAGAGTCAATCACTTAGCTGACTAGACAGTCTGTTTCGGAAATCGCTACATATTCCTCTTCAGTAGTCTTTGAGTGATTAAGCTGTGATCAACTCACTGTTTAAACTAGCATATGAATGTGCAGATTCTGGAATTCATTCTTTTGAATTGTATGGCTGCTGATGACATATGACATTTCAAAGCAGTAGGCTATTTATAGATCACCGCCATCAACTCTTTCAAGGGTTGCCATCTGTTCTAGTTGCTTCTTCATTTATTTATACTGAAGAGGAATATGTAGCGATTTCCGAAACAGACTGTCTAGTCAGCTAAGTAATTGACTCTATACAGAGTTGTTGTTGTTGTTGCTGCCTTCTTGAAAACTTACTTGATCTAAAGCTCACAATCTTAGTTCAAGTAAAAATTTATTTTTACTGCAATTTTTTTCAGTAATCAGTAAAAATTTATTTTTACTGGAATTTTTTTCAGCAATCAGTAAAAATTTATTTTTACTGCAATTTTTTTCAGCAATCAGTAAAAATTTATTTTTACTGCAATTTTTTTCAGTAATCAGTAAAAATTTACTGGTAATGCAAATTGAATTTCATTATCAGTAAAAATTTATTTGTACTGCAATTTTTTTCCAGTAATCAGTAAAAATGTATTTTTACTGCAATTTTTTCCAGTAATCAGTAAAAATTTACTGGTAATGCAAATTGAATTTCATTATCAGTAAAAATTTATTTTTACTGCAATTTTACTGGTACTGCAAAGTGCCCATATATGTTAATTATGTAAGGAAGTGCTTTAAAATAAAAATAATTTCAGAATTCTATTTCGTATCCCTTATTCATTAAAAATAAAATAACATTTTTCATAAAAACTGTCTTTTATGTTAACGTTTTGAACATTTTTTTGAAATATTTGTAACGGTAAGCGCGCTAAATAATTCATACTTGGTTCGAAACGGATTCACTTCCATTTTTTTGCACATTGGGATATTTCCATTGTTTAACACACACAGCTACAGCTCACTACACAACAGAGGAAGTAAAAGAATTTGTGCTGATTTTGCATCAATTACATTGATCGTTGCATTGTGCCCTTCTTAATACTGAAGGACTCTATAACGTCGATTATGACACTTTACTACGTTCAAGTATGTGTTTGCCGGAAAGACGAAGAGGTGGGTGGTTTTTCATTGAATTCTAATCAACTAAAATTAACGAATTTATTGCAGATGCAACGATTTTAAAAACAATAAAGCTAAGGGGACTTGTACATTGTGCAAAAATCAGTACAATTTTTAGATGTCGTTTAGAAAAGACATGATTTTTATGATGATGAGCTATAAACTAGTGTAATGAAAAGTTTTGATGAATTTATGGCAAAGTGAATGAAAGCTGATGCTTTATTGATAGATTAACGTTTATCATGAAAAACATTTAAATTTGACATTTTGCATGTTTATTGCATTTAACGTTTTTACAAGAGTAGAAGAACTTGATGGTATTTTTTATCACCGAAAACTTTATCATTAAAATTTGTTTGCTATAAAAACAAGTTTCACGTAAAACTGTAAAATTCATTCCCCGCTAATAAATTTGGCGTAAAAGACAGATGACAGATAGACAGTTCCGTATTTTTCCACTCATTTGCACTTCACCAGTGGCGTAGCTAGAAACTGCTCTTTTTTTTCAGAGTAAAATTCATCAATTTCGTACAAAAACAGTTAAAAAGTTACAGAGCAGATATGAAGTAATCAATTAAGATGATCAATATAAAAATCAATGCGTTACGGAATTTATTTTTTGCATTTACAGTGACTTCTTAACTTGAATGGTAAAATGAAGAGAACATTTTATCGTTCGAATGATAAAATTTGTGATAACATTTTTATAATGACTGAAATATTTTAGAACTTTGCAGCGATATCAAAATTTAAAGGCATAGTTCAAGAAAAGCGACAACTCTCCTTTTTAGCCTCCTAAATCCAAATCTGCAAAAATTTCAGGCCGCTCGCAATTGGCTTAGAAGTTATAGACATCCAAATTTGGAAAAATTGCCTACAAATCTTGCTGCTTTTTTATTGGCTCTATGAAATAAGGCCCCAAACTACAATTGAAATAAGGCCCCAAACATTTCTATGCAAAACAACAACACAAATAATTGGGATGTTATTTTCTATTTTGGGGCTTTATTTAATTTTTGAAAAATGGGGCATTTTTTATAATCAAATAAAGTCACAAGAGTAAAATAAAATAAGGCTCCAAAAATGATATAAGGAAATAAAAGCATGAATGTTTGGGGTGTTATTTCAATTTTTGTGGCCTTATTTAATTTTGTAAAATAGAGCTTTATTTCATTGTAAAATAGGCCACCAAAAATTTCAACACTCCTTGAGGGTCAGACTTGGATATGGTTGTTATAACAACTTTTCGCTTTTTGTTATATAAAATCATTTGAAAATTTCTCAATTGAAAAAATTTTAAAAAATATGTTAAATTTTGATTTTTTTTGCCACGTAGAAAAATAATAAAACATAAAAAAATTACAAAATAAAATTAATTGTGAAAAATTTTACGGTAAAAGAAGGTCCAATAAACTTTTCAATGTCCTCGATTAAAAAATGATACATTGAAAAAAATCCCCTTATAAAACTATAACAAAATATAAATAACGGCAAGAAACCTGTTAAGCAAGAGTTAACCTTTTGGTGGAAGGAAAATTTAACGACGTTCGCACTTCACAAGATCTCTAACGAGTAGGAAAACAACTCTCTGAACTTAAATTGGATTCTATTGAAATTAAACTTGAGGTACAAAATATAAGAGATTTAACAAAGTTTTCTTAATAATTACATATTTGAAAATGAAGTTTGATTAACAAAACAATAATTATATCACATAACTAAGCTCAAAAAATTTGGATTACAAATTTATGAGAATATTTAGTACAGGGGAATACTATTTTTTCAAATTATTGATAAGATTAATGAATTCTTAAAGATATTAATTAATTCATTCATGTTTACAAATAAAAATATTAACAATTTTGGGGTGTTTTCATTTATTGTAGGGTAATTCTTTATACATTTTGGTGTGCTATTTCTATAATATTGAGGTAATTTTTCTCAATGGAATTATACACCCCCATATTTACAGAGCCGTGGTTTCCTTTTTACGAAAGCACTTCAATAAAATGATTATATCTTAAAAAGTCATGCGTGTATTTTTAAGTTTGATACCTTGCTGAATAGGTACTATCATTACATACATAAGGAGTAGTTTTGTTGAAAACTTAAAAAAAACATTAAGATTTGTTGGCCATTTTTTTCAAACTTTGGAGGTCTATAATTTCTAAGGCAATAATGAAAGGCCTGAAATTTTGCAAATTTTTCAGATTTGGATTAAGATTTTCTATATTATCCACAAACAAAAAATTAAAATTATCTAGTGTTGCCGCTATTCTTGAAATGTTCCAAAGTTTTTAGTGTCTGGGGACTTTACCCGTCATAGATCTCTCCTTAATCCGCACCTGCTCTTCACTTAGCTTATCGTTATGGAGAGCAGTTGAAGTGTTTTCGTAATTAATAAGGGGTTTTCTCTATTCTTTATATCTCAACAGCTGTGTTTTCCTCATTTTTTGCCGAAAATTCTTTACGTAATTTATGGATATTTTGTGCTTGCCCGGAAAGGAGTTTTATTACAATTTTAGTGAGCAAATGCATTGCACTGATATAAGTTGAACATAACCTTTTGCGAATATCCAGAATTATGTTTACTTAAGAATGTATGAATACCAAAGGAAAGGAAAGAAAATCAATCAACTGTATTTATCAACTCTCAGCTCACAAAAAACAACTCTTGCTTAGTGCATATATCAAATAATTGCATCACTTTAACAGACAAAAAAGGTCTGTTGACAAGCCACACTTTATAGCTTCGCATCATATAATTAAAACAAATTAAAAAGTATGCTCTAGCGTACATTGAACCAAATTCCAAATAAACACTTCAGTTTTGTGGTGAGTCATAGTTATGAGCTGTTCAACACGCTATTAAACTTATGTGGGTGTGTTCGTATATATAGCACACATACACACCAAAAGGCAACGAACTTTGAGTAATAGACAGAAAACAATTTTGTCATCCTCGCATATTTATAAAATATTTGTATTTTAACTAATATCCCACTTCAGTTTATGGCTTAGAATAGAGTTAGTTTGATTTTATTAAGAAAAACTACATGAGTCTTAATGCAAAAGTAAATATAAACTTTGACTAACAATATTTTGCCAAACACGATGCCACTTTCAATTTTTACTCACAATGTCCTGTGCGAAGGACATTCGTATCTAAAGGTACAGTCAAGATAGCACAGAAATTTTTATTATTATCTGATTGTCTTAATTTTTTTGGTATTGATTAAAGTATTAACTTTTTAAATTTCATATTTCTTGCACATGCATTTTTATGATTTTGATAAATGTAAACTTGAATGTAATTTTTTAACTTTTTCAAAAAATTAATTTAAGGTTTTATTTCTCGGACATCAGAAGTGATACCGAAAATAATTTTCTCAATTTAGATTCGTAAAATGTTTTTAAATTAAATCCTGTTTAAAAATATATTTTTTTCACACTTTAAAAAGGAAAAGATATTTTTCCTATTTTGATGTTTAAAAATATATATGTCAAATGAAATTTAACAATTTTGTTCATATATCCTTTATGGGTATTATTTCCTTAAAACACTTCATAACACCAACTGTTAAGACAATTGAGACCCATCAAAAGACAACCTCAGAAACCTAAAATTTTAGTATAACTTTCAATGCTTAGGTGAGGTGTTTAAACGAAAAAGTAATTCTCATACTAGAAAGTACTTTTTTTTTTAAAAATCTTTATAAAAAAATTGTGGTCTTAACCGGGTGTTTTAAGTAAATACTTTAAGGCAGTGTTTTGTTTAGGAATATTTGATGAATCAAAATTTAAAAAATTATATTCTGTACCATTTCTGATGCCACAGATACAAAACCTTATATTCAATTCTTTGAAAAAGTTAAAAAATTGCGTTCAAGTATGCACATCTCAAAAACAAGAAAATGCATATGCAAAAATATTAATTTACTATATTAAAGGTAAACGTTAACACTTTAATGAATAGCGCCGAAACTCAGACAATCAGATTACAATCAAAATTCCCGTGACTTTCTCGAGTGTACCTTTAGATTCAGATATTCATCTCAAAGGATACTATGGGTAAGAATCGAGAGTTGCATCGGGTTTTGCAAAATATTGGTAAATAAGTCTTTAAGACATATGAAGTTAGTTGTTCTTACAAAAATCTTATAATTAAAAATCAAAATTTTTATGACGCGAAACCTAACAATATTGCTATTAGTCTAGAGGTTATTGCATAAAGAAGACTAACAAAAAATATAAAACGGAAAGACTGTTTCGGCTACGCTCGACACTTCAAAGTTGAGATATTTAAAAAAAAAATCACGTTTAGTTCAATTTTTTTTGGGTTCTCTTAAACAAATAATTGTCAAAAATTTGCGTTTTCACTAAACTGAGCCAAGTAGAGTAGTAGAAGAAATATTTGAGTGCATAAAATAAATTTAGAAATCTTAGAAAATATAAAACTGTATATATATTACACCCACGCTTACTAATCCAATGGTTAGAAACACTTATTATTCATTTATATATAATATTTAAGAAATATCTGCTCCAAGGTTATTTTCCGTCATATTTGAAGATATCACACCTCACCCCAATATACAAAAATGAAAACAAAAGGTCTGTTGAAAATTATAGAGGAATTTCCATATAATCGGCTATTCCAAAATTGTTCGAGAAAATGATATGCACAAAACTAACATCTATTATAAATCCTCTACTCAATGAACAGCAACATGGTTTCCGTAAAGGTAGATCAACCACAACAAATCTCATGACTATGACCTCTGATGTTTTAAGTAAAATGGAAAAACGACATCTAGTGAAGGCAATATATACTGACTCTAGAAAAGTTTTCTAGAAAGAAAAGAGATCTTAGCTTTCAAATTAAAAAAAATTGGTATCTCAGGATCTTTGCTCAGTTGGCTAAAGTCCTATCTCTACGACAGGTCCCAATTCGTTAAATTTCAAGGCACCTTATCCAAACAGATTTTAGTTACATCCGGCGTACCACAAGGTAATAGCCTACTTCTCTTTAATATTTTTATCTCAGACTTATCTGATGTACTGTGTGATATCCTACATTTAATGATGCAGACGACCTAAAAATGTACCATGTTATTAAATCGGAAACAGATGTAATTTACTTACAGTCGAAACTTCCATCTCTTGAGCACTGGTGCAATCCAAATAAGCTTTATCTAAATGTTAACAAATGCTGCGTAACCTTCTCTCGTAAAAATGTAGTAACAAATGACAGTTACTTCCTCAATACCATTGAACTTAAAAGAGTAACACATATTGTCGATCTTGGAGTAGCCTTAGACAACAATTTGCGATTCAACTTACTTACTTACTTACTTACTTAGTTGGCGCTACAACCGTATGTCGGTCTTGGCCTCATCTAAGAATTTGCGCCAGCCATTTCTGTCTTTCGCTTGCTGGCGCCAGTTGGAAATTCCAAGCTTCGTCAGGTTGTCCTCTACTTGGTATTTCCAACGAAGATGCGGTCGTCCGCTTCTGCGTTGACCGCCGCTGGGTACCGAATCGAATGTTTTCTTCACTAGAGCATCGTCTTTCATGCGCTGAACATGACCAAGCCAGTGAAGCCGCTCGATTTTAATGCGCTTGACTATGTCGATGTCAGCGTACAGCTCATACAGTTCATCATTCCACCGTATTCGGTACTCGCCATTGACGCAGATTGGTCCGTAGATCTTACGAAGAATCTTTCTCTCGAATGCTCCTTAAGTCTTTTCATCTAAACTGCTCAGCGTCCAGGTTTGTGATGCGTAAAGTAGGATGGGCATGATGAGCGATTTATAGAGCGTGATTTTCGTTCGTCTAGAGAGGGCTCTGCTTCTCAATTGCCTACTGAGCCCAAAGTAACACCTGTTGGCAAGAGTTATTCTTCGTTTGATCTCAATGCTGATGTCGTTGGTTGAATTAATGCTGGATCCCAGATAAACGAAGTTCTTCACAATCTTGAAGGAGGTATTGTCAACGGTAACGTGGGTTCCAAGACGCTGGGACTGTTTGTTTGTTGACACTAAGTATTTCGTTTTATCTGCATTCACTGCCAGACCCATTCGACTTGACTCTCTTTCTTATCTGGAAAATGCTGCACTGACTTCGCGCGTATTATGGCCAATGATATCGATGTCATCAGCATATGCAAGCAGCATAACACTCTTGTAGAATATTGTGCCACTACGTCTCAGATCAGCAGCTCGGATGATCTTTTCCATCATTAGGTTGAAAAAGTCGCACGATAAGGAATCACCTTGTCTGAAACCTCGTTTGCTAATAAATAGTGGGGAGAGGTCCTTTCCGATTTTAACTGCGCTGCTGGTGTTGCTCAGTGTCATCCTGCAAAGTCGTATTAGTTTTGCGAAATACCAAATTCAGACATGGTGGAGTACAGGTGCTTCCTTATTGGGCTGTCGAAGGCGGCTTTGTAGTCGACAAAAAGATGGTGGGTGTCGACTTGTTTTTCTTCAGTCTTCTCCAAGATTTGTCGTAGCGTGAGAATCTGGTCGATGGTGGACTTTCCAGGTCTGAAGCCACACTGATAAGGTCCGATCAGTTCGTTTACAATGGGCTTCAATCTTTCACATAAAACGCTCGACAGGACCTTATATGCGATATTAAGAAGGCTTATCCCACGGTAATTGGCACAGATAGTGGGATCGCCTTTCTTGTGGATTGGGCAGAGCACCTTGAGATTCCAATCGTTCGGAATGCATTCTTCCGACCATATTCTGCATAGAAGCTTGTGAATGCATTTAAGTAGAGCTTCGCCTCCGTTCTTAAACAGCTCAGCAGGTAAGCCATCAGCTCCCGCGGCTTTGTTATTTTTCAGCCGAGCTATAGCTGTCAGAACTTCATCATTGACATTGGCGGGATTGTTGTCAGCGTCGCCATTTAGAAGCTTATAGAAGTGTTCCCTCCATAACGTCAGTGTACTCTGGACATCTGTCACTAGATTCCCGTTTTCATCCTTGCAGGAAGAGGCCCCAGTTTTAAAACCATCGGCAAGGCGTCTTATTTTTTCGAAAAATTTTCGGGCCTCATTCCTGTCACCATACATCTCAATCTTCTCTTGCTCGCGCTTTTCTGCCTCTCTTTTTTTCCGCCTGAAAATATATCTCTCTTCCCTCCTCTTTTCTTTGTATCGCTCCTTAGCAGCGCGCGTTACAACCGACTGCAGGGTGGCTTTGTAGGCGGCGTCTTTATCTGCAGTGGCGTTGCGACACTCCTGGTCGTACCACTGGTTTCGGTGAGGGCGTTGGTAGCCAATCACCTCTTCAGCAGCCGCACGCATGGAGTTGGAAATGTGTGTCCTTGTGCATTGGAAGAGTGCTTTGAAGCAGGAGTGAGAGTCGAGTGGCGAAAGCATCGGCTGTCTGTTTCGATTGCAGCTTGTCGACGTCTAGCTTTCTCTGTGTAGGGTTGCGTGTATTCTTAGCTGCGCACAGACGTGTATGGATCTTGGCTGCAACAAGATAGTGATCCGAGTCAATGTTTGCACCACGGATCGTGTGTACATCCAATACACTGGAAGAGTGCCTTCCGTCGATCAAAACGTGATAAATTTTATTCTTGGTTTTTTGATCAGGGGACATCCAGGTGGCTTTACGAATATTGAGATGCTTGAATCTAGTGCTACTTATGACCATGTTTCGTGCTGCGGCGAAGTCAATCAGCCTCATTCCGTTATCGGAGGTGTTGTCGTGGAGGCTGAACTTTCCGACTGTTGGACCAAATATATTATCCTTGCCCACCTTAGCGTTGAAGTCACCAAGCACTATTTTTACGTCGTGACGGGGGCAGCGCTCGTAAGCATTATCAAGGAGCTCGTACAAAATTTCCTTGATCTCATCGTCCTTGTCTTCTGTTGGAGCGTGCGCACATATTAGGCTTATATTGAAAAATCTAACCTTGATGCGGATTATGGCAAGTCGTTCGTTCACAGGTGTGAATCGCAGGACGTGGGGCCGTAGTCTCTTGCCAACTACAAATCCGCATCCAAACTCGTGCTTCTCCGCATGGCCGCTGTAGTAGATATCACAGGGTGTATGCCGAATGCAACCCTGTCACTTCCATCGCATTTCTTGGATAGCAGTGATATCAGCTTTGTATCTTTCCAAGACATCAGTCAGTTGGATAGAGGCACCTTCCCAATTAAGGGTTTGGACATTCCAGGTGCATATCCGTAAATCATTATCAGTTTTTCGTTTGCGGTAGTCGTCATCAGATTTGGGGATCATTTTTCTTCTTTTCTTATTTGTTTTCATTGAAATTGGTTTTTACGGGTGGGCTTCAAACCCGACGCATAACCTTTTTTAAGCCTAGAGAGGCCCGCTGCTCAGATTAGCCGCCAAACTAACGGTTGTCAGTTTTGACGTTGCCCAGGAAACACCACGTGGAGGTTTGAGTCGACTTGAGGCGATTTCACAAAGATTATGCTGGCCTCGCCAGGTTGAGACAGTCAGACATGTTACATTGTTACATCGCCCCCAGTTTCGCGATTCAACTTACATTATGATAAAATTGCATTTAGGGCCAGCAAACAAGTTGGTTTTATAAAAGGACGTGAAAAAAATTCAAAAATTTATGGGTCACGAAGGCATTTAACTGTGCGTTAGTGCGCCTTCTTCTTGAATATGGATTGATTATTTGGAATTTTGCTTTTGAATCACTCAGTGAGAGGCTTGAATCTATTCAAAATCAATTTCTGATTTTTGCGCTTAGGGACACGTACAACCCCCGTGAGTACAATATATTGCCACCTTATGATTATAGACTTAGTCTTCTGAATTTAATGCCGCTTTCAATAAGAAGGACATTACTTAGTTCATGTTTTACCTTCAATATCATTAACGGTGTTATTGAAGGCGAGTATATATCAAACAAGATTCGATTTAATGACCCGATCAGATGTACACGGCATACATGACTAATAAATGAAAATCAACATCACACTGTCTACGCAAGAAATGAGTCGATAAATAGATGCTGTAGAGAATTCAATAACATCAGCGAGTACTATTACACCCTATATACACCCTCTATGTCTAAATAACTTTTAAGAAAAATCTTTCCAAGTCCCCATTTCCATCTTAATGCCCTCCTTCACACAACTAGGATCCAAACATTTTAATCTAAGCTAAATTTAAGTATATTTAAGACAACCTTCCTTGGGTCAATAAATAAATAAATACTTGGCTTCTTTATTTGAAATCTTAATCTACATTTAAGCATGCTCTCTCCAAATCCTATTTTCAACTAAAATATCAATGATCCTGCGCTTGTTCTTTAATGTCCTTTTAGTAAATAGAACTACTATGTATAAAATATGGTAGTTTTTAAGCTCCTTTTATTTTTTCTTTTCTTCTCCCCTTTTCTTTTAGGCATGTTCTGGAATTCATTTTGTTCAGGTGGGTGGATTACGCCCACTTTGAGTTGCATATCTGTAAACACCAAAACAAGAAAAGGGATGAGGAGGGGGAAAAAAGAATAACAAACAAACAAACCTGTTAGAATAAATTAATTGCCCTGCTTGACCCATAAATAAATAAATAATTATTAGTTAATTAGTTAATAAATATTAGTTAGTTAATTTGTGATCTATGAGATTATTACATGAATTTTATTGCGAGTTTTAGATCAAGTAAGTTTTTAAGAAGGTAATAACAACAACAACAACAACAACAACTCCGTACAGAGTCAATCACTTAGCTGACTAGACAGTCTGTTTCGGAAATCGCAACATTTCCTTTTCAGTAGTCTTTGAGTGACTAAGCTGTGTTCAAACTCACTGTTAAAGTCGTATATGATTTTACACATTTTGAAACCCGTTCATCTAAAATATATTGAACAAATTGAACGCTCAAATTGGCTACTTAATCATATGACATCTAAAGCAGTAGGCTATTTATTAGGGCGGGTCGATTTATTTTTCGACAATTTCCCTATGATTTCCATATTCTATGGGTTATTCCATGAAAATTTGCCAAAGGAACCATACCTCTATCGTTAAAATCGAGTCCCCTACTTTTTGTTGGTAGATTTGTTCCCAAATTGACGTTCGTATGAAATATTACCTACACGTTCACATCCATAACTCAAAAACTATCGATCGGGTTTAATCGCCAGTAGGCGCGTTGGAAAGGTGAGCTCATTTTGATCAATTTACAAAAAAAAAATCTCCAACATTGGTCCAACGGTTCAAAAGTTACGGGCATTTTTGTCCAAATTTTGGACCATTTTTCCATTTTTTTCATGATTTTGTCCAAGAATATTACTTTCATGGCCATTTTTTTGGCTCAATCCATTATTTAATTCAATTTACAATTCAAAACGAAGAGTTTAAGCCCAAATTTATCGAATTCGGTTGATTAAATCATGCGATTTATTATTTTGTTATTTTGTTTTAGCAATATCGCATAAATTAATCAACCGAATTCGATAAATTTGGGCTTAAACTCTTCGTTTTGAATTGTAAATTGAATTAAATAATAGATTGAGCCCAAAAAATGGCCATGAAAGTAATATTCTTGGACAAAATCATGAAAAAATGGAAAAATGGTCCAAAATTTGGACAAAAATGCCCGTAACTTTTGAACCGTTGGACCAATGTTGGAGATTTTTTTTTGTAAATTGATCAAAATGAGCTCACCTTTCCGACGCGCTTACTGGCGATTAAACCCGATTGATAGTTTTTGAGTTATGGATGTGAACGTGTAGGTAATTTTTCATACGAACGTCAATTTGGGAAAAAATCTACCAACAAAAAGTAGGGGACTCGATTTTAACGATAGAGGTATGGTTCTTTCGGCAAATTTTCATGGAATAACCCATGGAATACGAAAATCATAGGGAAATTGGTGAATTTTTTCACTCCCTACAAATCGACCCGCCCTATTATTTATAGATCACCGCCATTAACTCTACCAAGGTTGCTATCCGTTCCAGTTGCTTCTTATTTATCTCAATATTCATTGGTGTTCGACAGTTTGTCGAAATGCACCATAGAAATAAAACGAGTTTTTTTTTGATTCGCTAGAAGCTAGTGTTTTAACTGAAAAGTGTTTTTTTCACAAAAAAATGTTCAATTACTCATGACTTTGACCGAAATCGATGAATTATTAGATAATTTAATTAATTTGACATTAATTAAACTTTTTTGGCCGTGCTCCTCCATAGTTAGTTAATTAATTTGTGATCTTTTAAAATAATACATGAATTTAGTTGCGAGCTTTAGATCAAGTAAGTTTTTAGGAAAGCAACAAAAACAACAACAAAATTTCTGTATTTCTGTAGAGTCACTACTTAATCTCTCAGAGACTACTGCGTAGGAAATGTAGCGATTTCCGAAACAGACTGTCTAGTCAGCTTAGTGATTGACTCTATACAGAGTTGTCGTTTTTGTTGTTGTTGCCTTCTTAAAAACGTACTTGATTCAAAGCTGGCAATTAAATTCATGTAATTATATATATATTTTAGTGATTTTAGTATATGTAATTATGAAATGATAAATTTTAGAAACTGACAAATTGCGATGAAAAAAAAAAACGAGTAATCTTTAAAATAAAGTGCATTTTTTTCTTTGATCTTCATGTATAGATTCTATAAAAACAGGAACTGCAGATAACTTCTCCTACTTGGTCCTACAAATATATTTATTTTTTTTTAATTTGAAAAAATGTTTAAAACGAAAAATTTACATACAAAATCAAGTAAAATATTAATAAAGGTCCTAGGGAGGTACCCCCAGGGTCTAACCTATTTTGACTTTTTTTAGTGCACTTCTATTACTTTTTTCGGATACCCCACTGATGAGTTTTTGTTAAGATCGGCCAACTTTTGTACGTACCTCTCATACAAAATCAAGTAAAAGATTAATATAGGTTCAAGGGAGATACATACCTCTATGGTCCAACTGATTTCGACCATTTTTAAAATTTTTTATTGGCTTAAACTTATTAAGCATACAAAATTGTCTTATCATAGGAGCACTCCTTCTATTATTGTCCATTGCTTATATGAAGATAGTTCACTGTGAGGCGAAGCAATTATTTATGAAAAACTAGATGACCAAACTCATTGAGTGCATTTCTGATCCTTTTGTGAACTTGATAGAAGTTTGAAAGTGTCTTAACATATAGCGATTCGAGCAACACATGCCAGACGTTTAGTTTTGAAACTTTAAGGCCTTTTTTACATGAAGTAATTGAAAAGTTATGCAACTACAACGCAACAGTTTAAAAAGTATCAAAACACTTCAATTTTGAACTGAACTACAACCTACGCTTTCAGATGAGCAAGTCACGTCGCAACGCAACATTGAAAAATTCACAACAACACAAACACTTATTTAATGAAAGCTTTGTTAAGTAGATATAAAAAATAAATTCAGAATAAAAATGGATATTTCTCCACTTCCTGAACTTATTTCATATATATTGACTGATTAGTTATTTTCGTAGCACAAAACATATATCGGAACCGTAACAAATCGCCGATTTAAATTGCAGCAAGCCGTGTTGCATGGAACTGGTTGCGAATGTGTTGCCAACTTGTTGAGTACAAGTTGTTTCATGTGAAGGTCTCGGTATAAATACATTGGTAAGCAACTTTTGTTGCAGTTGCATTACTTTTCAATTGCTCCATGTAAAAAAGGCCTAATGCGTAACGATTAAAACCTTATCTGGTCTCATATAAAGAATTTTACTTGATTTATCGGCGGTTAAAGTCGGCTTGGTAGAATTTATATATATATTGATTTGATTTGATTGGTGGAAATTAGCGAAGTCTTTTAAGAAATCGACATATACTGTTGGTAATGCATTGTCAGCCAAGGACTTTCGTTGTAATTTTCAAGCGCTGCACACTGTTGAACCATCCTTGAAAGTTTTTTTGCATTTTTTGATTCACCTTTCAACTAATGATGTAAGGAAAATAAATTACTAGGAATAGATAGAATTAGTTATGATTTTAATAAAAATGTTCCACGCTGTTTTTTAGATGAAATGCTACTGGTTTTTAATAGAATTTTCTTACGAACTGAGATTCCACATTCTTTTAGAAAATCTTTAGTAGTTCCGCTATTTAAAAAAGGATATCCAAACTGTGTTACTTACTACAGAGGGCTGTCATTGTTCACAGGATTACTTCTTGATCGAGTACTTAGTTGGATTAGTCGAAACAATATTGTAAATGAATTTTTTTCGGAAAGAGTATTAAACAGTTGACAATATTTTTAATTTTTCAAGCATAATTTATATAAACTTTAAACAAAAAAAGAAAGCGTTCGCATTTTCTATTGACTTCTCATGTGCATTCGACACTATACCACGGAATTCCCTTTTTTATAAGCTTTCCAAGTACTGGCTATCAAGCCAAATTGTAAAAATTCTACAATTGCTTTATAGAAATACTTCTAATCATGTTTGGGTTGGTGAATCACAATCAGAATCGTTTTCAGTAGACCAAGAAGTAAAAAAAGATATTTTGTTAAGTACTACTCTATTCTCTCTGTACCTCAACGACTTGCACGAATCACTTCCTGGTGGTATAGAAGTGGCAAAAACAAAAGTAAAAGTTCTAATGTATGCTGATTATATTGTTCTCTTGTCCACTTCTCCTGATAAATTACAATCTATGATAGATTCCTTATATAGCAACTGCGTGCTATGGCAGCTTAAAGTAAATTTTTCTAAGTCTAATGTTTTAATTTTTAGGGAAAGTACGAGACTCAGTAAATCGATTGCTTGGTCGTTTGGGGACCAGCAAATTGAAACTGTTAACGAATACAAATATCTTGGTGTTCTTTTGACCTACAACTTGTCGTATCGCAAACAATGTAATAGTAAACTAGTGACCGCAAAAAACGCAAAAAATGCAACATGGCTTAGCTATATACATAATCTAAAAATATCATTATCAAATAAATTGAAAATTTTCAACGTCGCTTTTTAATCCATTGTGTTGCACGGAGCCTAAGTTTTGGGCTATAAACAATACGATAACGTTGAAAAGCTCTTCAGATTCTTCCTTAAGAAAATATTACTATTGCCAAAAAATACGCCAAACTATATGCTTTATTTAGAGACCGGCTTAAAATCTTTACTTATTGAAACTTTTTGCTAACATTTTAACTACGTTAATAAAATCTTCAGCCTATCTCCTCACAGACTCCCAAATATATTAGCTAAATAAGTATTTTAGAAGGGTGTTTTTTTGGGCAGCGGAATGAAATAAGTTGAATAAGCTGAACATCGTGTAGTTATGCCATCAAACCTTAGTTCAAATACATAAATAGAGTATTACACAAACTTAAATACACTTTTTGAGAATAAACAAAGCCAGTACATTGACAGTGCAAAAACATCTCGAAATCACGACTTATATTTACAACTAGAGCACGATGGGGCTAAGCATTTTCTACAAAACACATCTGCAAAAGTCATAAGCTTACTTTTTAAAGCAAGAGGCGGGTTGCTTGATTTAAATACACGAGCTTTTAGAGGTGTGAGTCTAAGTACCTGCACTTTTTGTAATTTAAATCAAATAAAAAACACATATCATTTTGTAGGTGTAGGTCCTATCTTCAAAACTAGCAGAATCAGATGTTTCGGCAAAAAAGAATTAAAGGTGGCAGAAGTTTTAGACTTGCTTAATAGAAGTAATAGCAGTGCGTTTAATAAGTTCTTAGAAAGCTCTCTCAAGTATCGATACTTACTATTGAATTTATATAATATATAATTTTTTGTTTTTTTTTAAACATACATGAAATAATATTAGTTTTCTAGGTAGTAAACTTCTTCAAGACACACAACTTAAAATATTATTTTCAATATATTAAGATTTTTTTATTGTGTATTTCTTATAATATTTTGATTTTATATAATTTAAATACAAATTCTAAATGTTTGATAGTTTAAATCATACTTGAATTTAAATACAAATTCTTGTCGTTTGACAGTTTAAAATCGTTTATTGAGCTTAAGGTCAAAGTAAAAACAATTAATTGTTCTAAAGAATCTTTCCAAAGAAACAACAACAACAACAACGTTTTTTCAATATGAAAAGGAAAAAATCACTAGCTTATCACAAAAATCACTTAGAAAAAACTTTAATTTTGAATATTAATAATTAAACCCTATCTATCTATGTACATAGTGACCGCAACGTTGATCAAAAGCACCTACATATAAAGTTTCGCAAAAATGTAAACACTTTTTGAATTCAATTGAACTATTTCTAATTTTAAATAGTTTTTATTTTGAATCCTTTTTTCACACGAAATGTAAAAGGGTTAGGAAAACCTATAAGTATAACACTTATGATATGAGTTAATGATTAAAATTGTTTAATTCGGTTAAGACATAAATGGCATGTTTTTATTACGACTAGACAAAAAATGATTAGCTGAAAAGAGTAAAATAAATACTTTTGTTAATAATAAAATTGTTCATTGCAAGTATAAGATGTATGATGTTTGGATATATGGTCATGTCATGTCATGTCAATTAATTGCTTTATGGTATACCATGTTCTTTGGTTTTTTTGTCCAGCGAGTAAATAAATAAAGATTAATGCTTCCTAACACGTGAACATGCCACACATAATTGACCATGCGAGAATCGTGGGGAATTAGAAAAAAAACACTTTCAAAGATTAGACTTGCGATTTATTATGCGAATTATCATGGTAAATGCAAGGCAAACCGAAAATTGAATGGGTTTGAACTCGAAAAGTAAATTGGTTGAAATCTGTGAAATTCTCGGAAAAAGCACTTCTCCGCCATTGAATTTTCCTTAAAGTATCTTTGCTTGAATGACATTAATCTTGAAGTGCATAATGACCAGTCTTGTTCCATTGTACAGTTGTAGTTTTTGAGGTTTAGCAGAATGATGATAACAGATCCAAATCGTAATATTTTTGGTGGTAATCCTGGCAAATCTAATGAATTCAGGAACTCCGATAGATAATCGGTTGCTTCGTTCGGATTAGTCACACAATCAACAGATTTAAACGAATAATCCAGCAATTAAATTTTTAATTACGAAATTCAAATCATCGACATCCTTTTTTTTGCCGCCAAAATCGCCAATTGTGGTTGACAAAATTTTGGGCGATGTATGAGAACACATTCAAAGCTTTTCAAAAACTGTCAAAAAATCCTAAACTGCTCATAAATTTTGTTAAAAAATGGAAGTATAGCGACCTCTGGCATTCAAGATGGATCAAAATAATAAGTCATAAAACACTCACCTTACTCAAAAACTACTATATGCATATTATTATGTTATTCGTAAAAGCAGCTTAGGAGTTTTCAGCAGTTTTGTAAAAAAATTTTACTATAGCGTACTCTTGTGTTCAAGATAGATCAAGATAAAAAGCGATGAAACAATTTCCGTATCTAAAAACTCCTATGCAAATTTTTGTATTAATCGTATTAGCAGTTAAGATGTTTTTGGTGGTTTCATCAAGAGTTTTCACTTTTCCATTTTTCTTGACGTTTAAATATTCCTTGGACGGAGACAAAACCAACAAAAAAAAAGCAGCTCTAATCGGACTATCCGTTCTCGACTTATTAGCGCTCTCTCGTATGCCACTCGTTTTTAAATAAATAAGAAGAAGAGAGATTAAAAGCGCCCTTGTATCAAACTGGCTCAAAAGGGGATCGATAGATATGATATCATGCATTATAAGTAATATTTATTTTATGTGCCTTTATTATATTAAAACACTAAGAACTTAGTTCTTTTAAAGTCATGTTATTTTCGAAGTGGATTTCGCTTTATAATAAAGTATCTGAGCCTCTCATAAGTCTTGCATTAGAATAAAACCCAATTAACTAATCAAATTATTGTTTGTTATTAGCAAAGCTCATGATCCAGGCGACGCAAAAGATGTTCCGTGCAGGAACTCTTGTTTTCAGTATTATCAAAGATATTTTTTTTTCAATAGTTAAATATAATATTGTTTTAATATGTTTTCAGTATTAAAGAACATTAATGCTAGTTCTTTTTTTAAATGTTGTTAGCTATAACATGAACATGTTATTTTATCAATTGTTTAAATACTTAACGCCGTTACTTAAATGCCATAATGAAGTAATTTCATTATGGACGCACTTCCGGAAGAGACTGCAAAACCATCAGTAGCATTTTTATATAAAGGCGCCATAATTAAAACGCTTCTCATGATACTTCCGCTCTGCATCAACTGGCTAAGAAGACTCAGACGTAAACAGAGGCAGCGCTAAATAGCAAGCAGTTTCTTATGTTAATATTACTTGATTGCAAGAAACAAAACATCAAGTAGAAAAGCAAAAAAAAATTCAACAGTTAATCTAAGTAATGCGTGAGCAGAATGATTCAAGGGTGATTACAGTATAGAAGCTCTTTCTATACCATTAAGAATATTATTTTCATTTTACTGTTTTTTTGTCTGACTGCTGCTTTTGAAATCTTTTTATTAATATTTCCTAGGCCATGTCAGCACTTGAGCTTCTTGCATTCGCACTAACGAGCCTTGAGAGCGTTAATTGGGAAGTTTGTTTTATGTTTCTGTTTCTATTAATAGGGTAAATTATTTATGTTTGTGCACCAGGGCGTATGCGTGACATGAATTCCCTGGAATTTTATTTAACTTCATTGAAGTCATTTTTCAACTCCCGAAGGACTTTTATTTAAATTTCCATTCATTTTTTTTTCTTATAAAATTTTGCATTCAACGTATGTAAAAGTGTGCATAAATTTAAAATTTTGACAAGCTTTCTTTAAGCTATGGCAAAGATGAGCCTTTCAGTTTAGAGCTATTTTCTCAAGTACAGCGACACATGTTGCTCAAGTGTGGGTATTTGTGTTTTCTTGTACGCGTGCGGATGTATGTGTGTGTGTAAATTTGTATATAAGTCAACATGTCGTGAACTTCAAACAGCAAAAATGTACCCAGTCCATGCTTTTAGTTTATATGTACAAATTCAATTCTAATATTTTAAATGCAGCTTCTTGTTTCTCTGCTTCAATTCCTTTTTATTCACATGACTTTATCAAGATTGCTTTAAGCATTATTTTAGTCTTAATTTGTATTTAATATTTGTCAAAGCTAAGGGCGTTAACAAGAACTTTCAAAATATAATCACGTTCAAAATTAAAAAAAAAACAATATATAAGAAAAATAAAAAAGCTGGCAATTTGTCGGAAAAACGTGATATGTGTTAATTTTACATGTTTTAGGCTATCTCAACATTATTTTTAAATTAAAAAAATTGGTTATAAGTTTTTATTTGTAGATTTAAAATACATACTTGCAGGAAAAAATCGTTGCTTATAAAATTCCTTGTAGCATTGATAAACTTCCGTTGAAAACTATATAACTACATAGAAATTTATGTAATCCTTTTTTACTTAACTAACGTATGTATATTAAAAAAACAAATCTTTTAATTGTGACTATTGCAAAAAAAAAATAAATAGAGCGTTAACATTTTTCTAGGTCTCTCAACAGCAAAAATGTTTAAAATTTTACAGTTCCTCAATAAATTTATTTCGCACACAAGTTTTAGATATTTAATAGTGGTTGCGTTTTCATTTGAAATTCAAATTAAAATTTTTCTAAATTACACTCTGATAATTTTGCTGTGATTGCTTGGTTTTTGTTTTTGTTGACTGCAAAAGCTTAGCTTAACTCTCTTGAGTATTAAAATCTGTGTGGCAGGCACAACTTGAAGATTCACTCGCTAAATTTGTTTTTTCCATAGTAAGCGTTTTTTTTTTAATATACTAATGTTTGGAAAAGATAAGATTAAGCAACTTAACTTCCAAGAAAAACTTTTCAAATTAAGTTTATTAAATTAAACATATCTTATAAAAAATAATTAAGCACATTTATTCCAAGTTATCTAGTGTTACTTTATTATGCTTGAATGAAATTTTAAATTCCTAAAACATAAACTGTTTTCATTAGTCTTGCTAATAATGGCAAAACTAAAAGGCTTCAACTCATAAAACAAAGTGCGTTTTTATTTCGTAAAAGCATTAAAAACAAAATCGGTAAAAATTATACTTAATATTTAATTTGATTTTATCTAAGCTGCATATTAAAAAGTAAAAAAATAAATTTTTTAAAGGATATTAGATCTTTAAATTTTTAAGATAAATTTTTTGAAGTTTTGTGCATAGAAGTTGCCACTTATACAAAGTTGTTATTTTTAATATATTTTTAAGGAACGCAAAATTTTTTAAATTTTTCTTAGATTTTCTAAGGAAACAAGAAGTTATGCTATAATCATTTCCTTATTTTGTAGTGTTCAACTATATGTTTAACTTAATTTTTAAGTATAAATTCAAAAGAATTATCTTTCAAAATTATTATTCATGTCCTGAGGTCATTTTTGTACTAAAAAAGCAACGAGCAAATATTAAACTTTATTAAATGGAATTATTTTTATATAAGTTTTTAAATAAGGCATATTTTTTAGGAAATTTTTCAATTAGTTAGTCACGTTAAAACTACCAACAAAATTTTTGTCACCGTTATGAAAATTTTTTGATAATTGATTAGGTGTAAAAATCACATTTTTTAAATCAAATTATTACTGTTGTTGTTGTAATACTTGAACAGTTAAATAATGCATCCTTTTTCTACTTTACGGTTATTTTTAAAATTCGCATCTCGGAAACCGAACAAGATATTTTAATAATTTCATAGTAAAAAGTAAAGATTATGGGTTAAAAAGTTACAAAAGAAGTTATAACAGCAATTCCATTTTAAACTTTTTTGCCATACGGAATGACCATATTCGATTTGAGTCAAATTTTACATAGAAAATTATTAATGGGAATAAGCAACTTGATTTAGAGGAAAAAAGTTTGGAGTAACTTTTGAACAAAATTCACAAAAATTGTCGAATATCAATTTTTGCGATAATAAATATCTCAAACACTTTTTGACCGAATTTTAAGTCTTAACTACCATTGGAAAAGTGTTAATACATTTCACTGAGAATTTTCATGGTTGGGGGTTCCATCCCTTGCGGTGAGGTAACTGCTTTTGAAGAGCGAGTTCGAAGAAAAAAATTTAAAAATTTAAAAGTATGTTTTTCTTAAAGCTAGCAAAATTACCTTTTTAACAGTGTGCACATTACATTACATCACAGGCACCTACCTTGGTTTGATTTTGTTACTACAATGCATGAATTTTAGGGTATTTTTAGACTTAAATTTCTTTAAAAAATTCTATTTTTTTTCTATACTATAAAATTTTCACTCAAAATTTAGTTAAAAAAACTAAAACCCGACTACTTAAAAGCATGCTCTAAAAAGTATAGAATAAGAAAATATTATCTTATAAAATTGTTATGTTCAAACTTTTCAATATTTTTTGTCTATTAAATAAACAGTTTATAACCCACTAGATTTTAACATAGTCTCTTAGAAATGCTTGTGCAGGCTTTTTATACGTCAGCACTAAGTTGTGTGAAATTTTATGTTGTTAGAGCTCAAGCTATTTCTTTCACCACTTGCCATAGGTTCTCAATCGAATTGAAATCTAGACTATAGAATGGCCAATCTAAAACTGTTACCATATTGTCTGTAAACCACTTCTTCGTATGACTAGCAGTACGTTGCGGATCATTATCATGTTGTAGTAGCCAATACACGGGTAATTTTTTATCTACATGTGTTATAAAATTGTTCCGCAAGATGTCTGTGTATTGCAACTTGTCCAAACGACCCTATATTTTTGCTAGTCAGCCAACGCTGTGGCATGACATATGCTCCATACCATTCATTATGTTACCTTCACCGTACTTAAGTATTGGAAGTAAGTAATTTGGGCTAAGCTCACCTCGTACCGAGTCCTAAGGTATGATCTTCCATCTGACCATACACGATTAATCTTCGTTTCGTTCGTAAATAATACTGACCACTCCAATCCTGAACGGTTCAATGGCCCTATTTTCTAGCAAAAATATTTCTCTATTTACGATTCTACTAGAACACTAAACGTTTCTTCCTGAAAACACGTCGAAGAAGACCCGCTTCTCTCAAACGACGTTTCACAGTACAGTGGAAGGACCGGAGCCATTTTAACTAAAAGCAGCTTTTGAAATTTGTTAAACTGATTAATGTGAAAATGATTTTGATTTACGAACAATAATTTTATCTTTTTTGTAAGTCATTACTCAAGATTATCGCTTTTGAGGAACATTCTTTGGTGTTTTGTATTTTAAGGCCCAACCAAGTTATGCTTAAGTAAACAAAAGTTTGAGAGCATAAGCACGCACTTACACAGCAATATATGAAGGTGCCCAAGTTTTGTCTAAGCATTCCTTTCGTTCAGTTTTTCAACTTTCGTTTACTTTTTGAAACTTGAGAGAGAGCGCTTGTCGTCGTAGTTTGCTAAGCAGAATAGGGTTGCTAACAGTATTGAGATTGCTTTTAATTAAAATGTTTTAATTTGTATGCCAAATTTTTCAATGAAAAATATTGTTTTTGTTTTGTTTGTGTCTATTTAAGCAAATTATGAAAAATTTGTATCTTTTTGCTGTGCAATTTTACGTTTATCACAGCTTATAAGCCAATCAGCGCAATAAACATTTTTTTTGTGTTAGCTGATGGCAACCCTTTTTAACACATGTGTAAACATTTTTCTTATCTGTCAATTGGAAAAAATATTGTGAGTTAATTTATTGATTCAAAATTAATGCAGATTTCAACTTTGATCAAAAACTTTATTATAAAGTGTCCAAAAACATATATGAAAAAGCTGACAGCCACCACTTTAACAAATTTTTCAAAGAACTTTTCAAACTTTTTTAATATATTTTTGTCAAGATTTTGTAAGCGTTTGACATTTTCTTAAGCATGAAATCTGCTAACTTGGGCAACTTTTATACTTAATCATACTTTTTGTCAACTTTTCTCTGAGACTTTTGTTTGCTTAAGCAAAACTTGGTTGGGCCTTTAGAAAATGTCGAATAGCATTAAAAACTATCGTTTTTAGACACTTTATTATAGAAGCCATTTCGCTATGAGACTTTTTCTGATGAAACAGTTTCAAAATAAACTTACGAGATTTCTACTGACGAGATCCCCATATTTTTTCTTATTTTTAACTCTCATTGAAATCTATTGAAAGTTTACAATATTAACATAGCTATGATACACTTTAAAACGTACTTAAATTGTCTTATTAACTGAATATACCAAGAATTTTTAATTACGTGCTCGCTTCCAATTAGCAACATGTGTGCAAATAATTCTCTGGGAACTTGTTCGTCCGTGAGAAAACAACAAAATATTTACTTCCTGAAACTTTGTCTCTTGAGTTTAGTAACTATATTTGGATTCTGAAGTACTGAAGCTTAACCATGCATTTAACATTCATTTTAAGTCCACAACTTACTCCAGTGATTATTTTTTTATTATTTAACAGAAATGAAATTAATCAGATTTATTGTAACACTATTCAAATTGACTCGTTCTTACAGCAAGCTAAAAATTTTGATCTTGTGAGGCCATTCATAAACGCAGAAAAATTACATTTTAAAATTTTATTTTAGCAAACATATTTCTATTTACCGTAAATACCCAGCAGCGGGTTTGCCAGTGGCTGCTAATAGATCATAGAACTAATACAGAATAAATTACCAGGTAAGGAAGCATTACTTTTTTCAAAAAGTAATGCGTCTGCATATAGCAGAAGTAATTAACTCATACCTCATTACCTGTAATGTAGCATACAAGGAAAAGTAATGCAGTGATTTTTATAACTTAATACAAGTAGTATGTTACTCCATAACTTCTAGGTAATGCTGAAGGGAGGCGATCACTTACCTCCTGTCTCATTCAATGTTAAATGTAAGGCCTTTTATGCATAGTAAGGTAATAAAGTCGGAAGTAGTGGTTATTACAAGGTAATTGATGCTTCATATATTCGGAATATATTCCGTCCGCTACTGGGTATATTTCATAATTCTGACCATATTTTGTTTTTCATACACATTGCTACTTTTGTGATAGTCATTTCAATATTTGTTTTTAATTGGTCTTAGCCTTTTTTTGTAGTGTGCTTGTATGGTAAGCGAAAGAACCGCGGTTCAGACCCAGCTCGGATAGAAAGTTTATCAAAAAGTTTTTTTTTAATTTAATAAACATTTCTGTTCGGACGCAGACAATAATAAACCAAAGGGGCAAAAATTAAAATAATAAAAGAAATAAATAATAAATTATTAAATTTATAACAACAAATTAGCTTACTTGCCCCATATATAATTTATGTTTCAGCAAACTTAATACATTTATTGCAATAAATAAGCTATAGAAGAAATTTTTCATTCCCACACAAACAAAAATATGTGTTATTCTTAAGATTAAGATCTGCAGAAGCATATTTCT
This sequence comes from Dichetophora obliterata, assembly GCA_963920525.1. Classification (NCBI taxonomy): domain Eukaryota; kingdom Metazoa; phylum Arthropoda; class Insecta; order Diptera; family Sciomyzidae; genus Dichetophora; species Dichetophora obliterata. Next base: position 43,296,845 of record OY986439.1, read on the forward strand.
GTTTTAAAAGTCTTGATATCAAAACAAGCTTTCGTTGTGAAAGGATAACGTGGAATACATACATGGTTCCAATGTTATCCACAACTTGAAAACAACCAATGACGCAGCTGAAAGGGCTGTTTGCACAATGACAAAAGTTGATGGACAAGTTTTAAAAAGTGATGAAGAAAAAGAGCTTGTCATAAAGCTTACAAAGGAAAACATAAAAAAATTTGTCAATGCAAGCAAATGCACTTTTAATATAAAAAACTGTGTTTTACAACTTGGAAAGGAAATTGAATTCAACGCGATTTAATAAAAGCGAAAATCAAAGTATTAATCGGCTCGAATCTTCAGCAAAGCAATTTAAGAAATCATCATTCAAGTTCTCTTTTTTTCACTTGCATCAAATTTCTGTGCACGCTTTAAAGGAATAAGAACGCCGTTGTAAGGATGATTTTAATAAGTCGAGATATATGAAACAGAGATTGCTTCCAATATTCGAAAGGTAATGTTGCTGGTAATGTTGCTTGATGCTGATTTTAATTTTTGCGTGAAGCAGTATATACTAAACTGGATGATTGGAGGATTGGTCTTTTTCAGGAACTAGCAAGTCGTAAGATTCACAAAAAAACTATAACGAAAATAATAGAAGAAAAAACCTTCCGATTTTGTTCCATAAATTCATTTTTGTTCTTGTGACCAGACAGCATCATAACATCGAAAAGTAGGTCGGTAATTAATACGTGAGCTACTTTTGCTGATCCTATGTGTCACTGACCTGGCTTCTACAATACTCATGCACATTTTTATATTTTGTGAAAGGCTTTATAACGAGTGATCCTCAAACGACTTGAAGGTTTTTAGGTGGAAAAAGAGAACATTACAAGCAAAGTGCACCTTTTAAATTGTTTGAGTATATTAAGCACGGCCCATAGGTTTGTAGAAAATTGTGACAAAATTTATGTTTGGGTCCAATCCTATCTTCCTTAAATCCACAGATTTGAGGAAGAACCCAAGGTTATTTAAGCATTTGCAATTTCTGAGATGTACTTATAAGGGCACACCGGCTGACCCACACGTGTGCCTAAGTCGTGTTCACAGAATCTGTCACTATTGCATGTGCTAGAAAAACAGACGTAGATAGATTCTTTTGCAATTAAAAGATCGCAAGTGGGTGCAAGCAGCTCATCATTCTCTTCCATTCTACTCTCATTGTCACTCAATTTTATTTTCTTTACTGTAAAGCAAATAGATTATAAAAAACCATAGATCTTATAATTTGCAGTAATTTAATACATCAAGAGCGTAGGCAGGATTAAAATTAGGGGGAAAAGACCTTATTAATTTTTTTACGATATCTTTCATTCATTAATTTTACGAGTCAATGAAAATAGTTCAAAATGAATTTATGGTGTTTTATTACCTGATGTTTTTATATATAACTAGCTGAAACCCGGCGCGTTGCTGCCCCGCCCCGTTTCCAAACACCCATCAAATGTTAACATTGTACATAGCATGTTTAAATTGTGGTTAAATACTAAATCTGTGCTACCTATAATTCCAAAGCTATTCGATAAATCATAAAGTAACTTAATCATAAAATCCATTACTTTTGATTGGAAAGAGATATTGGGGTAATTTTTTCACATAAATTACTTTTAAGACTTGAATTTTTTGTAAAAGATATAACAACAACATTTTGAAAAAAAAAATTTCGCGAAAAAAATCAAAGGGTGTACCTTGTTGTTTTGATGACAAAAACATTAAAATAATTTTTGCGCTTAGCTGGAAGAATTTTTGCAAATAAATGCTATGTCATATGAAAGTTAGTCAGATGTGCAATTTTTAATTGATTTCATTTTTACAACAAAAACATTTTTTGAGTAATTTTTTGAGTAAAAAGTCAATATTTTGGAACTTTCTTGACATAATTATAAAACATAGTTTCACTGACTAAAAGGTACAGTTCAACCCATTTTTGTAAAGTATATTTATTGAACTTTTGAACAAAAAAACTTTGAATCAAATATATTAATGAACAGAGGAGATATTTGCATCCAAAGACCAAACTTTGATTTTCATGGCGTTTTTTCTCATTCTTTGGTAACGATTTTTTATGAAAAAGTCGTTGTACTGAAAATTTCTACAATTTTGAGTGTATGTGAGTGTTTTTGATGCCAAAATAACAGAAATTTTTTAAATTAAAAAAAAACTCCGATAAAAAATTATTATAATAACAAAATTGCCGTTAGTTGAAAAAGTTCGGAGGGGGCGTGGCAAAAAATAAGTATGTAACATTTTAAGTTAGAATAAATTTAATATGTGCACCTAGTTTGGGCAAAATCCGTTGGGCCGTTTAGATTTGTAAAAAGGCCAAACAAACAAACAAACAGAAAATGATTTTTATTACTATAGATTGTCAATTGTATGAAAAAATAGATTTTTAGTCATAAATTTTGATTATTTGAGATATAGGCTTTGGCAGCAAATGTTGTAAATTTGATTGGAAAGAGATATTGGGGTAATTTTCACATAAATTATTTTTGACTTTTTGTAAAAAATATAAAAACAACATTTTGGAACAAATAAATTTCGCGAAAAAAATCAGAAAGGGTACCCTTGTTGTTTTGATGACAAAACCAGTAAAATAATTTTTGCGCTTAGCTGGAAGAATTTTTGCAAATAAATGCTATGTCATATGAAAGGTACGCCGATGTGCAATTTTTAATTGATTTCATTGTATGATGCCAGGCATAGTACCCTAAAATTTCCGTTTAAATCGGTCGACCCGCTTTTGCAGCTAGTGGTTACTTCAAGAGTGGTTACATAAGACTTGTATTCCTCGGCAGACGTTGTTCGGCCCCAGACCGCCTTAATGCCATATACGAAAATGTCAAGAAATGCCAAAAATATTCACCATTTTCAGTATAACTGCCAAAAGTAACCATATGAATAACATTACCAAATTTTAGTCAAATACAATCAAAACTGTTTGAAATATAGAATTTTTGTTGTTTTGTAAGCGGTAAAATGGGGTGCGGCAAAATTATTTCCCTTAAACCATCTCGTACACGAATCAAATCGACTGCCAAAATTTTATCTCAATTTAGCTAAAGCCTGGCGCACTTTGCTTCACTCTACGCTGACCCCCTTAAAAGTCAGTTTCACTAAAGTGGGACAGGCCTATTTTTAGTGCACTTGCCGAGAGTAACCATATGAGCTAAATTACAACATTTTTGTCTAATACAACCCAAACCGTTGAAATAAAATGTTTTCATCGGTTTCTGGGCGGTAAAAGGGGGCGTGGAAACCAATTTTTAGTACATTTGCTGACAGTAACCGTACAAACTAAGCCAACATTTAAGCTCAATCGATCAGTAGTAAATTTTAATGATTTCTCAAAAAGTGGGTGTGGCTATATAGCGATAACGCCCCTTTTTAGTACAGTTGCCGAAAGTAACCATACAAACTTAGGTATCACATGTTAGTCTCATACGGCCAAAATTGCTTGAAATATAGTATTTACACTGATATGTGGGCGCAAAAAGTGGGCGTGGAAACCAATTTTTTGTACAGTTACTGCCAGTAACTACACAAACCAAAGTACCAAATTTAAGTCTTATACGACCAAAACCGTCTGAAATAAACCATTTTCATTTATTTGTGGGCGGTAAAAGGGGGCGTGGAAACCCATTTTTAGTACAGATGTCGATAGTAACCCTACATACTAAATTACAAAGTTTTAGCCTTATACGACCAAAACCGACTGAAATATAACATTTTTATTGATTTGGGGGCGGTAAAAGGGGGTGTGGCAAAATTTTTTCCTCAACCATCTCGTACCTGAAACAAATCGACTGCCAAAATTTCAGGCCAATCGGTCCAGTAGTTTTGGAGGCTATAGGCATCAGACACACATCGTTTTGCTTTTTATATATATAGATATTGATTTGTGGGCGGTAAAAGTGGGCGTGAAAACATTTATATATAGTGTTTGCCTCTTGGAGCACCTGCACAGCAAGTTTAACTGTAAAAATGTGTAGAACTCCGGAATTGCCATGATTTCGAAAAAGTGGGCGTATTTATATGACAACCACGCCCATTTTTTGTCCACTTACCGACAGTAACCATCTGAACAAAATTACCAAGTCTTAGTTTTTTACGATTGAAACCGTCTGATATATATTCTTTTTTTTTTTTGTGATCGATGGAGCAAATTTGGCTTGTATGGGAGGTACCACGCCCCCTTCTCCTATCGTTATAAAACCTCACAGGAACACTCTCAAGATGTGGTTTTATTTTCCCTGAAAATTTCATAAAGATCGGTTCAGCAGTTTTGGAGTCTATACGTGATATAGCCACATACCCACCCACATACCCACCCACATACCCACATACCCACATACATACATCCATTTTTATATATATAGATTGACTCTAAGGGAAAAAGACTTTCAACTTATGTATATCAAACAAACGCAAGCCGTGAGATCAAATAAATTTTCATATATTAATTTCTGGTTAAACTCATTTTTAAATAGGATATCGTTAAAAAATATGGTTTAAAAAAAGTTAACAAAAATTCGAAGAAGCTCATAATAAGGAGACCTCAACAAAATAATACAAAAAAATAAATACAACAAATAATTTCTTCTTATTTCAATTTAAGTCGCCGAGGATTTTACGCAAAACGGTTAATAGTTTCGTTTAGAATGCTTTCCTGGTTTTCTGCCACAAATTTTCGATGAACACTCAACATGCACATACCTTTAATAAAAGACTTTTGCAAATTTTTCTGAATTGAATTTCATGCGTATTGATCAATTAACAAATTCAACTAAGCGGTGTTCAGTTTTTTTGAATGTTTGCTCCAACTCACAGATAGCTGGCGTTGACTGCTTACCATATGGCAGCTCTTGTCAACTTAAAATGTAACTATGGCTGTAGTTACAAATGAAAAGATTGCTACGATTAACTTACCTCTGGCAATAGCAGAAAGAGGTATTTTAAATTTTTAACTTTTTTTTTTGTATGATCCGAACAAGTGCCGAAAAAACGGAAGTGGGAAATATGTTATTTTACGAAATGTTATGAACGAAAGTTATTTTAATTTCTGTCTAACGAAAAATGTTGCATTTTTTTTCTTTTATAAATTACTTGACCTAAAGCTCTAAAAATTTTTACCTTGTTACATGAAAATGTTACAGTTTAATTAAAAACCAAAAAATGTTCATATTATCTACTTCATGTAAATATCTTAGTTTTTAAATTCCCATTTGAACAGTATACAATATTTTAAAAAATTATACAATATCGCTTTAAACAAAAATGATTTGCTTTTAACTTTTTTAGGTAAACTTTTCTATTTTATTCAAAAAAAAAGGTAAAATTACACATTTAAAAAGAATCACATATAGAAACTATTAAAAAATCCATCGAATAAAAAAAAATCTTAGATTTAGGGGGTAATTGCCCCACTTCCCCTGCCTACGCCCTTGCTTACCACCAAAAAACTAACTTATATATCCATTTATAAAATAAAATATAAATTAAAAAAATGCACAAATAAACTCAATCAGAAATTTTGTTTTGAACAGCTGATTTGGTTTCGTTAGTTATGACAACGAACGTTAGTGTAAGTGAAAAATTGACTGACGAATTTTTTAGCTCAGAATGCAATATAAATATATGTCAGAGCAGAGTTACTAATTAAAGCTTTTCATAAAAGTTTTTTTCCATATAATAAATGTGTCTGATCAAAGTTTTTAATAAAAAATAAATTTAGCTTTAATATATATTAAAAATTGCAATCCAATTTTTATTATAAGAAAAACTGTTTTGAATTTCTTTATTTAACTCTAAACATTTTTTCTTACGTTAAAGGGGGAGAAACGGCCCTCTTCCCCTCACTACGCCCATGCTTTATACTGTTGTTTGATAAAAATTACAAAAAAGTAATCACTGAATTAAGTTGTGGACTAAAACTTTTTTCATATGTACGTATAAGCTTCGGAGCTTCAGAATTTTTATATATTTTTTTTTTTTTTTTTTCATTAAGAGAGGATTCCAGATACCGCAGTCCTGAGAAGCTGAACATTTTCGAACAAAAACTTTAATTGAAAATTTTACTATTAGTAATATGCGGTTGATCGGGGAAAAAAATTATGTTTTCTGAATCTTGTTAACCCATTAACGCCAACGGGTGCAAAAACACACCAGAAATATAGATGCAATTTAAAACTCATAGGATATGGTAGGTAAATGTAACCACTTTGCCGTATTTTGGTATCGATAAAACATAAATATGCTTGCTGGACAGGTATGACATAAGCGCCATCTCCGAGTTGATATCAGCATATCCAGGTGCCAGTTTTCCGACTAGTCCATCCAAACACCGAAAAGCTTTGGAAGCATTTTTTTAAAAGATATGAATTCATGGGGATCGGTAGGCCCAAGGGCTTATGTATATCTCAAAATAATTACAAATTTTTAGCTGTAAAAGTATTTGCACAGGTTAATGTTGTGCGTTTCCGCACCTATCGGCGCTAGTGAGTACTTTTTTACTACGGAGAATTTAACGATAAGCTAACCATGCATGTAGCATTTAAATGCGTTTATCCACATTAAGTGTTTATGACAGTGATTGAAAATCCAGGAAAAATTAAAACGATGCATTCGAGTGTAATATGGAAAAAAACGGGATTATCAATTTGTGAATTTTAAGCCATAATTGAGAATGAGTGGTATCAAGATTATGAAACCGAGCAGCAACGACAATTTTGGAATGCATTAGCTAATCATAAAGTCTTTTGCTGCCTGATGCTGTGGACGATGTGGAACGATACAGAAGATGTCCCAGGTGACCAAATATTTTGTGATGATGGTGTATCTACTAAAATTGATTATGGCTTGCAAAATGTTTGCGGGATTTGTGACAACGCAGAAATGCACTTTGAGTACCTGACGACGACGTGTGGTCCCATTCACCCATTGCTCGAAACAACAGCCCGACGCAAGCGCTATCAATTGAGCCAACGAAATGGCGCAAACGTACCTTTTAAGCATATGAGCAGCCCATCAATATGTCGGAAATTGCAATGAAGACTTTGGCAGAGAAGGTAATTTTTCGACCTCTTTCGATGTTTTTTTTATGATCAACGTGTTCATCATTACATTTCAGTCTCGAATTCGCCTATGCAACAGAAGGATCTGTTCGTGGATGATGTGTTGATCAATCACATGGTAGGAAAACACCAACGCCTAAGCTGGACAATTGAGTAATCCTTTTCGAACGTATGCCGCAAAAATTCGCACTTTCATAGTAATACTTCATATCATAGGATTCATAAGATTGCCATCAGTGCAAAACTATTGATCCAAGCCAGTAACAAGCCTCCTTTTTGTGAAAGCCGCAATCTGTCATGATCATGTCCTGAAATAGAAACAAATATTGTTTGTAACAACAACGAATTGATTGTAAATGAAAAGTTTGCTACGATCGATCCATTCAATGTTGCCCTCAAACAAAAATTTTGCTATTCGGCATGTTTGATAAGAGCCTTAGCATTGACGAAGACACCTTACTTCGGTACAGCTGCAAAATACAAAAGATCAAACGCCTTCACTGTCGTCACTGTGCATTGCAGATCATCTTCTGTTAGGCCAAGTGTTAAGAAGCAGTTTGTCCGAAATGCGAAATTTAATGTGTAACCTTGAGAATATGCATAATGCATTAATTTTTACCGTGTTTTACCATCTTTACCAATGAACATTATGAATATATTTATTTCGAAATGCATTTATTATTTTCTTTTTATTTAAATTATGTTCTAAAATACAACTTAATCTATGCATTTTCCTTTATACTCCATGCCTATCATAGCCACTCTTTTCACTAGTAAAAATTTACTCACGGACGCCAACGTGTGCGAAAACGCACCAGACAAGGGGAAAAAACAAATTGGGAAAGGGGGAATACAGAACACGAATAACTATAAGGCCTTCTCCTCAAAGTATCCACCCTTTATGCCCATGGATAAAGGATAATGACTTTTTATAAAGTGTTTTAAAAAAATTACACTCCAAAAAAATTGTTTATTTTACTGACCCAAAAAATACTTGAGTGGTTCGCGCATATCCCTAAAATTATCTGATCCCAATGAAAAAAATCAGGGTGTGTGCCCTTTATAAATTCAATTAGCCCCTGACCCGTGAAAAAATTAATGTAATGATTTTTTGAAACAGTCTAATACACACACAATATCTACAGATCAAACACACTTACCAATCCTTTTCTTATTATTTGCATATAACATATATTAATTTGTCCATTGACTTTTTAGTCGAAATAAAATCTGTAAGTGAAGTCAAAAGGCACGGAATAACTCAAAATTTTAGATTTAGGCTTTTGTGTGGCATATCTTCCTAACTTCCTAACATGTTAAGTTTACTCAGATAGTCCATGTGAAACCGAAGTTAAAAAAACTTGTATGGGATAATTTGCGTTTTTGCTTCCCTACATTATGATTTTCTACTTTACTTAAAATAGCACAACTCCTTAATGTAGATATTCACAGAAACAGTAGAATTTTTTAACGTCAAAGTATGTGTATCAAATTCTTAGCACTCTAAAAAATTCTTCTATTTATTATTACTATATTTTTACTTTCAAGAGACGCTCAAATTATTAAAAACGGGAATTTTTGCCATATTCCAGTTGAAATTTGATGCCCTGACGGTTTTAGGTGACTTTTAGTTTTGCATGTTTTTGCATTTCCTATCGTTTAAAATCATAAAAGAATTTTTTTACTAAGGGGTCGACCATAAACTACGTTACTGATTTTCCGGTTTTTTACCCCCCTTCCCCTGCGTTACTTTTCGTAGTGCTTTTCAACCCTCCCCCCCATAAAATAACGTGACATATGAAATTAATTCATTCGAATGATTATATACTTTGACTAGCTCTGACAATTTTCACTAGTATTAGTGACATGTATGACTAGATACATTAAAGGAACAATTGGAAAAAAATCAATAATTAATATCATCTGTAAAAGCTATTCCATCTGCGATCCAAGATTCGATGCTCTCAATCACTGGGATAGAAGAAGCTGGTAGCTTTGTTGAGGATTCTTCAAAATAGAATTGTTCATCGGGATCTATGTTGACCCATTCAGGTGAATCCTTATTTCTAACGCAAAGAAATTCACCTGGTCTTTGACAGAGTACCCTTAAAGGCTGCACCCGAGCTGCATCAAGTTCTGTGTTTTTGTGTAAATGCTTTCTGAAAATTGATTTATTTAAATAGTATTTTTTATTCCGATTTATTGTAAACGATATAATGCAAACTTATGGCAATTCATACAAGTTTTAAAAACGAAATACAAGCCGCAGGTAGGACACGACCTTGAACTGATTTCTTCTTTCTGAGAAGGACAGTACATGTCATACGGTATCTCCTTTGATCAAGAACATTCAGGCCTTAACGTCAAAGCCTGTCGCAAAAGCAAAGACCCAAATTTTTCAGACGTGTGCTGAGATGGTGAAGGAATACCAAAAGGTTCCTGTGTCGAGGGAAAAGGTGGTTGAAGAAATTGCTGAAACAAAAGTTTACCATCAATTTAGACGATCAAACATAAACATGTAAGGTTAAAAATTTTTGAAATGATTGTGTTATTAATTAGAGGTTTTTCGTCGATTTTTTTAATTTTTGGTAACGTTACAATATCTAAACACCTCCCTTCCCTACCGTTACTTATCGTAGTGCATTTCAAAACCCCTCCCCCCCTCTAAATTGGTAACGTAGTTTATGGACGACTCCTAACTTGTATGGTCGGAAAATACACACATATTGTAAACTTAACCTTTACATTTAGAAAACTTTCACTTCTATTTTGATGATTGAAAAAAGATCAATATCTTTTAATATATCTAAAATTGTTACAATAGTTTTTTTCAAACAGCTGCATTCATTGAAGAGGGTTTCAAGAAAATAATTAAGATTTTATTATATTGACATTGAACAAAGTTAAGATTGTGTGAACAATTAATTGAATTGGATGGACGGAATTTTGCGAATTTCAGCAGAATCAATTTTATAGGCATAGACTTTCTTGGGCTCTCAATTTAATGTTACTTTTTGTTATGGTTTTATTTTTTTCTCTCAATACATTTGAAAATGGCTCTCAGGGGAAACAACGTGCCAGTTATCAGAAATGTTCTCTTGTTTATGTATAAGTGTGTGTGTGTGCGCGCGTATGTGTCAACTAATATCTTTTGACATTTTTGCTGACTGAGCACATAACTACAACCAACATATATTCCTAATTTATTATACAAGTATTTGTGTCCTTGGTGCAAACATGTGTAGCGATATTTGTTTTTTTTTTCACATCCTATAAATTCACATACAACATGAAGCTCACTTAAGTGTCGATTAAACTTAATGGAAGAAGAAGAATAATAAAGAAAAAAGAAAAGCTATGGTTTTGAAGGTTAACGAAATATTGCTCATAATATGCTTAGCTGTTTCTTTGAACTTGGTTATAATTAAATAAAGAATATAGAAGATCTTAACAACTTTTCGAAAGCTTTTTATTGTCTTTGTTTCTGTAGCTTTTATCCGTTGGTAGAAACTTTTATGCTAACGTATTGCTTTGCATGCTTTATTAGACACAACAGACTGTTTTTGACCCGAGCTAAACCTTAAGCACAATTATAGCACTCTACGCATTTTTTGTTGGGTAATCATTGCTTCGCTGCTTTGGTCATTAACAGAAAAAAAAAACTTGGTCTACTTAGCTTGACACTCTCTAGAAGTAACCAGACAATTTCTACAACAGAAGCTAAAACTTTTTCTAACAAAAAGTCTTATGATATTATTTTAGTTGCTTTATAACAGCAGCTCATCAAGTTTTTCCTTTCATTAAATGCGATGAAACTTTTTTGCATGAAGAGAATTTTTGCTTTTGTAGAATAGAAGACAAAGTTTGTGAGCAGTTGTTTTTTTAATATATATACAGAGTGCGTCGGCTAAAGAAGTCAATCTTAACACTGCTGACTTCTTGGGCCAAGAAAAGAAAAAATTCTAAGGAAAATGTAGAATGAGGTCCATTTTTATCACTTTCTGTTGGAACCGTGTAAGAAAGTTGAATATTAGGCTAAAATCGCTTTAAACACAATGACACAATTAGAAAACTGTGTTATTAAACAGTGTATTTAAACAGTTTTAATGAAAATGAAAACTACACAGCAAAAGAAGTGCTTCCAAAAGAAGGTAAAGTGGAAGAAAAAGTCTTGAATTCCATCTCTTCCACTTTCGTTCCCAGAAGGCATTCTTTTAACACATGCATGTCCTTGGAATAAATGCTTTCCTTAGTCTTCTGTAGAAGTCCTTTCGGAATTTTTCCAATGAAAGATTTCTTTGAGCACTTCAATGAAAGGATTCTAACAGGTGTTTTCAGGAGAACTTTAAGAGGATGGATGCGGTTTAAAAACCTAACTTAAGACATAGTTTTTCCTGATTTTCAAGGCATTTTCGTGTTGGAATTAGACAGTGGTTCGATTTTGTTGGGGGTTGAAAAAATTACACGAAAAATATCTTAAAAATATATATTATTATTATTTATAATTTTTTTAATTTAGTTTATGAGATTGCCTTTTGAAAGCTCTTCTCGATGAGGCTTAAAAAAAGAACAACTGCAAATGTTTTCTAGAAGCAGTGTCCATTAGAATGCATGTCACATTTGTATCAAAAATTTTGCTGGGTAATCAAAGCTATTTCTTACAAACAAATTTTAATTCGAATGCGATTTTCTCCAAATTTAATCTAAAAAAAAACTATTGTTACTACTTTTTAAACTCTTTAAAATGGGCAGCATCAGCCACTTTCCATCAGTCATTTTCCTCAGTAAAGTCTGTTAGTAAAGTCATTTAACCAAAGTATGTTTGCAATAAAAGTAAAATAAGCATAAAATCATAGAAAATATCAGAAAAATGACAGATAGATATAAAATATTAAAGAGAATCTTCAGCTTTGAAAAATTCTTCAAAAATAAAATTCTGTCTTTTTCTCTATCATTTAGCTTGCATCATTTAAAAAGATATCAAAACAGTGCCATGTTTAGTTTACCATCATTTTTTATATAAAATAAAAACTTTGATTACATATAAATTTTAATAGATCTTAAGAGAGCAACGATGTGGCATTAAAAACTCACTGAGTTCATTTTTTATTTTCTTAAACGGTTTTTTTTTTCTTTCGCTTGGTTTTTCTCCTCAAACCTACTCAAACACGTTTACTGGGCCATAAAAGCTTAGTTTATGAAAACAACAAAACCATTTATTAATGGCCAACATTTAACAGTGCTTTTTTATTTTAAAGTAATCTTTTTTAAAGGATATTCAACTTTACTTTTAATGGTTTGGTTTTCCCGGTAAATCATACCTTCTGTTGACTTTTTCTTTCTTATGTAGCGCAATACTTTGCGCAAATTAAAAGACAAAAATTGAAACCACAAAAAAAAAATGCAAGTAACGCACCCTGCTGCCAAAAAAAGGCCACAAAATGACGAAACACACCCTGTTTACATTTGTATCGCTAAAACGAATAGCTCTTGAGAGCTTATTGCGGTTGAGCACTTAAAACAGAATAAGTGAAAAACAAAAGGAAAAAGAAAACTACTGACAAACAGCCAAATACTCGAAGGTGTCATATTTTTGCTGACAAAAGAAGAACAAAGACACAAACTTTTTATTTTGTTTTTTTTTTTTTTTTTAACTTATTTTGTTGCACTACAAAAGCAAGTGTGACAATTTAACGTGTGTAGTGATGTATCTGTATGTAGTGGATAATTCGTGCTTTTAGTGAAATTGCTATGGCTTAAGGAATGATAGTAAATTGAGATGTGTATTTGCATTTGATTACATTTCATTGGGCAATTGAAGTGACATTCAAGGCTTTAGTTGAATTTATGACAAATGAAATAAATCAACTAGGTTATAAATTAAGAGCTTTAGGTCAAACACTGTAACTAAATTAACATTGAAATTACACAAGTTTTGTCTAGCGTAACTCAGTATTTTAAATACAATTTCTACTTTAGACATATTTCTCTACCCTTAAAAATAATGTTAATATTATTATCCTCTCTGAAATGTATTTGTATTTGATTATACTACATCGAAATATTGAAGTAAAATTCAAGAATGTAGTTGGTTAAATGTGAAATGAAACAAATCAACACTGAAATTACAAAAATTTATTTCTAGTATTTCTCAAAAAAATAGCGTTAGTTTTGTCCAGCTTTTCTCAATACTTTTTGCTTCGCCTTACCATTACCCACCCGGGCGACCTTTTTGTATTTAATTTCTAAGTATCTCCTCCAGTTTTTTTCCAATCTAAATACGCTTTGGCCTCACTGTACAAAATATCGATTTGTTTAAAATAATATAAAAAAAATTATTACATGAAGTCTTTTTTTCAATTTGTCTTTTTATCTGCGTTGTTTACCAATTCCCACCTGGATGACCCTTCTCAAGCATCAGAAGTGGTATCAAAGATAAGTTTCTCAATTTTTTTTTCAAATATTTCTGAACGAAAACCTGTCTAAAAATGTATATTTCACAGGATAATCAGGAAAATACCAATATTTTTTCCTGAAATTTATGCATGAAATTTAGCAATTTTTTTCATATCTCCTTTATGGATATTAGTTCTTTAAAACACTTCTTAGCAACAATTTTTAAGTCAATGGAGACCCATCGAATGGCAGGCTTAGAAACTCAAAATTTTAGTATAACATGTTTATCAATGCTGAGATTATTTGTTTTAACGAAATAATAAATTTCATGCCAGGAAGTAAAATTTTTTTTAAATCGAAATAGAAAAAAATCGTGGTCCTTACTTGATGTTTAAAATAGATACTCTTAGACAAAGTGTTGTTCAGAAATATTTAAAAAATCAAAACTGAAGAAATTATCTTCGGTACCACTTCTGATGCTCGATACATAAAACCCTATATTAATTTTTTTTAACCCTAAATTAATTTTTTTGAAAAAGTTAAGAAATTCCATCCAAGAGTAAATTTATCAAAAACAGGAAAATGCTTGTGTAAAAAATGTACAAATTATTTATTCGCCAAATTTAAGGAACACGTTAATGCTATAATCAATGCCACCAAAATTTAGACCAACATTTCTGGGCTATATCGGTTGTACTTTTAGATTCGAATATCCTTCACACAGAACATTGTGGTTAAAAATCAAGAGTTGCATCGTGTTTGGCAAGATATTGTTAGTAAAAGAGTATATGTACTTGTGTTATAAGACATTTGTAGTTTTTGTTACAAAAATGAAATCATTTTGAGATCGTTATTTTTTACTGTTATTCACAAAAACAATTTTGTTCCTGCGTGAGAAATTTCCCGTGTTTTACGTAGAGCCCTGTCGTGTAGGCTTCATTCTACGGAGCTTCATCGCATGGGACCAATATTTAGCGTAGCCAATGCCTCTTTACAGGAGCCACAATACAGGTTCCCCCAACTTCATAGCACAGACCAATATTAAAAGTTCATTTGAAGTATGTACATGACCGTGAGACCTTCAGCAACTAAAAATGTACATGACTAGGTTATTAAAAAATAACTATTGGTCATATTCAGTATAAATACTAGGCCGGTCGATTTGTGGGTAGGCAAAAAATTGCCCATTGCTCAGTGAAAATCGTATTTTAGGGATCAAAATAGGAAACTTTGCCCGAGGAACTATACCTCTAAAATAAATTCTAATACCCCAACTTTTCCGTAGGATCAAATTTTGAAAAACCCCTCTTAGACACATTTAGAGTGCCCCAATCGGGTCCAAATGTATGACCGACCCCTTCTAATTTCGGAGGGCTGATCCACCCATGCCAGTGGCATATTCCCTGGAACCCCCTGGGGGACTCAAACAAAATTCCCCCCTGGGGGAAACAAATGTTTGTATGGGGAACTTTGTTTGTATTGGGAACACCCCAGGGGATTCTAGAGGGTGTGCCACTGGCATGAGTGGATCGGCCCTCCAAAGTTAGAAGGGGTCAGTCATACATTTGGACTCAATTGGGGCACTCTAAAAACACGATTGGGTCAAAGAGGGATTTTTAAAAATTTGACCCTACGGAAAAGTTGGGGCATTAGAATTCGTTTAAGAGGTATAGTTCCTCGGGCAAAGTTTCTTATTTTGATCCCTAGAATACGATTTTTACTGAGCAATGGGCAATTTTTAAATCAACCCGCCCGAATAAATACCCATAGTTTAACCCATTTTTTTGGCTCGCAACTTCGTTATCATGATCAAAGAATTGGAAGATCTTTGTCATGAAAAACTAGGACTACCTTAAGACCTATGGTACAGTCGCTTATGTAATGAGGGTTCCCCATCAATGGATGGGCACTACTAAAATTTTTTAGGGTTGCCCCCCTTCTGTTACCTGTTCTCAAATTCCAAAGGTAACAATATATTGATCCGGAAGTTGCTTACCTTCCTAACATTTACTATTTGAAATTATCGAGAATTCTAACTACCATCACTTTCTTAGTAATTTACGGGAGTTACCAACCCGAGTTAAACATGGTGTAACTCGCACCGACCTTTCTTTCCTCCAACTACAATCAGTACGAATGAACCCAGGAGAACCACAGCCCCTGACAGTCAATACCCGGGCAAAAAGTTTCATCAGACAAGGCTCGTCAACATCCCGTCTACGGACCAAAATTTCTTAGAATATTTATATTTGACTGTGCCATGTACAGTCGCTACAATTGTTCATGACAAGGTTAAATTAACCATTGGCTTCCCGATAACTTAATACCGCAAGAGAACCACAATCCTATTTACACAACTTCGTTAGCTTAATTAAGGATTCTTAACCCTACGGTCCATAACCACCTGGACGAACGGGAGTCCATAACCAGGGTACCCGGGTACCCTAGTGAAGTTTTTTCGTTTATATTCAAATCTATATAAATAAAAATCAAATGTCGTTCGTTGGTAATTGCATCAGTTGAGAACGGCTGAACCGATTTGGAAAATTTTTTTTTAAAATGTTCGTAATAGTCCAACTTAGGTTTTTACGGAAAGAAAAATTGACCACGCCCACTTTGCGCCCACTTTTTTGGATTTATCTAAAATCGGAAAACGGCTGGACCGATTTGGATAATTTTTTTTTTAATCTTCATAGTAATCCAATTTAAGTTTTGTCGGAAAGAAAAATTGACCACGCCCACTTTTGCGCCCACTTTTTTCAATTTATCTAAAATCGGAAAACGGCTGGACCGATTTGGATAATTTTTTTTTCAAATGTTCGTAGTAATCCAATTTAAGTGTTTACTGAAAGAAAAATTGCCCACGCCCACTTTTGCGCCCACTGTTTTGATATCTATATATATAAAATTGAGTGGCAAAACTTCCTGTTCGCATACTCCTCCTAGACGGATTGCCCGATTTCAATGAAATTTTCAGGGGTGATTGGGGTCTGTGTGGAGGGTGCACATAAGAAATTGCATGTGTGTATCTTTGCAGGTTTTGTACCACACCCCCTTTTATCGCCCACAAATCAATAAAAATGCTGTATTTAAGACGGTTTTGGTCGTATGAAATTAAAATTTGGTAAATAAGTTCGTATGATAACTATAATTAACTTTGAAAAAATGGGCGTGGTCACAATTCATCTACGCCTACTTTAAAGAAAATATCAAAATACTTCGAAACCATTGGTCCGATTGAGCTCAAATTTTGTAAGTACGCTTTGCTTTGAGTACGAGATGGTTTAAGGGGAAATGCCACACCCCCTTTTACCTCCCACATATAAATAAAAAATTGTTGTTATCGAATAGCTTTAGTTAGAGTTATGGGTCGCACAGCTTAGAAATTCGGTATTCGACCACAATTTAGACGTACCGTTTCTGTGATGAAATTTTATGGGAGTGGACAAGGGGGAGGGGCACCTCCGATACAACCCAAATTTGTGATATCGAATAGCTTTGAAGTTATAGGAATTCATCTTTGGAATTCAGTTTTTGACCTCAATTTACACATGCAGTTTCAATGGTTTTATTTTATGGGCGTTGGACAGGGAGACGTGACATCTCCCTTACAACCCAAATTTGCGATATCGTATTGCTTTGAAGTTATAGGTTGACAGCGTAAGAATTCGGTATTCGACCTAAATTTATACATGCATTTTCAATACTTACTTTTTGTCGTCGTAGGGCAAAGGGGAGTGGCACTTCCCATACAACCCAACTTTGTGCTATCAAATAGTTTTAGAGTTATAAGTCGTACAACACCGAAATTCAGTATTCGACCTCAATATACACATGCAGTTTCATTGATTCAATCTATGTTCATTGGTAAGAGGGGCGTGGCACCTCCCATTTAACGTAAATTTGCGATATTGAATATCAGCGTCAGAATTCAGTATTCGGCCCCAATTTATACATGCAGTTTCATTAATTACATTTTATGGGCGTACGACAAGGGGGCGTAAAACCTCCTATTTAACCTAAATTAGAGATATCAAATAGCATTGGGGTTATAGGTCTCACAGCTTTGGAATTCAGTATTGGACCTCAATGTACACATGCAGTTTCATTGATTACATTTTATGAGCGTTGATCAAGGGGGAGTGGCACCTCCCATACAACGAAAATTTGTGATATCGAATAGCTTTGTAGTTCAAGGTCGCACAGCGTCGGAACTCAGTATTCGACCAAAATTTACGCTTGCAGATTTACTGATAAAATTTTTTAGAGTTTGTCGGGGGGGCGTGACACCTCCAATTTAACCCAAATTTGCGATATCGAATAGATTTGGAGTTATAGGTAACTCAGCCTCAAAATTCAGTATTCGACCTCAATGTACTCATGCAGTTTCATTGCTTAAATTTTATGGGCGTAGGGAAAAGGAGAGTGGCACCTCCCATACAATCAAAATTTGTGCTATCGAATAGTTTTGGAGTTATATGTCGCACAGTTTTGGAATTCGGTATTCGACCTCCATGTAGACATCCAGTTTAATTGATTACATTCTATTAGCGGTGATGAAGAGAGAGTGGCACTTCCTATACAACCCAAATTTGTTATATCGAATAGCTTTGTGGATATAGGTCGCACAGTCTCAGAATTCAGTATTTGACCTTAATTTAGACATGCTGTTTAACTGATAACATTTTATGGGCGTTTGAATAGGGAGAGTGGCAGCAAAGCGCCGGGTTTCAGCTAGTAAAATAATATATATATGCAGAGATTATTAGAAACGCTTAATTTTTACATCTCAACTGTACAAATTTCATGTTTGTAAGATAAAATTGGTTTCTATGGGCATTTTCTACCTAAAAGGCACACAAAAGTAAACAGAAACTGGTTTTATGTTTCTGTTTGTGTTTTTAGATAGCAAATGTTGTGTTTGTATTTTTTGTGTTTTTTTGTTTGTGGTTTTAGGTAGCAAATGTTCAGCTACGGTAGAAAAAGAATACATTTCAATGATTTCATCAGTATAAGTTGAACAGTTGAACAATGAAGTTGAAGAAAAATGAACCGCAAAATAGAATATTTAACTGAAAGACAATATATGCGTTTGAGTGAAGAAGCCAGAAGCAGATATATTGAGTCTATACTTGATAATATGACTGTGGATGACGACGCTTTAGAGCCAATTGAGGAAGAAGGAGAGGTATTTACGGGAGAAGTGCAAGACTCAGAAAGAGAAGACAATGACAACGAAATTCCAGCCGCTATTGACACGCCAATGCAAATTGAGCAAGATGTATTTGAAGATGAAAGTTACAGCGAAACTGATATGGTTGAAGAAAATGCACCAACATCAAGAACAACAGAAAGTATGATTGCACGTGATGGTACTCAATGGCAACCAACACCACCTGTTTGTCAACAAATAAGGATTCACAACATCGTAAGAACTCGCAGTGGTGCATTACGAATGACGGAAAGTATGACTGGTATGCAATGCTTCAAGAGTTATTTTACAATAGAAATGGTCGATATAATCGTGCGTCATACCAACAAAAAAGCCAATTCAACTCATGATGCCTACAATGCAGCAAACCCAACAAAGTGTCAATTGAAGTGGAAGGATACGACAGTGGCAGAAATAAACGCATTCATTGGAATGCTGATAATGGCAGGCGCAAATCATTCCAATGATGAAAATGCAAGGGACTTATGGACGCAATTGTCTCATCCTCTATTTCGTGCAACAATGGGATTAAACCGCTTCTGGGATCTTATTCGTTTTATACGTTTTGATGATGCGAGAACAAGAAACGAGAGGCAGCGCATAGACAAAGCTGCTCCAATACGAGATATTTGGATAATGTTTGGAAAATATTATGTGCCTACAGAAAATTAAACAATCGACGAACAATTGTATCCGTACCGCCGCAGAACAAAATTTACCCAGTATATTCCATCGAAGCCTGCGAAATACGGGATCAAGGTATGGTGGATATGCGATGCTAAAAATTCATATCCTCTTCATGGCCAAATATATACTGGCAAACAAGACAGTGGTCGCGAAATCGGTGTAGGCGAAAGAGTATTCAGAGATTTGGTTGGGCCATACCACAAAAGCGAACGTAATCTCACCATGGATAATTTTTTTATGACGCTGCCACTGGCAAAGCAGCTGATATCCGTCAAACTTAGCATTGTTGGAACAATGCGGCGAAACAAAGCTTATATACCAACAGAAATGAAAGACGATAAAAGTTGGACCGTTGGGACAAGCAAATTTAGTTTCCACGAGAAGGTGACTATGGTTTCATACAAACAGAGGAAAACAAATTCCGTAATATTGTTGTCGACTCTGCATGATGATGCAACTGTAGAAGAAAACGGCAAACCAGAAATCATCAATTTTTATAACAAAACGAAAGGTGGCGTGGATGTTATGGACCAGACGCTTCGGGAGTATACCACACAGAGACACACAAAAAGGTGGCCTTTGTCGTTTTTGTACAATATGCTCGATACACTATATTTTATGATAATAACAGAAATGTTCCATATCAAACAACACGAAGAAAACGCTTTTTGCGTAAACTTGCTGGAGATTTGAGTGCGCCAATAATATTGGGGGTTGGAATTAATTTTAAAGGTTTTTTTTCGATTTTTGAGCATTTATTTAGAAACAACGGTACAATGTATATTATTCAAAGTATTTTCCATCGTTAGCTACAACATTTTCCCATCTTTCTGGCAGCATATGGACTCCGCGCCGGAAGAACGATTCGTCTTTTGAGGCAATCCACGAATCGACCCATTTTTTGGTATCCTCGTAAGAAGTGAAGCGCTGCTCAGCCAAGCCATGCGTCATCGATCTGAATAGGTGGTAGTCGGAAGGGGCTATGTCTGGGCTATAAGGCAGGTGGGGTAGCACATCCCAATTCAGCGCCTCCAACGTTTCCTTGACGGTTCTTGCAACATGTGGCCGTGCGTTGTCATGTTGAAAAACCACTTTGTCGTGTCTTTTGGCGTATTCCGGCCGTTTAACCTTTAATGCTCGGCTCAATTGCATCAATTGTTGTTGGTAGCGTTCCTCAGTGATAGTTTCGTTAGGTTTTAGCAGCTCATAGTACACGACACCCTTCTGATCCCACCAAATACACAGCATAAGCTTGGCGCCATGAATATTCGGCTTGGCCCTCGATGTTGATGCATGGCCGGGTGGTCCCCACGATTTTTTTCGCTTAGGATTATCGCAATGGATCCACTTTTCATCGCCAGTGACAATACGATGCAAAAAACTCTTCCTTTTATGCCGTTGAAGCAGTTGTTCGCACATGCAAAATCGCCGTTCAACGTCTCTCGGCTTCAACTGGTACGGCACCCAATTTCCTTGCTTTTGAATCATTCCCATGGCCTTCAAGCGTTTGCCGACCGTTGATAAGTCGACTCCCAATAATTCTGACAATTCTTGAAGGGTTTGACACGGGTCTTCATCGAGCAAAGCCTCCAATTCCTCATCTTCAGACTTTTTCGGCTTGCTCGGACGCTCTTTGTCTTCCGTATCAAAACCACCACTTTTAAACCGACAGAACCAGTACTCACAAGTAGAAATCGATGGAGCATAGTCCCCGTAAGCCTCAGTAAGCGTGCGTTGTGCTTAAACCGCTTTTTTCTTCAAATGGAAGGACAAAAGTAAACCTTCCCGCAAATTGCGTTTTGTTGGAACGAAAGTCGACATGTTCACAGAGAAAAAAATATATGTTGTTTACACTTCAGTGGAATGACACATACTGAAAAATGAAGCTTAGACAATGTGCTCTGAAATGAATATAGTCACAGGTGTGCCCGATGCGATCTATTGATAGTTACGCCATCTCTTAGAAAACCTTTAAAACTAATTCCAACCCCCAATAGAAGAAAGAGTAGCTAATCGCCAAGTAACGCGCCATTTTTCCACCAAATCAGCAATTGAGAGCTTTTTGGGAAGATCAGTGGAGACGGTAACCTATACCGAGCAACCATCTGCTTCTACGGCTGCTTCTACTGATGGCAGGAAGCCAATAACAGGATGCTGCTATTTGTGCGCTTTTTTGCCAGACAACAGGAGAAGAAAGACGAGAAAAGTCTGCAACGTTTGCAAGAAACCAATTTGCGATCAACATACTCAAACAATATCAAAATGTTTTCCATGTTTCAACAATGACTCAACATAAGACATCAAATATTAGAAATAAGTTAAAATGAATAAACCATAAATAAGTAAACTAAAAAACAATTACAGTTCATTTTGTACACATCAATAAACATTTTGAAACAAAATAAAAATAAAACAAACGTTTTTACTTTGAAATATTAGGCAATTTGCACTAAGGTACCCCGGTACCCTGGTCATGAACCCCTGTATGCAAAAACATTAAACTCATTTTTTCGTTAATATATTTAACCAAATTTGATAAACTTTTTTCTAGTCTCTAAGTTTAGCCGAAATTTCTGATGATCCGGAGTTTCATGTTGATATCTTCAATAATAAAGGAACAGCAGCACTTTAAAGTTCAAAAAAGTACCCGGGTACCCGGTTATGGACCGTAGGGTTAAAATCGCCTTTCGGAAAACTAGGAAGTATATCATTGGCCTATTTTAGGTAAAGGATTACTATGTCTCTTACATTGAACCCTAATTCCTAGTCAAAAGTCTGCAGCCAACGATAGATCATGTCTCCTCGCCTTGATGGATGACTGCCCCTGTACTTCAAGTTATATTGGAGTGATCGTTTTTATTGGAGAACATCGAAAGCATTGCAATTCTATATGTTATGATAACTTAATACCATAACCAAGCCTTCTCCAAGATTTTGCACCAACAACCAAGGTTCAAGGTGGACCTATTGTTTTACAGAAATCAGATGAATCATTCAAGAGCCGTGCCTCAAGAAATTGAGATCAATTCATGGTCCGTGCTCAATTGATTCTCCACCCAATATCCAACCATCACCCTTTTACCTGGTTTTGGACAAGCTGACATTGCGAAGGTATTCTGGCAAGTTTTCTTGCGGGAGCGGAAAACACAGTAATCAATATCACCAAAATTTAGACAATCAGAAAATATTTAAAAGTTATGTGCTATCTCCAGTGTACCTTATGTTCGAATATCCTTCACACATGACACATATTGACAAATATTGTTAAAGTCTATACCTAATTTTGCTTTAAGACATATGTAGTTGTTCTTACAAAAATTAAAGCATTTCGAGATCGTGATTTCTTACTGTTTTTCTCACATAACAACTTCCCAGCAGCGGATTTGCCAGTGGCTACCATAGAACTAATACAGAATAAATTACCAGGTAAGGACTTTTTGAAAAAAGTAATGCGTCTACATGCAGCAGAAGTAATTAACTCATACCTCATTACCTGTAATGTAGCATACAAGGAAAAGTAATGCAGTGATTTTTATAACTTAATACAAGTAGTATGTTACTCCAAAACTTCTAGGTAATGCTGAAGGGAGGCGATCACTTACCTCCTGTCTCATTCAATGTTAAATGTAAGGCCTTTTATGCATAGTAAGGTAATATAGTCGGGAGTAGTGGTCATTACAAGGTAATTGATGCTTCATATATTCGGAATATATTCCATCCGCTACTGGGTTGGTCCGTTCAGAAAAGGAATAGTTCCTTTTTTTTCGTAAATTTTTTTTTGAGATTTTGACTACCCTATGTAGCTTTTGAGACCTCTTAGAATGTGAAATTCGACAAAAATTGTAGTTCAATACGCCCTAATGCTCATATACTAAAATCACTTGGGTCACCTCCCAGTAGCGGATGGAATATACTCCGAATATATGAAGCATCAATTACCTTGTAATGACCACTACTTCCGACTATATTACCTTACTATGCATAAAAGGCCTTACATTTAACTTTGAATGAGACAGGAGGTAAGTGATCACCTCCCTTCAGCATTACCTAGAAGTTTTGGAGTAACATACTACTTGTATTAAGTTATAAAAATCACTGCATTACTTTTCCTTGTATGCTACATTACAGGTAATGAGGTATGAGTTAATTACTTCTGCTATATGCAGACGCATTATTTTTTGAAAAAAGTAATGCTTCCTTACCTGGTAATTTATTCTGTATTAGTTCTATGGTAGCCACTGGCAAATCCGCTGCTGGGCTGTATGCGTATTTGCTAACGACGTGTGAAAAGCCTCTTGTAAGGCGAAGGTTAAATAAAATTAAAAAATATGTAAGTCAATCTTTAAAATATAAGTCAAAACATTATCCACGTGAATATTACAACGTAACAACTGCATACAATTCTAATTAAAATTCTTAAACCATTTTATGCTGAGAACTTGGACAGCTGAATATTTTGAATTTTTTTTTTCACTTCAGACACAAAGATAA
The DNA here is from genome assembly GCA_963920525.1 of Dichetophora obliterata. Taxonomy (NCBI): domain Eukaryota; kingdom Metazoa; phylum Arthropoda; class Insecta; order Diptera; family Sciomyzidae; genus Dichetophora; species Dichetophora obliterata. Next base: position 43,320,737 of record OY986439.1, read on the forward strand.
TATATTCCTTTGTTCCATGTGATATCATGGCCAAAGCTATCAACAGTTATTGCGTGATATTGTTCAATTTTTTTTTTGCTGTTTGTTCTTGTTGCTATTCTTGAAATTCAGTCATTGCTCCTCAAAATAAAAACTGAAAAAAATGCTGAATGATATAAAATGTCTCATATGTGGCTGAATTAATTACCGCCAACTTTGCTCAAAATACCCTTAACTGTGCTTTTTTTAATGGCGTCGCTATTGTTGTTATTTTTATGATGTAATTTTAGATAGACACCATTTTAATGCGTTCTTAATTGCCAATAAAATGTTGCAGTGCGTGTTTAACGCTAGTTAAACATTGCCATCTAAACATATTTAAGATTAAATTTAAGCTGTTGCTGTTTACTTTTATATTGAAATGAGGCATGAATTACGTAGTAAATGTAGTAGTAAAGAGTGTATTACGATTTTATGTATTAAGATAAAAAAGCAATAAACTTAAATAGACGAAAAAAAATATCATACACTTAATATATGTAAAAGTTCTTCATAAAGAAATTGGTTATTTGTTTAATTGGTTTGGGTAATAATACAATTGCATGAATTTGGATCTCTAGATGAAATCAGATATTATTTGTTCTATTGATTTTTTTTATGCCTAAAGGCAGTTTCGTTTCTCGAAAAATGCAACATTTTTTCTGCCCTTTTTGGAAATTCTGACCTCTTGAGAAAAAAATAGTGACCTCAGTAGTTAAATCGTGTTTTTTTTCTCGAAAACATTTTTTCGAGAAACGAGAAAACACCATAAATCTTTTCCATCTTTTTTCATGTAATTGCATGATGAGGCACTTCTTGCTTTACAACTTCAGTGCAAAACTAAAACAGTTTTCACTAATGAATATTATGTCATATTAAAAGTTGTCGAGAGCTCACTTTTACCAATGAATTGTCGTCGAAGATCGTTTCGACGATCAAAAATTTAAATATTTATTTGACGACGTTTGCGCGATAATTGATTGAACAATCATTGCAGATCTCAACGTCGAAATTGAAAGTTTCAAGAATATAACAATTTTGTTTCGACGTCGTTTTGAGAACGAGCGCGGGTTCAAGAATAAGGGCGAATATTAACACAAAAAAAAAACTTTTTTGCTGAGCTGGAATGCAGTCGATTACTTTCGCTATTGATTACTAGTAATTTACGATTAAAATATCTTAAAAATATAAAGATCACGATTACTGCAATCATTAGAGAAGATTGAAAGAGCACGAAAAAAAGCCGTTTAATGCTCGAAGAATAGAAAAATATGCTCGAAAAATAAAAAAGAGTAGGCACAAATAATATCAAAATTTAATAATCTTAAAAATGTATTCCAATGGACGGAATTGTTTTTTTTTAACGTCTTTACGAAAAGTAATAAATGTAAAAAAATAGAGAAAATAATTTGCATCCTCTTAAAGTAAACAGAATTTGTTTTTAAAATAGATTAGAGCTCAGCAAACTATATATCGGTAAAAAACTTTATGATAATCTGACGATATCCTTACGATATCTTAACACACAAATACGCGATATCGTCTCGATAGTACAGTTAATAGAAATGCTACTTTTCTATATCATAACGGTATCTTTATAACAAATTTCTAGATATCATCATGATAGTATAATTACGATAGCATTTCGATATCGTAACAATATCTAGATTAAAAAAATGTATTATAATAATGTATAATTAGATAAAATAAACGTCACTAGCACTTACCTATTTACGATATCCATAATATATACGAACTCGATATCATCACGATAGTTTTAATACAATAGCACTTCGATATCGCAACAATATCTAGATTGAAGAAATGTATTACAATCATGTATAACTAGATAAAATAAATGTCTCTAACACTTACTTATTTATATTCGCTTGACGAATAACCAAGAAAAATATTTTCAAAATTTTTATATGAAAAAATTCTAAGTGTTTTCGTATAATTTTGTATGGATATAAAATTTTTAAAAAAAACATTTTTAAAAATAAATCATTTATTATTAGTTTGCTGTTGTTATAAAATATTTTAAGCAAAAACATTTTTTGATCTATAAAATAAATAAAATTTTTTAAAAAAAATAACATTTCGAACTTTCGTATAAAAATGTTTTATAAAACAACACAATAAAAAATTTCTTGTCCTGGTTGGGGTTTAAACCCACGACCAAAAGCTAGCTTTCATTCTTAGTGAAGCAAATTAAGCAATGAGTAATTAGAAACTACCAGGCGCGTACCCAGAAAAAAATTTCGGGTTTTTTTTTTTTCTTACACTCTAAAAAATAAATATAAATTTACTATAATTATTATAGTAATTTTTTGTTGAAATTCAAACTGATGTGTAATTTTACTATAAATCTTATATTGATCTTTGAGTATTTACCATTAAACATTATTCTTAGCAAAATTAAGCTATAAATTTTTAATTTTGCTGCAATATCAACTACAATGCTTTATATTACTACCAAAATTGAACTAATGAAACAGATGTTGAATATTCAACATGTACAATATTTTCAACAGATATTTAGTCGACTTTGCTTGTCAACGTGTACGGATCATTATACACTCTAAAAAGTTTTTGTTGAATTTTACTACAATACTTGTAGGCAACAGTTTTCGGCTGTTGCTACAGTAAATTTACACACCTTTATTTAATTGAACATATTGTTTACTATTGACTTGTAGTGAAATTCAACAAAAAGTGTTTAAATTTGTGTTAAATATGTAGCAATATTAATGGAAAAATATTGATATTGCAGCAAAATCAAACATCAATTGCTATTATTTATGTAGTACCATAACAAAATTACTACTCTCATGCTAGTAAAATTCAACAACTTGAATTTATTTTTACTACAATTGATGTAATCAATTAAATTTATATTGATATTATAGTAAATGCAACATTGTTCGTTTTGACATTCTTGTTTTAAAACACAATTTAATATTTCTTAAAACTTTACACTTGACGGTACGTGCAGAAATGAATTTAATTTATCTTTATTGCTTATTCCTTCATTAAATTGGAACTATAAACAGCAAAATGAGGAGTAAACACTTGCATAAAGAAATTCCTGCCTATGCGATGCAAAAGAGAAAAACAAATGATACACAGCTATTTTTTCTAGATTTTTATTGAATTATTAACATATTTCTCACATATCCTATTGTGTTGTGTTGTACAACACAAGGTACTGCAACATAGTAAATTTTTTAATAAAAATCGAGTTATTACTACACTTTTTCAATTAAAAACCATATAACTCTTACATTATGATATCCGTACACGTTGACAAACAGAGTTGACTGAACATCTGTTGAAAATATTGTATTGTATATGTTGAATATTCAACATCTGTTTCATTAGTTCAATTTATGTATGAATATAAGGCATTGCAGTTGATATTGCAACAAAATTTAACATTTATTGCTTAATTTTGCTAGGAATAGTGTTTAATGGTAAATATTCAAAGATCAATATAAAATTTATAATAAAATTACACAACAGTTGGAATTTATACAAAAAATTACTATAGTAATAATAGTAAATTTACATTTATTTTTTAGAGTGTATAAGAGTTATATGATTTTTAATTGAAAAAAATTTAGTGTCAAATCGATTTTTAGTAAAAGTTTTACTATGTTGTAGTCATGATTCAATCATATAGGTTATGCAGCCATTTGACGTTTACTCACAAGAATGAACTTAGATACCCTAATAATGCGAGGAGAGCAAAAGAGTAATTTTTTTATTTCAAAATAAGCACTTGGTTGCATGAATATGAAACTTTTTGTACGAAATATCCAAAGGCACATTTGACTACTACGTTTTATACTACATTTTCTATAACTTATTTGTTTTGACTCAAAATTATATTACGAGTTTTTAAAAAAAGAATAAAAGTAATATGTGCCAACACAGTACACAGAAAATTAATAATCCTTGCATGCGAATATTTTCAAAACTTAAAGCTTTGAATTAAAGAATGTACTGAAAACACGGTTTTCATTATAAAATTTTTGCAATTCAAACTTTTTGTAGTTCTTTGTTACAAACAGTATTAATATAGTTATTTAAATATAAATTAAATTAAATTAAGACTTACTTCTTCATATATTTAGTTTTAAAATAAAAACACTGAAACTAGTCTGTTATTAGTTATATTTGCACAGCGAACAGGATTCCTTACTTAAATCAGAATAACAAAATATTACAAAATATTAAAAGAGAATTTAGGTAAATAATTTTTAGAATTTTTTTTTTTTTTTTTGTTAATTGATTATTGTTGTAAAACTATTCAAAACTATGTAAAAAATCAATCGAATCAGCTTATAATTTAGCTTCTACAGTGCTTAAAACCCGGTGCGCCAGAGTACTTTTAACTAATTAGAGTAACTTTAAACGCGTTTTTGTTGAAACATAGTTTTTTAAACAGATTTTCATTTTAATCTGTTCGTAATGTAATTCTACATAACTTTTACCAAAATAAGCGTTTTTGTAAAATTTGTCTAGTTTTTACACGCAACAGTATTCTTCTTCTTCTTAAAAAATGCTAAACGACAGAATAGCATTCACAGCGATAAAAAACTACCATGAACACGAATTTCTTATTGTAGCTTTTGATCACAAATTTATGATTATATTATTTAATACACATTTTTGTGTATTATATTTTTTGAGTTATATTTTAATTGTTGTGGTTAAAACGGTATGTATTAGGTTGTTTCCAATATTGTTGTTATAACGGAATATTTAACAGTAAAAGTCACATCATGTAAGATGGACGATTATAGTTGTTACTGACTGGCCGCACTTCACGACGTCGCTGTTGAAACGACGCGAGTCGAATCCACGCAACAGTATTGTTAAAAATAATATAAATTTTACTACTTTTTCGTCGCTTTTCTTAATTTCTTTCCATTTTGGTAAAATATGTGCATTCAAAAGTCGATTTTCAAATGCATATTTTTTTGTTTGTTTAAAAACGATTTTGAGCTGCGCTAAGATGTGGGTAGATTTTCTCCATTTTTCTTAATCTTTATGTCTTTATATCTGTATATATTTATATATACAGAATATATGATAGAAAATTTTGTAACTTAAACTGATGATGTAAAATTAACACGCAAGTAAAGTTTTTCGAATATATATTATACTTTTTTAAAAAAAATCTTCCAAAATTACCTTAATTTTAAGAGATTTTGCCTACAATCTCTCTTAAGTGTAATGAAAAAAGCAACATTTTTTGAAAAAAGTGTAGCAAAAGAAGAACTACTTTTTTTTAAAAAAGACGCACCAAAACACTGAAATGATACTTTTTTTTGAGAAGACTACACAACCCCGTTTTTCATTAATTTCAGAGAGAGAATATGTGTTTGTTTACATAAAATAAGGATATGTCAAATATATACTTAACCTTATTCTTATTGAATCATGGTTGTAGTATCTTATGTTGTACAAAACAACAAAATGGGTAAATGTAGGCAATATGCTAATAATTAAATAAAAATCTATAAAAAATATCTGTGTTTCATTTGTTTTTTTCTTTCGGGTACTAATCGGCAGAAATTTCTTTATGCAAGTGTGTATGTCTCATTTTAGTGTTTATAGTGTTAATTTAATGCAAGATAAGCAGTAAATCTAAGTCAAATTTATTTCTGCACGTGTCGTCAAGAGTGTAAAGTTTTAAGATATATTAAATTATGTTTTAAACTAAGAATGTCAAAACTAAGAATGTTGCCTTTACTAGAATATCAATAGATTACATAGATTACATAGATTACAAAAACAAATTCTAGTTGTTGAATTTTGCTAACATGCGAGTAGTAATATTGTTATGGTACTACACTGATGATAGCAATTGATGTTTAATTTTACTGCAATATCAATATTTTTTCATTTATATTGCTACATATTTAACTCAAACATAAACACGTTTTGTTGAATTTCACTACAAGTCAATAGTAAAAAATATGTTTAATTAAATAAGTTAATTTAGTACAGAAACAGCCGCAAAACTGTTGCCTACAAGAGTTGTAGTAAAATTCAACAAAAACTTTTTAGAGTGTAGATTTATTCCATTTTTTATATAAAATATAATAATAGAATATATTTTTTTTTGGGTAAATGCATATAAAATTTCTTCCTTGGTCACTTCCACATCCCTGAGAACATTTAGAAGAGCTAACCCATTGAGTCTTTCTTCTTCAGTTTTACTTCTCATACATGTTTTGGGTCTTCGAAGTGACTCAAACGAGGGTTTGCTTGAAGCGACTGAAACCGGCAACATTGCGCCAATCTTCAGGAAACGGCTTGTTGATGGACATATAACGTATGGATATATAAACCTTACAGGTCGATTTGTCTGTTTGTCAAAATCAATTTATACACTGAAAAAATCAGCACGTTCTTAGATTAAACACAATGCCTTTAATATTAATGCATGATTTTAATACAGAAAAAAAAATGTTTCAAGCAATTTTTTTAACCAATTTTCAACAATATGACATAAAAAAATTTGCATTAAACATATTTCGCCAAAGTAGGAACAAATTGTTTTCAATATGTCGCCCATTTCACATTGAAGGGTAATATCAGTTGCACTGACCATCTCCGATTTGGCTCAAATTTTGTGCTTAGATTATTTAATTGCTTAGAAAACCAAATCTGGAGTTTGAGGTTTTGAGATTTCTTTCGCGAACCCATAGCCATATGAATGCGAAATTAGGATCTATTTTGAGACAACGTTGCTCAGTCAATTTTAATGCGATTTTCGTAAGTAGGGTATCATGGGAAATTTTATTTTGAGGGAAAAATATTAAACTTTTTAAAAAATTGCAGTTACACGACCCATTATTAATTTCAAAGTTTAATACCAAAGTTTAACACAGGCGCTATAATTTTTTTCATTTTCATAATTTTCATTTTTTACGTTGCATTACCTTTCCAAAGATATGAAATAAAAGTGTGTTCTTTAAGAGTTTAGAAGTTATGACGTAAAAACGTTTTCAACAATTTCAGCTAGCGTTGATATTGATTGTAAAAAGACTGCAATATAAAGAGACTTGAAAATTTTTTACGTGAATTAAATAAAAAATTTTTTTTCAAAGTACATTTTTTTCAAAGTACAAGTATTCCTTTTCAGCCTTATCAAGATATTTTAGTCCCAATTTATCGGGAAAAAAAATCAAATTGCATATTAATAAGATTACTACAACCTTAACTAGTATTATAAGGTTTAATTACAATTTTCCCCCGCTACGGGGCATTAAAGCATTAAAAATTACGAAGCATTAAAAATTACAGCATTTTTTAAAAAGTCGTGCTAAAGTTTTCCCATTGGGCCAAAATTGATTATTCTAGTAAAGGCTATAGTATCCTTATTAAAATGCACTTTGATTTTTTTTCGATAAATCGGGACCAAAATATCTTTACGCAAGCTTAAAAGAATTGCTTTTTTATGCCACCTATCGAGAAGAAGATGCAATTAAAAAAAAACAAAAAATTCATTTCGGAATAATTTTTTATATTGATTAAATAAATAAATTTATTAATAAATAAATAAATTTATTAATAAATAAATAAAAATATTATTTAAAATCAAACAAAAAATTTTAAAATACAAATTTAACGCTTTTGCGTTTCTACAAGACAAACTTTAAAATAAGCTTATTGAATTTTCAACTAAAAAAAAAATTATTTGTTTTTTTTATAATTTTATCTTATTTTTTCTTTACAATAACAAAAAATACGTCGCTATCTGATTATCTGATTACTTTTATTTGAATTGAAAAATTATGTTCAATAGAATCTTGGAAAATAATTGCCAATAAATTTCCGATTTTACATTTTATTGTGCGAAAATATTTTTTAAATTGGTTTTACAAATAATTAACATTAGATGAATTAAAAACTTATTTATTAATTTAATGTAAAAATATTTAAATATTAAAGTTTTTTCCTAAGTGACCTCTATATTTAATATGTTGACTTTATATGATTTAAATACAAATTCTAAATGTTTGATAGTTTAAATCATACTTGATTTTAAATACAAATTCTAGTTGTTTGATAGTTTAAAATCGTTTATTGAGCTTAAGGTCAAAGTTAGAACAATTTATTGTTCTTTCCAAAGAAACAACAACAACAACAAAATTATAATATAATATCATATAACATATAATAATATATAATAACATATAATAACATAAGCATAGAGACTAAAGTAAAGCAAAAATACAACAACAAATGTGAAATTATGAAATTGAGAAAAACTGAGAAATTGACACTTCAAATCTCATCGCCCCGGTGGTGCAGTGCGTTAGTGCGCGCTCGCACGGGTATCACAAAGATTTCTGATGAAACCTTTAGCCGGGCCGAAATTACAATAAGATCAGCTACTGATTTTTTCCTTTTCATATTGAAAAACTTTGTTGTTGTTGTTTCTTTGGAAAGATTCGTTAGAACAATTAATTGTTCTAACTTTGACCTTAAGCTCAATAAACGATTTTAAACTATCAAACAACTAGAATTTGTATTTAAAATCAAGTATGATTTCAACTATCAAACATTTAGAATTTGTATTTAAATCATATAAAGTCAAATATTTAAATATTTTAAGCCGCAATAAGCCCAAACTTTATCGAATGGAGTTAAGATATAGTATTCAAGGGGTTCCGAGGGTCACTTATATGACGTCGAAAACTCGAAAAAATTAATAAAATAGAATCGATAATGACGGTTTAGTTTTATTGTTTTTAGTTCCAGAACGATATTTTAAAAATTATGTTTTAAAATATCTGCTTTCAATTTTGAAATTTTTGTTTTAAAATTTTTTTAAACAAATGTTTTTAAACTGTAAATTTTTACTATAAAATTATAAATTAGAACATTGTTTTGAAAAATAGCTTTTGTTTTTAATTGAACTGTACAAACATTTGAGTTTAAGTTAAATGAAATTTTTTCAATCTCTATTTAAAAAAGAAATTCACAGTTCCATTAAATTTGAACACATATTTCTTCAGTGTAATTTAAAAAAATTTTAAGTCTATATCTTATAGTCTTTTCACAATAAATATTTTAAATTGAGTGTTTTTATTTTGTTATATGTTGTGCTGAGTGTTTCTCTCGAAGGTCAATAAAATTCTTTAATTTCGAAGGGGGTTTAACTCCCAAAACTTCTATCGTTAACGATATATCCGAGACGATATTGTTATGATATCGAATAGAGGTAGTTCTCGATAAAAATGGACATATCAATAACGATATTGAAAGCATATTAATCCTTGATATCGAAACGCAGGGGGGTTTAACCTGACAATTGCTATGGTCGAATGGATAAACTGATTGACTAACACGCACGCGACTGAGGTTTAAGTCTCCAAATGGTTATTATTTGCAACATTGTTTCGATTTCAAGGATTAAAATGCTTTCGATATCGTTATTGATATGTCCATTTTTATCAATAACTGCCTTTTTTCGATATCATAAAAATGTCGTCTAGGGGAGCGTTAACGATAGAAGTTATCACCATTGCGATATCATCGCGATATCGAAACGACATTGACATTTCGTTATTGTATCGATATTGCCATTAAAATGTTTTCGATATCATTTACGATATATCAATTTGTATCGAAAACAAGACTTTTTTGATACCACAACGATATCATCTCGTGTATCGTTATCAATACAAATGATCACCTTTATGATATCATCTCAATATCGAAACGATATCGTTTGGGGTACTGGGAATTTTTAAGATCTTGAACAGTTAAATATAAATAACAAATTAGTTTTATATATACATAAATAGTATAAATAGAATATAAATCAAATATATATTTTTAATTTTCATATTTTCCGATACCAACTAAATAACTTAACAGTTTTTATTTAAAAAATAAACTTAATGTTATTTTTATGAGCTAATTTCTGAATGAAATATCTTAAGTCAATATCATCATTTTTGTTGGCATTTTAATTAAAGCAGATTTCGGAAGTAAAAATGCTATCTTCAAACAAGTCAAAAAAATGTCACAAAAATAGTTGCACAGTTATTCGCACCTTTTCGTCTTCTGTTTTATACTCGTAGCATATGTATTGTTTTCATTCCAACTATTTACATTTCCATCAAAATACATAGCTGTAGTAGTTTGTGCGTTGTTTTGTTTTTGTTTTTTTTTTTTACAAAAATAGCGTGGAGTGTGCACACTTCAATGTCTACGGCAAATACACGTTGTTGTCCTTGAGGGCAAAAAGTCGCTCCATTCATCGCTTTTGCACAAAACTTAACCTTCTGCTGCATTTCTACGTTCTTGCTTGCCACTTGGGTGTCTGCTGATGCGCGCCATTTTATGGTACACGTTTGCATTCACCCTGACCTCAATCCCAAACCATCTCCAAACAGAATTCATTCATATTAAAGCGCTGGAATTCTGTAAATTCGTTATTTAATACGTTTTGGGATTTGGCAAAAAAAAAAAATAAAAAAAAAATAAAAATAGAACGAATGAAAGAATATCCATGATTTTAATGCGAAAGATATTGTGGAAAACAGCAAAGTGCCGAATGATAGTGTTGCGCTCAAATTGGTTTCGTTTAATTTATGAATCTAGGATTAAGTTGCTGTTGCGTCTGAAAGTAGCTCAGGTTTATAGCGTTAACTAGAGTATTATTCAAACAACAGGGTGTTTCAGAGAAAAACAATTTTTAATCGATTTCATCAAAACACAGTCATAAAGTGTATTTTAAAAACATATGAAATTGAATATACTGCAACACTCTGTATTAAAGAATACTTTTTTTAATACTTGCAAAAAATAATAATTTTACTTTAGCTAATTCAACACTTGGAGAACAAAGATTGCAGGACTTTAATATCAAAACAATGCAAAATACAAGATATATTTTTTTAAACTTTTAAAAATGCATATAACTAAGCTATTTTTATAAATTATCAAAACAAATCAGAAAAAAAATAAATGCTACAAATACAATAACATATCTCTAAGCTTAAAGAGATCGAAGCATATAAATACAAAAAGATTTTAACTTTAAACTAAAATAACTTATTTTTGTACCAAAACACATTTTAATATATAAAAACATAATCAAAAAGCAACAAGCCACCCACAACCAACAAAAACAACAACAACAACAACAACAAAATGTCTGTAGATTTGAGTGTTCAACAGGAACCTACTATCTCGGTTATAACCACCGTACCTGCAGCACAAAATGGCGGCGAAATGGATGCTTTACTGCTAGGACGCATTGGGGTAAGTTTGTTGTTTTTGTTTTATTTTTCCTTTATAAATATTTATATATTTTTATACATTACTTTGAAGGATATGAATTGTTACTATTTTTGATGCTATTTCTAGAAACTTGTAATCTCTATACTTCAAAACTACTTTTGCAACTGGCAAATGTTTTGCTCTGCTTACATTAGTGCTCTTTTCTTAGCAATAGTTAGCGGTAGTTAATTTTTATAATAATAAAATCTTTCTATCTATTTCTTAGACTTAGTATTAAAGATTATCTTTAATCTATAGAACAAAAAGTTGAATGGTTTCTTAATAATTGCATGGGTTCGTTGAACTGGCATGTTCTTTAAACTAAAAGAATGATATAAGTATCGATAAACTTAAATAAATAAATAATTTTGAAAATATAAATAAGAATTAAAAGCTAAAAACAATTCAATTTTGATCTAAATAATATGATATAAAAACAATTTAAATTTTCTGGTATAATTTGCACTAATTTTTTTGTTCATTGAATGCTAGCTGCTGCTTAGGAGCTTAAAAATAGTTTACTTGTTGATTAACACGTTGACGGACAGTAGAAACAAGTGAAATTCGAAAATTGACACTATATGTTTTTGTAATTTTTAGAATATTAGAAGTATAGTTTTACTCTTTCTGCTTAAATACACTTAATTTTGATTAATTCAGCACCTTTAATTAGGTTGCGGCTACAGCTACGGATTTGTGCTGCTACAGCCGCAGTGTCTAAAAACGACCGTTTCGTATTGGACGGCTATTGCCGTCATGTCACATAGTGAACTTGAACTTGACGGCTATAGACGCAACTGTCCGTCAACGTGTTAAATTGAAGGCAAGAGAAAAAGAAAATTTTCTTAAAAACTTAAAAACTTTAATTAAAGAATTTGTAAAATTTTAAAATACAATCAAAATTATATTCACTTTTTTTTTTACTGTAAAATAGACATGAATATCGCAAAAATGCATTGAGTTATTGAGTTGAATCATTTAGCTGCGTTACGGCGCTGATACACTTATTTAAAGAAAAGTAACACAACAGCGTTTTAATACAAACTCGATTTTTCTCGTTCTTTCTTTATTTTTCTGAACGTGTGTTTGATTTTAACAGTGAAATTAAATTTGCATCGAACTGACAATTTTTAACTTATTTAAAAACGAAAAAGTTTATTTATGTATTTGATTGACGACTCGAATCAGTCAACCCTAAACTAATATTTTTTAGACGTATTTTTAATATTTAAAATTTGTTCCTTCTACAGAAAGAACACATTGATGAATAATTATTATTTGGTTTGAGTTTTATTTTTCTTAGCTGATACTGGTTAAAGTTTTGTTGCATGGTTTTTCAAACTACGCTACTGTGCAATTGAGTTGGCGCTTGAGTTGATGTGTCATCAAAGCAATTTTGCTGAGTTTACGATATCTACTATGGTAAAACATTCGTTATAATAATTCAATTTTAACTACTCTTTTATAAAATTGTTCTTAGTTTTTTTTAAGGCTTGAAGCCAAAACCAGTTCTATGTAAATCTATTTCTTGTGGGATTTTAAGGCAAGGGTGTTGATATGGGCATGAAGGCCATTCGAGTGGACCCAGAAAATATAAAAGTATTGCGGGGAGTATTGCTTAAAAACCATAAAAACTTTTTTATCTCTAATATTTTTAAATCTAGTATTTTAACACAATTATTGTGTTGGCATTCAAGAGAGTTGCGATAAAGGATCATATTATTGTAATCCTTATCAAAAATATAACACTAGTTTGAATCCGATTCAGAAATTCGACACATTGATGCCCTGAAAATATATTTTCAAACTTTTACAATAAAAACATAAAATAAAATAAAATTTTTTTTAATTTCGTCATAATCGAAAATAATATAGAAAAACAAATTTTTTTAGTCAAAATTAAAATAGAAAATCCTTAAAAAATTTGAAAAATCTCACGAACCCAAAAGTTCAAAGTTTATTATTTAAACCAAGTAGATGTCTCATTTATAAAAAAAAAAACAAGATACTGATGAAGAGCATTCATGGAAGACTAACAAAGTTATAGACATAAAGGGTGATTCAATAAGAGCTTTGTTTTCTTAATAAAATATATAAAATCTTTATGCAAATATATTGATGCAAATCTTTAATTGGAATGATAGTTCAGTTCTTACAACTTAATGTTTAAAAATTATTTTCTTCAAATTTTGCCCACGACTAGCCTTAACCTTAACCCTCCTGACACGGGTACCTGGGTACCCGAAACGACATTGAAGTCAAATGTTTTTCCAGCCAAAAAGTTACAAACTTGAGGTTCCATGACATCTTATAAATAGTCATTTTCTATAGAGTTTTCGCATTTTTAGCATCCTGAAATTTTTTGGTTGGTTGTAGAGCCAAACCAAAGTCGATACACTCCTGATAAGGGCACCCGTAAATTTCTTCACACATTTTGTATGAAGAATGTGATATAAAAGTAGTTTTGGGTTTCCTTTAAGTTTTTTTTTTATTTTATTGTTGATTATAAAGAATTTGAAGTTGTTTTAATACAAACTTTGTTGTATAACTGGGATATATAAAAAGCTTCCTGCCTGTGTGATGTCTATATACTCCAAAACTAATTGGCTGATCGAGCTGAAATTTTGGCAGTCTATTTGTTTCAAGAACGAGATGGTTCAGGAAATTTGGCCACACCCACCTTTAACTGCTCACAAATCAATCAAAATCCTATATTTCAAAAAGTTTATTAAACTAAAATTTGGAAATTTATTTTTTTTTTTGGTTACTGTCGGCAATTGTGTTGAAAATGGACAAACAGTTATTGCATGATTTGGGATCAGTAGCCATGCAAACGACCCTTCGATGGCAACCAACCAGTTTTCTCTCTCAGTTTAACCGAATGGAACTGTAGCATTTTTGTTGATTACAAGCTCAAAAGTAACCAGGACGTTGGTGCATCGGGTTGTTCGATTATGAGTGGCCCTTTCATATGGGTTTTATGTTTTACGTCGCGAACTCAAAAACCAAGTGATGCCAAAAAGCTTCAACGAGAGTTTTGTAATGAATGAATGTTGTATAAGACATTTATGTCCACTTTTCCATTTACTGCTGGCACTCTTCGTGAGTAAAGAAAACTCTTTTCTTCTGCCTGGTTACGACATATAAAATTTCCATTTTAGTTGAATGCATATTGGTGTTCACATATATCGTTTGTGGGGTGTGCCGTAGTTCTCTTGGATGCAAGCTTTATTTTGTCATAAGGTACCGATGACTCTCATTCCTCTAACTCGTTGCTGATTGGCCAACATAACTTACGCGAAGATATTTAGATAACCATTTCGTCATGGTAAATTGTCCTAAGAACTCGATGCTGGTACATTTTTTGTGGTTATGGTGCTTGAGTGAGGTTTGATGGCCCAGCAACACTTTGTGTATCAATATATGATGGCGCTGCGCTGGAAGATTTGCCTTGTAGTATACCAATACATATTATTTAAATATTTAATTTACATTAATGTATTTCATTATAAAACAAACTATAAATACTTTTCTTAAAATAAGTAATAATATAAAAACCTCTACTGTAATAATTTTCGAGAACATGCACAATAATATTCAAACAATAAGAACATATGTTCATTCTAAGCACTACTATCTATCTCATTCGCACACATGTACCCATATGGCTGAATACAAAACATAATTATATTATACTTTTTACTCCTACACAAATATGTTAACATATGATTATGTTTACGTTTTCTGTTAATATAAGTCTACTCACTCACACATATTAAACTATTAATATTTAATTACAAATATGTATTACGATATTCTACTATTACTTTTACACTAATTAAAGAACATATGATTCTGTTTACATTCTAAACTACACAAACAATTGTTAACTAGTTTAAAGACAAAATACCGTTATGCTTACTATAAAGAGATGAATAAATTTGAAAATAAAGCAATTAGTTTTTGAGCTTCAAAGCTGCCAACTAGTTCTTATTTATTTAAAAGTCTTTGAGCTTTTTATAAGCTGCCAACTTTTTAAAATATAAAGCCTCTGCACTTTATAGTGAACGGCTAAAAAAATAAAATATTTTAGAAGCCCGTGGCGAAGTTTTCGCTGGCTAAAATTTATAGGCAGGTCCTACAAATTAACATTTTTAAATAAACCGTACTTACTTCAGCCTACAAAAACTTTCATATCGATATAAGGCACATTTCGTTTGCTCGACATCGATAAATTTAAGAAACTTACGCACCGAAACCCTAACATGAACTGATGACGCGATGAAACGACAAGCTCACACAATTAAACAGTCACAAACACACATACACAGCCGATTATTGTCTTCACATCACGCTATTATATTCAGTGTTCTCATACAAATAACGTACGGATACCCGAGTACCCCTATCAGGAGTCAACGTATGTAAATGTTATCAGGGCGGTAAGGGTTAAATAGTCCATTCTGTGGGTCTAATTTTCAAATTTCGACAAAATTCAAGATCGGCGACGTATCGATTGTTCAAGATTTTCACGAACACTCTGAGCTACTGCTGATCATATTGCTGATCGAAACTACGAGCTCTATGCACTTTTGTTGAATGATTAATGTCCAATGGTGTAAAACTGGTTCAAAATTTGGTGATGGTTTAATGGTTTGGACGCTCATAATGACCAAAATGATGTTGAGGAACTCTATAACATTCTCTAACTGATGACTGAGTTTGGTAGTAAGTTTTCTAAATTAATGAACGTTGTGCAGGAGTAAGTCTATTCATGATTTAGTCGTATACTGAATACATAACACAATATTGAACACAAACGTCATAAAGACAAGCGATTTGACACATTATAGCTGTCAAAACAACCCAGTTGAAAAAAGGGCATCGTATTGGATCAACCTTTATATCAGAAGGTACCAAAACTTGACTTTTCATCTAAATTTTTTTTCCATTTTATTCAAATTAATTTAATATTATTTTATTAAAAGTGTATTTTTAGAAAAATTTTTATGATTTGATTTGATTTGATTTATTCCGATAGTAATTAGAACATTAAGAATAATTTCTTTTATAGTACAATATATAATTGGAAATTAGTGGCATACTGTCTTAAAAACTAAGAATTCATTAACTCCAAACTTAATAATATCATTAATTTAATTATTATTATTATTGATTTTTTTATTTTTTTTTTTGTTTTTTTTTTATTAAATCTTATGTCTAAATAATGCGGCAATAGATTTTTGGCTATCTCAGTAATAAAAAAAAACATATACTTAAAAGTTAAAAGAAGAAAAATGCTTAAAAATTAAAAGTCTAATGTTCCCTTTCTTTTGAGCACATTTTAAATTATTCGGTAAAGAGTTCCATAATCTAATGGCGTTAATGAAGAAAAGTCTTGTTGAAGTCAAATAATTAAATTTCGGTATCATTAAATTTCGGCTTCTATTTGATAGGCTAAATTGCAATTTTACATAAAGATACATTGGAGCTTTTAAATAAATGATATATGTAAAAATATACAGTTCCTTGCATTCATGTAAGAGGCAATGCCACAACCCAGAAGGCTTTTACTCCAAGACGAGATATGATCAAACTTACGTAGACCATAAACATAGCGAGAAGCATTATTGAAAGCGAGTTGTATTTTATGAAGTGATTGAGAGTCAAGTTTACTATAAACAGATACAAAGTAGCTGATTATAGGAACAATCAATTGAACCACCAACCTTCTTTTTATTTCAGTAGATGTAAAGGGGGCAGATAGTCTTAGATTACGCAAAGTACAATAAATTTTACTAACTACACTATTAATATGGTCAACACATGTAAGTGAAGAATTCAACACAAAACCAAGATTAGTGACTTTACTTACAAACTTAAGTGGAGTATTACCAATGTAGATAGGAGGAATGTCGTGCATATAAATTTTGTTTTTTGATATTGGCAAAACATAGTATTTTATTGGATTAAGAGTAAGACAATTTTTTACCGCCCATTTATGAATTATTACTAAATCTTCATTCATCCTGCAACTCAGATCATCAATAAGACCAACACGTCTAGAGCAATAAATTTGGATATCATCAGCGTATGCGTGCAAGGTGACACTATTACATATCAAAAAGATATCATTTATGAACAAACTGAACAGTAAGGGACCAAGAACAGATTCTTGTGGTACTCCAGATTTAATGGATTTAAATTCAGAATAGCGAGACCCAACCTTTGTTCTTTGGGATCTATAAGTTAGATAACTCCACATAAGCTGCCCAGCACTATTTGAAAACCCGAAGAAGCATGACAACTTTTTACAAAGAATATGATGATCTACCGTATCAAGTGCTTTAGAAAAATCTAAAAGGCAAAGAATAGTGATAAAACCTTGGTCATACTCAATTCGTATATCATCAATAACTTTAGTCATCGCATTACAGCAACTATGTCCTGAACGGAATCCATATTGTTGTGGTATTGTTGAGTTTGTTTAGGCCTAGATAATTAGTAATTTGTTCTACCATAAGGAACTCACATATTTTTGATAAACATGAGAGGATGCTTATGGTTTTCAAAATTATTTCGACGACTTTTTTCTATTGTAATTTTTTAAATTTGCTTGTCTTACGAGAAACCATATGTACTCATCGCCCATCCATAAGTAATCATTTCTTGATCACTGCGAAACAAAACAAAGAAAATAAATAAATAAATTGCAACACTAAAACAATTTCATATATGCTTATATTTTTGAGGCTTTGCAGAGGTTGCATGATTTTCTTAATTAAACTTTTGAAATGAACAAGAGATTGCAAGTTTTTTTTTATACTGCAACAATCTTGACGGCTAAAACTAGTGAATTGATTGGAAAAAGTGGTAAATCAAATTAAAAATTCATTTATTTATCTTTTAATTAATTTTTTTTTGTTTTTTTATAATTGACTAGCTGAACCCGGTGTGCTTCGCTACCCCCCTAGTAAAAATAAAATTAAAAGTATTTATATATTTACAAAAATTTATTTATTTAATTTTATTATTGCAATGCTTCGCCTCTTTTTTTGTTGTAAACCAATTAGAATTCAGCACTGAATCGCATGTAATTTGCTTCATGCGCCCCCTTTTTTTTAGACCAATCAAAAAGCAGCAATTACACAATCAGCTGTTTCACAGTCAGTTGTGGGAGAATGAGAATGGGGTTACCCCACTCTCTATTTTAATTAACACGTATTATAAAATCAGCTGTTTTGAAGACAGTGGTGGAAGAAAGAGAATGGGGCTACCCCACTATTTTAATTAATATGTATTTTAAATTTGTGGTAAAGCCGTTAATAAACGTAGTAAAAAAGTAGGTGCAGAAGTGTGCATGGTCGAAAAATATTATCATGTAATAAGTATTCCTGAGTCAAAGCTAAACGCTGTGAAAATTTAAGATCGGTTATCAGGTCCAGCCTCCAATATATCGCAAACAAAGGGGCGTGCTCCGCCCACTTTTCTTTTGGTACGTATTTCTATTCATGCCAATACCATATATAGCAAATACTGCCGCCGTTGGTCAAAAAATGCCCAAGATATGACGATTTTAAATTTTGGGTTATATGGGCGAGGCCACGCCCCTTCGTCCACTCACAACTTTATATCAACTTTATATTCAAGTCAAGAATTTATTATTTCGTAAGAATATCCTATTGTGAAAATTTAATGTCGGTTGGTCCAGTAGTTAAGATTATATTGCGATTTTTAATTTTCCTAGAAAGGGGCGTGGTCCCACCCACTTTTCTCCTGGTACGTATTCCTAATTATGCCAATACCATATGTACCAAATAGCATCAACGTTGGTCAAAAAATGCCCAAAATATGGCGATTTAAATTTTTGGGTTATATGGGTAGTGCCACGCCCCTTTTTCCAATAAAAACTTCATATATCCTATTATTTTTTCCAGAGTCATAGTAAAATGCTGTGAAAGTTTTAGGAAGATCGGTCCAAGGGTTTAGCCTCCTATAAAGCACAAACAAACAAACAAACAAACAAACAAACAGACAGACATACATTCATTTTTATATAAATAGATTGAAAGCATATTAATTATAATTAAAGTAAAATGGGGCGAAAAAGGGGGATTTGGTAATAAAAAAATCTATGGTTACCTTACCTGTAGATAAAAAGTATATAAAACTTTAGGTAAATACATTTTACAAAAAAAGTATTTTGTATAGCAAACATTGTTAGTGGTATAAGTACGTATCTGAATTAAAAAAGGGGCGGTGAAGTGGGTGTGGTTCATAGTAATATGGCGAAGTTAACAGAATTAAGAGCAATATACTACCAAATAAAAAATAATCCGTTGGAAGGAACAAATTTGTACAGAGAGGCGTGGTCGAAAAAAGTACCCTATTAATCATGCCAGAGTCCCAGTTAAATGCTGTAAAAATTTCAGGAAGATCGGTCCAGAGGTTTGGTCTCCTATAAGGTGCAAACAAACAAACAAACAAATAAACAAACACACATTCCATTTTATATATATAGATTGATTCATAAGAAACTATTAGCTTGTTCTTTACTATATCTAAAAGAATTTAATCAAAATTTCAAAAAAATATGTCCTGAAATCTTTTCAATAGAAAAATTTTTTATTTCGATCTTAACCTACGAACTTCAGACAATCTTTTAACTAACCCAACACTTTAAATTCGTCCTATTATATTCGACTTATAAGTTGGACGTACCGATATATAATTTAACAGTAGCATATTAAAAAAACTTGATTGCATATAACAAAATCTATTCCCATATAAGCACCGTGAAATCATATAATTAAACCTAACTA
The DNA here is from genome assembly GCA_963920525.1 of Dichetophora obliterata. Classification (NCBI taxonomy): domain Eukaryota; kingdom Metazoa; phylum Arthropoda; class Insecta; order Diptera; family Sciomyzidae; genus Dichetophora; species Dichetophora obliterata. The sequence goes on from OY986439.1 coordinate 43,340,890, forward strand.
TATCATTTAAAAACATAAAAGTTTAAATATTCAACTGCTTCCGCCGGGATCAAACCCTGGCTCCCAGAACTAATTATAAGTAGACACTAAGAAAATTCAAAAAAAAAATAATTCTACAGACATAACAAACTTTCAGTCAGGAAAAATCTTAACATTTACTAACTAACAATTAACAATGAAACAGAAAATGTAACATCAGAAGCAACTGGTAGGATCAGTACCGCTCATAAACAACAACTGATCATTTCATTAACTCGCTGCTTAATCTTAAGCTTTTGGTTACTAATAACCATATTGCTTTTTTTTTTCTTTTGCATTTTCTTATCTCCCAGCGCTACCTGCCCTCGTAAAAGAATACAGGCCTCATAGTCTAACTTTGCAGTTGCCTGCTTTTTGTCTTTCCTTGCAAGCCTCGCTGTTTGGTTGTTTCAGTCCGCCGCACCTCAGCGTTAAAAAAACTTCTCAGTCCAACTCATTCTTTTGCATTCCATATGTTTGAATTCTGCTCGCCGTGCTTTCTGCCCTTGCAACAGAATTCAAGCGTCGCAGTCGAACCTTGCGGTCGTCTGCCATTGTAAATTCCTTTGTACGCTGCCTTGGTGGTCCTTGCACCAGAACTTAATTTTTACGTAATTGGCCTCTGTAAGACCTTTGAGCCTCTGACTGCAAAACTTATACTTGCTTCAGCGTCTGACTTCTGCCTAATACAGCTTTCAGACCCCCTCCCTACGGAATCTTTATGGCTGTATATAAGTTGAATCACATAATCAGTACTCACACCACCGCCATAAAATATCATTAATGACCAGAACCAATATATAAAGAATTAAGCACCGAACCAGAACCGATTACCTGATTAAAAACCAATCGATCACCTGACATAAGAACAGATTACCCGTCATAAAAACTAGCTACCTGACTACCAACGAACCCATAACCCATTATAAGAACTGATAATATGTCATTGGAATCGATTATACGTCATAAGAACTGGCTATTTAATTACCAAAGAACTAGTCAGCCATCATAACAATCGATTTCCCGTCATAAGAACCGATTATTTATTTATTTATTTTTTTATTCATATATTTACAGCCCTATTCTGGCAGCTTAACTAAGCTCACCACATTAACAAAATAGTTAATATTAACTATTTGTTAAGGTTTCGTATTCTGCTGCAACTTTAAAAGCTCTTTTCCTTACAATTTTGTTAATAACAGAAAGAGTCTTAACAACGAATGAAATGTATGTGCTTAGATAGAAAATTGTTGTGAAAATAATAAAAAAATACAAATTTTAATATAATATTGAGTTTAAATACATTAAACTGAAAAATGAAAGAATTTTTTACTTATTTTAAGTGTTGATAATGAAATTTTTCAGTAGCCGTGGCAAATTTTTCAAGCGCTTGCAAAGTCACAAGCTGCACTCGAAGCATCTGTTTATATAGCGCATCTCTTCTTTCAACAGGCATATCGATTTTCACCATGCATGGTGAACTTTAAAAGCTTTTTAAGCTTTTATGTTGTTAATGATTTTTAAGAATACCAACATTTACATAACATAACAAGCAGCTTAACAAGAGCTCCTTAACTATTTCTTGTTAAGTTAACAACCAGAATAGGGCTGTTAGTCTACTGGGCTTAAACCTTACAGACATAACTTGACTTAATGAACTATTACCGTAACAAGAACCGATTATCTGTCATAGGAACCGATTAACCGTCATTAAAACCGATCATCCATCCTAACAATCCACTACCTGATTACCAATGAACCGATCACCCATCAATAGAATCGATTCCTCATCATTGGAAGCAATTATCTGTCATAAAAACGAAACGAATAATTTGTCAAAAAACCGATTATCAGTTTTAAAAATCGATTATTCGTCATAAGAACCGGCTATCTGATTATCAACGAACCTGTCAGCCGGCATAAGAACCGATTACTCGTCTTATAAATCGATTACCGTCATAAAAACCGATTACCGTCGTACGAACCGACACAAGAACCGGCTACTTGATTGCTAACGAACCGGTCAAACGTCATAAGTACCTATCACCCGTCACTCGTCAAAAGAACCGATTACTTGTTACAAAACCCAGTAACCCGTTGTGCAGAACCGAGTACCCGTTACATAGCACCGCTTCCAACTAACATACGCTGTGCTTAAACAAATTTGTTAATTATAATAAGAACTATCGTAAGGAATTGCAATTGTTCAATAAAGATTGAAAATTTAAATTAAAATTGCCTTCCTATTGACTGAAGGTTAAGTGTATCCTTTAAAGAATCCTGGAATGACTGAGTTTTACCTAAGCCTTAGAAAAAACCACATTACACATAACATAAGTAGCAAATTCGACCAGATTTGCATTTTATGAATTTTTAATACTGTCATCAACATTTTACATCATATATCATATATTACAATTAAACAGTGACAAGCATTTCACTCAAAATTCATTGCATACATAGTTTTATGTATTTTTTATGATAAAATTTCCAATCATGCTTTTTTTCTGACACTCAGCATTCGCAGTAATTTCCCAAGAGCTTACATATTTTTAATGGTTTTTTTTTTATTCAAATTTTCTTTTTTCTAGTTTTGGCAGATTTTGGATTTCATTGATAATAATGCTGCAAATTTAAAGATTTAGTCAAAAGCTGCCATTCACATATGTTGTTAATCCAATCAAGTCAGTCATGTGTGCAAACAAATACAAAAAACATAGACTACGGAGTAATATTTCAATGGAATTATAATTTATTGTTAGGATTTCAGTGATGAAAATACTCAGAAGAGAATGTTAAGAGATGTTTTGATTTGAGATTTGAAATAGGTTAGACAGGAAAAGGCAATTAAAAGCTGAAGTCGTCAAGTGTTGAAAATGTGTGAAGATATAAAGGTTGAATTCATTCGGAGATATATGATTGCAGGGTTATTTTCTTTGATAAGCTTGTGAAATGTTGACAGGGAAAGTTTTACATAAGTATCAATTTCAGATCTCATTCACTGTTGCCAAATTAGGAAATTTTTCACTAGATTAAGTCTATTTTTAGCCGTTTAGTAGAAAATTTGGGGGTTAGCATTCTTTAGTGGAAAACTTTAGTGGATTTTAATGTTCTTTTGGTGGATTTTATGTGGATTTTAGTGGATTTAAAAAAATGTAAAGCATCATAAACTGTGAACTGTATCCAAGGGCGTAGGCTGGATGAAAATTAGGGGGGACAAGATGTTATAAAATTTATTTAACCATACCTTTCAGTCATGCATTTTACGAGTCAATGAAAATTAGGGATGTCGATCCCAGGCTAAATTAGTATCGAAAAAATAGCCCCGTGATCATCGTTAACTATTTCGGGATTAAAAACAAAGTGTAATTAGATAATTCAGTGCTCATGTACATAATTGGTCAAAATGTACTTTTACATATAATTTTTTTTAAGTATTAGTTTTAGAAATGATCTCGTTTTGCTAATGCACCATTATTACTAAAATTTATTAACAATTTATGTATTAAATATATAGAAAAAAAATTAATTTTATTAAAATTTTCTATATCTTGTGTTCCGGAACTAATACCGGGACTAACATTTTTAAATCCCTAAAGAAAATAGTTCAAAATGAATCTATGGTGTCTTATTAACTGATATTTTTATATATAGTCGAGCTAAATAGGAAAAAGATTTTCAACTTATTTATATGAAACAAACGCAGCCATGGGATAAAATAAAATTGCATATGTAAAATTAATGCTTAATTCATTTAATTCATTCATAGATAAAAAATTTGGTTTAAAAAGAAATTAACAAAAATTTACAAAAACTTAAACTAAGGAAAACGGAAGTGGAAAACATTTTGAAGCATTTCAATATTGGGAACTCCCAGATTTATTCGGTTACTACCGATACATAATTCTTCTTCAAGTAAATATCTTAATTTTTAACTTCCCCTTTGAACAATATACAATATTATACAAAATTGTACAAGGTCACTTTAAAAATACTTATTTGCTTCTGACTTTTTCAGCTTCTACAAGATTCTTACATATAGCAGTGTTCACATCGTAAAATTTTTCGTCAAACTGTTTGAATTTTTGTAAATTTTATGTTGCTCTATTTGTTGTTCGACCAACAATTTTACGATCAACTTGACACTGTGAGCACTGCTTATACAAAGCAAAGTCTTATTGTGCTATGGAAGAACCTAATATATTAAGGAAATAAAAAGAAAATTAATTGTATTTTAATATTTGTGTCGTTTAGTTGCAAACCGAGGCCTTTTCCATCCTAGTTACTTTTGAGAAAATAGAGAAAAACTGATACACTCTAAATTTCGCATAATTTTAAACAGTTTTTTTTTATATTGTTGAAGTATTATGCTTCATTAGCTTATATTATAAAGCACAATAAAATAACCAGAGTAGTTTTAATTAAATTAAGTTAATTAAAATGGAATAGAACTGTTTTGTCACTAAACAACTGGAATAGAACGATTTTGCAAATAACTAATGCGGAATAGGCTGGTTATGCGCCTGCGGTTAAGACCTGTCTTGAATAGATTTGATTTGCTACGAATAAATAATAAAGGTTAATTAAAAAACATATTATTAAGTAATTGCACCAAGCTTTATTTTTATGTAAATAATTCATGAAAATATTTAATTAATTATATTATATAAATTGGCTACATTCACAGCAACTAGTGGTTCGTGTTATGAAATGGAATATTATGGGAAACAAATAGAATAATAAAAAAAATATTTAATAAAAAATTAAATTCGAAGGTCAGAAATTTCTGAATATTCCTCGCAGATTATGATATCGTTGATTTCATCAGACCATTCTCCGTTCAATGTGTTTTTATAAAAATCTAGGGCTGGATCTTCTTTCCAGTCATTGCCAAAGTGTTTTTTTAAAAGTTTATCGACATCGACCAACTTTTCTTTTTTAACGGCCACTCCTGGCTCTACGAGAATCGGTTTCATTTGGCGAATAAATTTACCGCGTCTTTGTATTGATTTTGCGTTTCCAATGTCGGAATGATAAAATGGTTCCCCTCTTATCACACAGTCACTGGTCTTGCTTCTTGTTATTATAATACGTTTCAATTCCATAAATTTAAAATGCCAGTTTCCAGGTATCTTAATAAAATCGCCAATCTCATTTTTAAAATCAAGAATTTGAAAATCTTTGCCAACGCCTAAAATAGTACCGCTTTCACGATAAATATCTAAGTACTCTTCAACTCCTATAATTGTTTGTTTTGCTCTGACTCGTTTCTCAATCTGTGCGAAAACACGGTCAGGTGGAATGTAAGAATGACCTACAACTGGAAACAGTATTTGAATTTGTTTAATGTTTTTCGGTGCTTTTGTTACAAGCCAGTAAAAAAGCATTCCAATCATAGTCGAGTTTTTGTTCTGACCAGCGCAACCATCAGAAACAAGGCGTACAGTGTTTATATTTTCAAAATTAGTATTACACAGTCGATTATATACGCACGATGAAATTTCGTTCGATCCTTTTTGATGTACATTTTCAGTCCAATAATATAAAAAAACATTATGTTTTGTCAGGTTGGAATGCCCAGTACCAATAACCATTCCAAAAAGGTATACATACAGCTGTCGGCTGTAGTAAGCGGCCTGATCGGGGACTTTAGGTAGCACCATGTTCTTTTGACAATCAAATGATATCGTAAACAGTCCATCTTTTTCCTCATTCAACAACTTGAAAAAAGCTTTACTTCGCAATTTGTGAACTCGTAGCTTAGTCATTAACCCTTGCTTTTTAACTGCATCCTTTTCTAGTTTTAAATTTTCTTTAAGTTGATGGCATGTTGAACACATATCAGTTGAAGGTGATTTAAAACTTATATTAAAATTTGTTCGAAAAATCATTCGAAAATAGGAATGCTTAACTGGCAAACCTGGATTATTCATCGTAAACATTTTCCACATCTTTGAAATCGAGAGGTCGCCACTTAAATATTGTCTTTGGGAAATGTTAGCACGACAATAATGCAACTCCAACGTTTTAAACTGTTTAATAAAATTTATAATCTTTTGCTTACGATCTTTATACTTCGTTCCTGTTCTGTCGCCTCCACGATGCTCTCTTGGTTTCCTCTCTCTCCAGTTTTTAAATGATTTTTGCAAATACGCTACACACGAGCTTTGCCAACATTAAGTACATTTAGAAACAATTTTTGGCAAACAGATATAAGACTACCGTTTGCTTATCTCACCGTATATGATATAGTTACCGATTTGCGTGGGCCGTTTTTCAATGCTCGATTAGTTCTTTCCGGAGGCTGCATCGTACAATACTTTAGACTAAAACCATCTTGAAGCTGTTTGGATGTGTTAGCGTAAAACAATTTGGCAAAGTATAGTGCATCTTTTGACTTAATTGCATTACATTTGAAAGACTTCCCTCTGTGAGTGCATTTAATTATTCGAGGCAACTTTGTAACACGATATCTGTAACGTTATCATATTGAAGCCATATTAACATTATACAAAAAAAAATCTAAAATCACCGTTTCTGTTTTTCTATTTCGCGTTTCCAATTAGATTTATTGACTTCAGTTTTACGTGGTTTTTTAATATTTACCACAGGATATTCAATAGATTCCATTTTTCTATAAAATATTTGGCTTAAATTATTTAATTTAGTGAGACAGTTGAAAAAACAATTTGCATTTATTTATTAAGCTTACCTTTAAAAATAAGTACGTCTCAACACCTCAAACACAATAACAATATTAGTGCTAAAATCATTCTCTAAATAGAATGTCATAAAAATTGGCGCAATTATTTGGCATAGACTACTCAATTGCTATTTAATTGTATGCAAACAAGTAAGCACAGGAATAGAAGCGTTTTGCTACCAAATATGGAATAGAACTGTTTTGCTACTTACAAGTCGTTGGAATAGGATCGTTTTGCTTCTAAGTATGGTTTTTGGATATCTCTTTTGAAGGAATGGAACTGTTAAAACAAATTAAATAACATGATTTAAATGTGTTTTTAACCGTCAAACATTATGCAATCAGTTTTTACACTTTTTTAATTTTTGGAGTAGACACCGGTTTGCAACTAAACGACACATTTAAAAAACTCATTTTTGAACTAAAAATATCGTATTAATTTCTTTGTAGTTAAATGATTTATGGTTACTATGGAGTCTTTTCATTAAGGAAATTAAAAAAGCAAATACAAGTAATAAAGAAAGTACAAGTAATAAAAAAAGTATAAGGAACATAATAAAGTAATAAATAGTCAAGCAAAAAACATATGAAGACATGAGTTATATGAGGTGATATGTCACAAAATTTTAATTTCGAGAAAATTGGGTTCAAAGTTTCGCATTTGTACTAAAATCTATACTAAATCAAAATTTGTGCAGAAGTTATTTTCTATAATAGCCGCAGACATGGTTTTTTTAAGTTTTTAAATTGTTTATAAATTGCGTCTTCATCCATGCATAGAAAAGCGAAAATCAAAAAATGTGGCATATCACATTCACCGCTCATGTCTTCATATTATAAATATTTTTAGATAGCTAACAATTTAAGTAACACACTGTGACAAAAAAAAATTGCTTTGCCTGATTTTTAATGTACGTGCTAAGTCAAAAACTAGATATGTTTTGAACAAAGTAAACAGACATTATTACTTCAATAAATTAAAAAATTTTAGTTGACTTTTTATTTTTAGTTAAAAATTTTGCAAATTTTTTTAGATGTTGGGTAAAGTAGCTCCACCTATCTGGAAATACTGATTTCGTTACCCATTTTATGTACGACGTCTTAGGTAAAACATCTTGAAAATGATATTTTAGGAATAGCTTCTTAGGAACGAATTCTTAAAAACGGCATCTTAGGAAGGACATCTTAGAAATGACATTTTAGAAACTGCATCTTGGGAATGACATCTTAGGAACGACATCTTATGAATGGTATCTAAAGTGCGGCATCTTAGGAACGACATCTTAGAAAGGGCATCTTAAAGACAGCAAATTGGAAATGACTTCTTAGGAACGGCATCTTAGGAACGATATCTTAAGAGTGGCATCTTAGGAATGACATCTTAAAAACGACATCTTAGAAAAGGCATCTCAGGAACGATATTTTAGGAACGTTATCTTAAGTGTGGCATCTTAAGAACGACATCATAGAAACGACATCTTAGAAAGGGCATCTTAGGAACGGCTTTTTGGAAATAACATCTTAGGAACGGCATTTTTGGAACGGTATCTTAAGTGCGGCTTCTTAGGAACGACATTTTAGAAACGGCATCTCAGAAAGCGCATCTTAAGAACGGCATCTTGAAAATGACATCTTAGGAACGGCATCTTAGGAACGCTAAGAGTGGCATCTTAGGAACGGCATCTTAGAAACGACATCTTAAAAAGGGCATCTTAAGAACGGCATCTTGGAAATTACATCTTAGGAATGGCATCTTAAGAACGCTAAGAGTTGCATTTTAGGAACGGCATCTTAGAAACGACATCTTAGAAAGGGCATCTTAAGAACGGCATTTTGGAAATGACATCTTAGGAACGGCATCTTAGGAATGCTAAAAGTGGCATCTTAGGAACGACATCTTAAAAACGACATCTTAGAAAGGGCATCTAAGGAATGGTATCTTGGGAACGACATCTTTGGAACGGCATCTTAGGAATGGTATCTTAGAAACAACATCTTAGAAAGGCCATCTAACGAACGCATCTTGAGAACGGCATCTTGAGAACGACATCTTAGGAACGGCATCTTAGGAACGGTATTTTAAGTCAGGCTTCTTAGGAATGACATCTTAGACACGACATCTTCAAAAGGGCATCTTAAGAACGGAATCTTGGAATCGACATAATAGGGACGGATCTTACAAACGGTATCTTAGGAATGGCTTCTTAAAGAGGAATTTTAGGAACGGTATCGCAAGAACGGCATCTTAAAATGGCATCTTAAAAATGACAGTTTAGAAAAAACCTTTTAGGAAGATAACCTTAGGAATGGCATCTTAGGATACCAATTGACGCAGAGTCCCCACAGAATTTATCAAGCCTTGCCTTAATTTTGGTGGTGGTTGTACAGTAGAGGACTCATGAAAGGTATGAAAAATGCAAAAGTTTTTTTTTCCAGAAAAGGGATCAGAAATAAGATATGCAGAAAACATGGCATTTCTTTAGATTTGCAATTTTCATTAAAAGTTTAAGCTTTTAAAGTGTCACTTAAAGCTTTTTATTTATGCCATCACTTCATAAAAAAAAAACACTTGTCACTCTCACATTTTTCCTTTAAATACGTTGTTATTAAAGATTATTTCGTTTGGTGTACTTCGGACCCTCTTCTAAGCTAACAGTGTGAACTGGCGAGTAAATCAATAATTGTTGTCTACAATTAGACATTAATTAGACAATTTCTAAGATAATTGCACACTATTTATTTAAAAATTCAATTTTAAATTTTTTCTGATTCTTTTGACCTTATGAAAAAAGTTCACCTTCATTTGAACACACAACCTAATTAAAATGAACCGTGAAACTTGGACCAAAAATAGCGACAACAACAAGGCCACGTTGTCTACTAACAGAATTTTTGTTGTTTGTTCCTCGGATCGAAAAGGGTTTAACTCACCTTGCACTCAAGGCTAAACATTAAGTAATGTAAGCAAAAAATAAAGTTGATGCATGAGTGTGTGTGTGTGTGTGTGTGTGTGTGTGTGTGCTGCTATGTGCGGCTTTTTGCTCTACGGATAGCATGAGTCATAGTTGTATCATTGAAATTTCTTTAGAACTTTATTTAAAGTTATTTATTCCGACTTTTGTCATGAATATTTATAAACTTCTACATACAATACTATACAATACCATGAGTGAAAAATTATTGATATTTTTGCTAAAAACACTGCTTCTAAGCTTATCCTTAAAGCTTGTGTAGCTTTAGTTTTCAAACTCGTTAAGAAGTTTTTTCATAATTCTATCTGACTTTCGTATAAACATACTCAAGTATCTGAGTAGCTATTTTTGCACATATCCCCTTGCTTTGGATGAATTTATTTTGACTTTTACTGCATTGCTGTTACTCAGTATAACTCAGGCTGTTACTTTTTGCAACGAATCTCAGCAAATCTTATTGAATTTGATTTTGCTTTTTGAATTTTTTATGCACATAAATTTTAGTTCTACTGAATTTTTTAGAAGTTTGTATAAACCAGCTTCGTCCTTGGAAACTGACTGAAGTAGCTACCTGGAAAAAAAAACAAAAAATAAATTAGCCAATAATTTTCTAAATTCTATTTTCTGTTTTATTTTAATAAAAAATTTTTAAGTGTTGAAAATGTTTGCTTTCATTTTTCTTTTGTGTGCTGCAGATATTAAAAAATAAAGTTAATAGTTTTTAGTTTTCTGAGAATAGCTGTTACGTTCAACAGACATGTTTAGTGCAGTGTTAAAAAGCTCTGACCGTCATGTGGCCTTGGCTGCTAAGCAACTTTTTTCAATTTTTTGTTGCATCACAAAAAAATTTAAGACAGCATCTTTACTGATTTGCAGCTGAGCATATGTATGGCGTGTTGGTAACAAGGACTCTTGGAAAATAATAGTGCTTGCAAGCTGAATTATCCAAAAATGAAGTAGAGAAAGTTTTATAAACTAACTTCAAAAGAACTACGACTCTACTTGTTCATTGACGAGACAAGTTTATTTATACTTGTTAAAGAAAAAAAAATCATTTTTCTTCATCATCCATTTACCATCAATCATATTTTGATTTTCTCCTGGGATGCTAGAGAACTCCGTCCAGCACTTAAAGATTTTTCAATCAATTAAGTTCAATGTTATTAATTGTACTTGAAATATATTAAAGTTTTTTGGCTGATTTAACCAAGACAAGACAAACTAACCTAAATCATATTGAAATTCAAAATAAGTTTTGTTTACCAAATTTAGGTTAAAAAAATGTGTGTGGCTGCCATTATATTTTGCTTCATACCAAACCCATGATGACACATCACATACCATACTATCATAACGTGATACCATAAACACGATGAACATCTTTTTTGTATTACAAGACTTCGTTCTGTACATAAATGTTGTTAACTTTAAGATATGTTCTGTAGTTGTGCTTTTTTTTCATAAGAAAAATGTATGAAATATTTTTTAAAAAAAAGGAAAATCTTAAGTAAACTTTAACTTTTCTAAGTATTCTAAACCATAATTTGAATAAACTTTTTTTAAGTAACTAAAGAGACCCTTTTCAACATTTATTCTGCTTTAAAAGATAAAATTACTTTTTCCTGAACAGCCTTGAAATGAGATAACTTTAAACACCAAAAAGTTCTGTGCATTTGTCATATCTGAATCCTATTTTCGATCCGATCATGCTGAGGAGATTCCAAATCAAAATTAAGATATTTTGAAATCAATTTTCGAATATGCTATCATTAACAAAAACAAAAGGTTCGTTTAATTCATAAGAAGTGATAGCTAACAAAGTGGTAACAAGCATGTCAATAAACTGCAATAAACTGCAGAAAAATTTTATTGTGTTTTGCTTAAGCAATCTTTATTTTAACACTGATTGTCACTTTCCACCTTATACATGAATTTTGGATTATACACATTATACACAGAGAAAACAACATTATTAGAAGTGGCAGAAACGAGCTACTTTTAAAAACGCTTAACCCAGATTTTGCACTTCTAACGTTTATTTTAATTTTGAAAACGAACATTTTAAAATGAAATAGTAAAACGTTTATTTTCATTTTAAAAACTTACATTTTAAAATGAGATGCTAAAATGTTCGTTTGATTTTTAACAATGGATATATTAAATTGCTATAGTAAAACATTTATTTTCATTTTAAAAATGCAAATTTTAAAACGAGATTCTAAAATGTTTGTTTGATTTTTAATAATAAATATTTTCAAATGTAAAATGTTTATTTTCATTTTAAAAACGAAAATTTAGAAATTTGATTCTAAAATGTTCGTTCGATTTATAACAATAAACATTTTAAAATGCAATGGTACAACAATTATTTATATTTTAAAAACGAAAATGTTCATTATTTCCCATTACAAATTTACAGAAATCCGCATTTCCTCTATTAAATAAAAAAAGCTTTATTGGTTTTCAAAATTACAGTTTTATTTTAGTTATTTTATCATCAGCTATGTTCATCTCGCGAAAATTTTTCAGATAATTATACTATATCCCAGCGTCTATAAAAGAATAGAACTTTGTTAGATATTATTAATTTTATTTAAAATACTTACCTTTTAGTTGTGGTAGCAAATGCTCCAACTCAAACTCTTTCATTACTTTCTTGCAGGAAAATTGCAGAGTGATGAAATTGAGAATGAAAAATATTTTATTTTCTGAACAAATATCAAACACATAAGTCAATGAACCATATATAACAAACAATTCGTTATTAACAAGTGTTTTGAAACAAAGTATGTGAATTTTACTATGTCATGGTAAAACGGTCGTAGTTGTTTTAAAAACGATTCGTTTCACTTTTTTATTTAAAAATGTGCGTTTTTATTTTTGTATGGCGTAAAATGTTTTTAAAAATATTAATTTTAACCTACTTTATTATAGTAAACATTCGTAGTTGTTTTTAAAACGTTTCGTTTCACTTTTCTATTTAAAAATGTGCGTTTTAATTTTTGTATGGCATAAAATGTTTTTAAAAATATAAATTTTGTCCTAATTTATCATAGTAAAATATTCGTGGTTGTTTTAAAAACGTTTCGTTTCACTTTTCTATTTAAAAATGTGCGTTTTCATATTTGTATGGCGTAAAATATTTTTAAAAATATTAATTTTACTAAACGTTTTTAAAATGTGCGTTTTTTATTTTTTGTTTTCTCAGTGTAAAATTTTCATATGAATATGTGAACAATCTTTATTTGTTGAGTAAAATATACTTTAAATTCCTCTTCGTCCTAAAGGATCTTTACTCCACACGAACTTTTGTAGAACTCACTACTTGCGATAATTTTTTATCTGATGTTATATCCTTAAGTGAATCCATGAACTCAGTCAAAAATAGAATTATAGACTACCTGCACTAATTATAAAAAAAAATTACCTGGCCATTTCAGCCCTAGAAAGGACTTTGACCGAGGATGTGGTAAAAAAAGGATGTGATAACAAGCATGTCAATAAACTCCATTGAACCACTGCAGAAAAATTTTATTGTGTTTTGCTTAAGCAATCTTTATTTTAATACTTATTGTCACTTTCCACCTTATAAATATCAGTTACAGCTCTTAATTCTTCCTTCTTTGAAAAAATCAGAGAATTATTTTAAATTTTTGTTGGATTATTAAGTTTTTATATGAATTTGTGAACAAACTTTATATCGAGTGTTTTTATAGAGTGATAAACTTTGAGTTATCATCACTGCTTTATTTGACCACCCGTTTAACAATTGATAAATGCTTTTTGTTAAGTTTGCTTTGACATTTTATTATGAATAGACTTACACCAGAGCAACGTGCAAATTGTGCAAATTTTTAATCAAAATAATGATTCTGTTCGTCAAACTTATCGTGCACTTCGTCCATTTTATGGCGTACATAATCGTCCTAAAGAGCTGCTAATTCGAAGAACAATAGATGGTTTTCGGACCACATTTACTGTTACTAATAGTGTGAATCCCGTGAGACGCCGAACAGTGCGCACTGAAGAATCTGTAGCCGCTGTACAGGAAAGCATTGAAGATGATCCTAATCAAACAACTCGTCGCAGTTCTCAGCAACTGGGGTTGTGTCCTTCCACTTTAAGGAAGATTTTACGAAAAGATCTTGGCTTAAAACCTTTCAAGATTCAATTTGTGCAGGAATTAAAACCAAACGACCATCGTATGCGCCGCCAATTCGGCGAATGGGCTGAAGCACAAATTGATATTGATTTTGAATTTCCATGGAAAATTTTATTTTTTGGTTGAATGGGTACGTAAATAAACAGAATTGTCGTATTTGGAGTGAGGAGAATACACAAGCTTTTGTCGAAACACCATTACATCCACAGAAAATTACTGTTTGGTGCGCTTTATGGGCTGGCGGAGTCATTGGCCCCTATGTCTTCAAAAACGATGATGGTCAGAATGTTAGTGTCAATGGTGAACGGTATAGAAACATGATTCGAAGTTTTTTCAATTAGCTGGTATTAATCTTGCTGATATGTGGTTCCAACAGGATGGAGCCACATGCCACACAGCGTGCGCTACAATTGATTTACTCAAGGAAATTTTTGACGAAAAAATAATTTCACGAAATGGCCCAATTAATTGGCCCCCAAGATCGTGTGATTTAACCCCATTGGATTATTTTCTTTGGGTTTATGTAAAGTCACTTGTCTACGTCGATAAACCACAAACAATTGAACACCTGGAAATCAATATTCGAAGAGTTATCGGCGAGATACGGCCGCAAATGCTGCGAAAAGTTTGTGAAAATTGGTGTTCCAGATTGCACCTTGGGCGCGCCAGCCGTGGTGGCCACGTGGCCAAAATCATATTTAAACAATAATGTCATAAAATTTTCTATTCAATAAAGTTCGTTTCATTAATATTTAAAATATATAACTATGTTTTATTATAATTAAAGCTTGTATCACTCTATAAAAAACACCCTTTATATTAAGTAAAATATACTTTAATTTCCTCTTCGTCCTAAAGGATCTTTACTCCACACGAACTTTTGTAGAACTCATTACTTGCTATAGTTTTGTATCTGATGTTATATTCTTAAGTAAATCCATGAACTCAGTCAAAAATAGAATTAAAGACTACCTGCAATAATTATAAAAAAAATTAACTGGCCATTTCAGGCCTTGAAAGGACTTTGACCGAGCTTCTTTCGACCAATTGTCTTGTGCGTGTTATTTAATGTTTGAACAGAACCTACGAGTTTTATGCTGTCTCCGAATGGCTTATGTTCTAAAGAAACTTCACATGACAATTTTTGCTCTCTGAGGTTTGCCATTGTCTGCAGAGAAGTGGCGGATGAACAGAAATTTGAATTCAATTGAAAAAACATACTGCCTGAGCTGGGGTTTGAGCCGGGGTTCTTTAGCTTACGGGCCATGCACACTACCAGTAGGCTATGGCCGTCACTGCAGTAGTTACTGTCACTGATTATGATCACGTTCTCTCAAACACATATCTGATGCACCTGGCGATGTAGTAAATCTTTTAAGTTTCGTGCTGATTGATGAACTTTTAGAACTCGCTCAAGAGTCCAATATTTGGAGTAGCGTTTTACAAGAGCTTTTCTTTATATTTAATCAAAGAAGAAATGAAAATATCGCTTGAAGTATATTTTTTAAAGTATATACTAGTATAGTACATATAGTAAGTAATATACAAGTCTATTTGGTGGTTTGTTCTGCAAAGAATTTTTCGTTGTTGCAATATTTTGCTTCATGAACTTTTTTGGCATTAAGCTCAAATAAAATTCTAAAAAAATTATATTTTTATAGAATGGAAGGGCTTACTGCAATAAGCCACATAATTTAAAAAATCAATTTTTTTAGGCTGACTTTACTCAAAACATTGCCAACAACCACTGAATGGATTTTGGCTAATTCTTATTAATTTTCTAACTTATCTGTAAAAGTTTCCGTGTTCAGTTCCATTTTTCATACAAAAATACATTTTTTTTTAAAACTTTAAAGTCGATTATTTAAAAATACTAGTATCGCCTGTGTTCGATGTGCGACCATATCATAATCGATTTGTCTTGCTTTTTTTTGGTTTTATTGAAATACGTTTATCAAAGTTAAAAAACATTACATTGATAAATACTTTTAGGTAAAACATATTAACAACTCATTTTATGTACTCTGTACTCGCTGTTATCTGAATCAGAATGCAAAGCAAATTTTCATAAATCGATTGCGCTGATTATTGTTTATGTTTGCTTCTCATATTGTTTCGATGTTCATTTTGCCATTTTTTATGTTTTCACGGAATTCTCGCGTTACACTTTTTAAAAAAAAAAAAATTAGCTCGACGTTAGTTGTTTTTTTTTTTCATTAACTAAGATACTAAAAGCGCAATTTTAGTGAAGTGGACACATTTTAATAAATAAAATAATATATTTTAAAATCTTAATTGATTTGAGGTCATTTGGTGCAAAAAAAAATTATTTCAGTACAAATTTTTGGTTCTTGAAAATCCTTGAAGGCCATGAAAACATCAAAGTTTTGGCGTTGAATATATTTTCGAGCATATGAAGTCCATTTACTACAAAAATCATAAAAAAGTTCTCAGTGGCTTAGCGTCAGGTCTGAAAGGTTTGTCCTTTAGACAAACAAACAAACAAACACAAAGATTTATCGCTTAACAGCCGCTGAAAGTAGTCTTGGAAACTTTTTTTTAAATAGCACTAACATACCAAATTTATTATATATTACACATTTTTGGCTTATACGACTAAAACTGTATGAAATATGGCATTTATCTTCATTTGTAGATGTCGTGTCATGAGTAAGAGTTTCGTTATAGTAAAGATTTTCTTCTACACAAAATAACTATACGCACCTGTAGAATTTTTCACTTCAAAAACTCAATTATTAACTCTTCAGGTATAAAAGAAATAATTAGTGACGTCATGTGTCTATTTACCACTGGGTTCATTGAATAAAACTACTTCATTCTGTTCAGGTTATCAGTTCGAGAGAGTAATTAAGAAGCATCAACAACAACAACAATTTCACACAGCTCTGTTGAAGTGTTCTGAGTCACTCTCTTCTCTCTCGTGTATGCTACAGCAACGATGTTCAACAGAGCCAAGGTTCATTTATAAGGTTGTGACACTTGAGAGAAATGCACTCTTTTTCGACCTTTGCTTGAACTGTCACTGTGCTTTTCTTTGTTATATGTATTAATTTTCTTGCTTTCTTTTCATCCATTCTGTCAGTTCGACAGAGTTCGCTCTCAAGTGCTACAACCTTATAAATGAGCCTTGAACAGAGCTGTGATTTTTTTTTTGCTATTGGTTTACACTGTCCCATTGGGAAAAAAGGTTTTTACATTTGCTCATTTTTACCTATCTTAATGACAACTTATTTAAATAAAAATTATATTTTGTATATATAATGTACTAAAAAATACCTTTCCAACGATGTAAGATTTAAGTAAATATGCTGACGTTAATACAGGTAAAATGGTACCACTTTTTTTTGTTTGCGTAATAATATATAGATTATGAAAAATTATAAAATCTTCAATTATAAGAAGCAATATGGTATGCACACCGTTTATATTTCTTCTTTTTTTTTTAATGAGTTATCAAACATAAAATATTCATAAAAAGTACCAGAGTTGTGATATTTTACTTTTCGAAAAAATTCAATATTTTCAACAATATGTTGTAAAAAAAAATCGTAATAATTTAGATTTGAAAAAATTGCTATGAAATGTTGTAGAAAATTTTTTTGAAATAACACTCAATTCATATACAAAACATTGTGTGATTACTTTGAATAACTTGGTAGTTATGAAATTTTTTACTAAATGTGTAACATTTTGTAAATTTCGAGTTTGGATATTTTTATGAAAAAATCCCAATACAGCCACGGGCTATTTCGTGTAAAAAATTACAACAACCAAAAATCGGATAAAAAGTTATAGCTGTTAAGACTTGATTTTTATTTTTCTTAAAAATCCTGAACGTGCCTTTTTCTTGCATTTCAAACGCAAAAAAAAAAGATCATAAAACTTCGGAACAACTATATTTCTTATTTAATATAACTTCAATAATTTAAAAAAAAATATTTCTTTTTGCCCAAACATGTGAATCTTCCATGTCCGCTGTACCGCTGAGGCTTATGAATTTCTTCTTAAAACACCATGTTAGAACAATTTGTACTAAATACATAGATTAATATGAGTGATCAATAAGCAGAGCTGTAAAAAATGCATTCAATTTGATTTTATTCACAAAAAAGTGAATCAGTGAGTAACGAAATAAGAATGCATTCCATGAATACAAAATTGATTTATAAATAAAAATTTTAACTCACATTCATTTTTAAAGAAATGATTAATTATTCATTTTAATTATTTATTTTTGTTATTCAGAATAATAACTAATTTTTTTTATTTATTTTAGTGCTATACACAAAGAATGCAATTCACAATGAATTTCAGAATTTTCAATTATGTTTTTTATTGATTATTAATTTTTTATTCGTTATTAATTTTTTATTCAATATTAATTTGTTATTCATTATTCATTTTTTATTCATTGACGCTAATGAAAGTATTCCTAACTTTATCCTGTTTGTCTTGAAAACGCAACGCTTCTCTGATGTCTGTTATTACCGTTTGATTTTATTTATGTGATGTTATTATTAATTTAAAATTTTGTCAAAACTTTTCAAACTGTTGAAAAATACTGAATTATAATCAATGTCCTACTCAGTCCCGTAGCTACTCTGTTTTGCGTGGGAGGGCAAAGAAATTTAAAATTTTACTAAATTTAAGGACTATATTTAAAATTTTACTATTCGCAAGCATAGTCAGTAGCAATTGTTGTAAAACAACAACAACGCTGTTGTTGAGATAACAGAACAAAAACAGTTGCGTACCATCCGAAACAATCCCAATGTGCACAGAAACGGGTGCGGTGACGTTGTCATATTTTTTTTTTTTGTCAAGAAGCCACAAAAAATTTTTTCCGTAGCGCAAAACTCACTGAATTATAATTCAATAGTCGCCGTGACGCGTTGCATCTTTGATTTAGAAACAACTATTTGTTTAGAATAATACAATCATAAATATTTTGTTTTTTTTTTTGAGGGGATGGCATAAAAGAATATTTTATTATATTAAATTGTATCCTAGCACCTTACTTAGCTAATAATAGTTTCTTCCAAAGGTTTTTAAATTTTGAGTCTTCCTATATTAGCGTCGTCTTTCGTGTCTTGATGACGTCGTAATTCTTTTAATTTTTCATGAGGTCAGCAAAAAGCAGCTTTTACAGACGTACCATAGTTGTTTTCATAGCTCTGATACTTTGCGAGTTATTATCGCATTTAAAGCCATAATGACTTTAACTGTAATTATTTTGGAAACAATAAATGAAGTCGTCACGTCGGAGTGTAATGTTTCTTAAAGAAGAAATACTGTAAGATGATTCACAGTTTAATGATTTAACCCAACATTTTTCAACTTCTTGAATTTTTCTACAGCTTTTACGGGTAAGTTTTTTTAAAGCATTTGCAAATAAATAAAAACAAAAATAAACTTAAAATAACTTTAATTAACAGCACAATAAGTAAAATATGCAAAAATCACAAGCTTTCGAAATTTTTAGCATACATTCTTCTGGAAATGAGTATTTTGCATACTGTATATATAAATTTTAAGCTTTAACTAACTCTATGTAGCTGTAGTGTAGTACTTTTCAAATTCATGTTCATGAATGTTGCATATAGTTTTCTCGCAACTGTAGTGGTTAGAAAAAAATGTTTGCTACAAATACAAAGCAATAAGAAATTGTTTGCATAGCATTCAGATTTAATTTAATTTAAACAAAACTGTTGCTGCTTGCTCTTCATGCACTTTTAACTTTCTCTCTCTCTCTCTCTTGCACACAAACACACGTATACACTTCTGTGCTTGCCATGCATCTTGCATTTAATGATTTAAGAATTAGAAAACAATTTTTCTAGATTTTTATGTAAAAAATTAGAAAACCAATGAAATTGATTTCAATGCAAAATAATATTTATTTTTCATTTCTTTTCTCTCTCTCTCTCCCCTTCGCTCATTCGCCTAACAAACGCAAATAAATAAATATTGATACACCTGACAACGAAACAAAAAAAAAAACAAAAAAAAAATAAATCAAATATTCCTGCAGCATTCGGTAAGTAGAAGCAGCAAAAATAATATTATGCTAATTTACTATATTACTTTGTGGAGTGAATTTATGAAATTGTAAGGAAAGCGTTGCCTAAAGCATAAAAGGAAGAACATTTCAAATCGGAAGTTTAAGCAAACAACTGTTAGAGTTTGTTGAATAAACCTTATAATTGCCAATTAAAATTAACATTAATAAATATTTAAAACTTAGTTAGTGTCTTAATTTTTGTTTTGTTTTTTTTTAAGTAACTCTCAAAGGTTATGAAACTTTTACAGCAAATTGCGGAAAAACCAACTTGTTAGCGAAATGTGCCTAGTAATTATGAATGCAACAATTTTTCCACAAACACATACACACAACTAAACTAGCACACAGTCAGGTTGATACACCGTAATACAAGCACTTTGGCACTTTCGTCCTTAACAACCTTGCAACCACCATTCATTCATCCGCTGTGTCTACATCGCGACGGGATATAAAATGAACTTGAACTTTAACACAGGCCAAAACAAAAAACTGCACCGAAATAAATGTACATTAATATAACGAAAAGCGCTCAATTTGTAGATAGCTGTATTTTGCATGTGAGTGTGTGTGTATTTGAATTTTTTAACTACAAGAATACCTGCGATTTTTCGTTGTCTGCTTGTGTCGCATCTGCTTTGATGTAAAATGTGTCGACATTTTATTTTTTGCTTGTAAGGAATTTTAATGAATATTTCATAGCCTCCGCTCTGGCACACACGCAAACACACACCTCCACACATAACTATACTCCCACAGCACACAAGCACACAAAAATGGATTTTTTTTATCATTACCGTGAATTTGTTAACGTTAATTTAAAAAAGAGCTTCAGGTTTTTTCTACGAATGCTGCAGTTTTCCGCACATTTTTAGATGAATCGTGATTTTATACATACATTCATACATACATGTGAGTTTTTGGCTTACACAGCCACATAAGGCGTGATTTCAGGAGGGGTCAGGGGAGTTAGACCCCACAGATGCTCAAAATGTTGATGTTTGTTTAAAGAAAAATTAAATTATTAGGAAATTATTAGGCAATAAATTGGTCTTATATGCTTTCGGACCACTTTTATTCATATCAATGAGGCATTTTAATGTTCATTGTGTTCTCAAAATAATCTTATGCTGAGGCAGTGCAAAAGAACTGTATAAGCTCTACACTGAACCAAAAATGTACACATTAATTGAGAATTTGTACTTTTTGAGCGTGAATCGTATTCATGTATTTTGCTCTAGAAACCGATTATATGAGTCACATGAACTATTCAGAAAACCAATGAGCAAAATACACATCCAAAAAAACGAATGCAAGTTCATAAGTTTTTTGTACCATATACACGAATCAAGTAAAAATTTCATAGTTGTCACGAACAAATACAAGGAAACAAGAATTAATCATGAATCTATTGAACAATATTCATGGTACCGTGTAAAAATACATGGGCAGCAAGAATATTTCGAGAGATAAATGCAAGCAATTCATGAATTCCATGGACACATATAAGGTCAGCATGAATTATTCATGACTTTAGTGAAAACTTTGAAAAGATTCATGCAAATATCATCCATGAATAAATATTCCTACAAATATCATCCATGAATAAATATTCCAATAAATAACAACTAACGATTCATGGAAACCATAAATTTTTAAATATTAAATTTTGATAGAATTTAAAATTTGAGATATTTTATTTGTTGCAAAAGTAAACACATTATTTCTTAAATTACATTTGATTTGAAATAAGAATATATAACTGGAACTGTTATTTAATATTTTCAAATGTAAAAATATTTTCTAACTTATTTAAATTCGGTCTGCAATTACCAGTAGAAATGACTGAATATTTTCGCCACGCTTTTTGAGGTAATCAATATGACCTTCAAGTTGTTGCAAGCTTCGTCCATCAAAAATAAAGCACTCTTACGAGTCTTTCATTGTAAACCGCGTTATGTCTTTTTTTCCTGCAGTTTCGCTTTTTATAATATCTGTTGTTGGATAAAGACGTTCATGCCGACACCATAGGGTTTTGAAAATATATGATACGTCTCCTAAGGTTAAAATTTAAAAGAACTAATAAGACAATTGCAAACGTAAACATTTTTCAAAATACGTCTCACCTGCTTTTAGAGCAGCGATGCCCAGCACCTAACTCTTTCCATTCTTTCCACTCTCTTACAACAACTTCAATATTTTCATGATTGTTGGAATTCGCCAAATTCAGTTTGGAATTTTAGCCCGGCTTCTTAATGTTACTGTTTTTTACTTTCAAACCATCGATAGCTGTTCTGCGTTTGCGTGTTGCTGTTTTTGTTCTTTGGCATCATCGATCGCCACTGTTTTGTACTGTTTTTGGCATTCACATTGTAGACGTTAATAACAAGCGTCGTATTCTCTATATTTTTCGTTGTGCGAATACACATTGAGAAAAAGTTACTGAATATTTGCAAGTGGGTCCTTTTTATATTGCATCAAAATAAACTATTTTTATAGGAGTTATTGTACCCTTGAAAAATGGCATGAAAAGAATTTTCGGAAATCTGGGAGTATGCCTCTTTTTTAAAAGATAATAAAAGATTAAAAATACTTTAATCTTAATTATATAACAGTTAAGGTAATAATAAAAAAGTAAGATAATAAGATTTATAATTATTTAAGGTTAAAGCAAATAAAAATTATTGTAAGATTAAAAATAATTTATAATATAAAAAATTCCCAAAAAAAAACATAAAAAAGACAGTAAAATATATAAAAAAAAAATTAAAAACTATAAAACTAAAATAAAAAAAGGATTTCTGAAAACCTCCAAGTGGTTAAAGCTGGGTAAATCAGAATGTGTTTTGACTAGCAAAAAAATGAACCATTAGGAATTACTTGATTCATTATTTTTACAGTGTACATATAAGTTAAATGTCGCGGACTCTGCCAGCACTCGTGTTATTGGTATTTCCAGATTTAAATATTTGTTGATGATGCTGCTTTTTGTTGTTGTTGTTGTTGCTTTTGCACTCTTTAAAAAATGTTCGTGGGCATTGCTGCTTTAGAGGATGGTTATTTCAAATTTTGTATTTTCCAAGGAATTTATAAATTTTAAATAACCCAGTTTTGCAACATACCACAAGACAAAAATCTTTGTCGATCTGGTACGAAAATATTGTATATTATTTTGTTATTTTAACTTGATATATTTTTTTTTAATTATTCACATAATACCTGCACAATCCTCTCTAAGCGTTCGTTCAAACTGAGAAGCAACGACAACGGTAGCTAAATTGTTGCTTAAAACGAGATGCTTGTAAGCAGTGTTGCCATATTTTTGTGAGTAAAAACCTTCATTAGTCGATTAAAAATACGTCGAAATACGTCGAAATACGTCACCTTCAAATATTTTCAAAAAAACATAAAAAAAGAAATGCATATTTTTATAAACATTTATTATGCATAGTAATAAAAAACATGTTTATTATATAAAAGTATTTCATATGAGACAAAAAAACAACAATTAGTGCTACTTTTTTAGAAATTTGCACTTTGTTCGAATTGAATAATGATTTAATGAATAATGAAAATGAATAATGATAATAATTTAACGTGAAGCGGTCATCGAAAAAAATGGATTTTGTTTATAATTGTGTAATTTAGACTTATATAGGACCTGAATACGATTAATTCATTATATTCTAACGTTGAGTAACTTCTTACAGCGCCGTTTTATGGAGATAATTTTAACAAATTTTTCAAGCACATGCTACTTTTTTAGTGGCCACTTTGGGGTATACATACACCCTTTAATATTCATTGCACAAAAATCAATTATATGCCAAAATATCAGTTATAGGGCGAATAAAGCGAATGTCAAACTTTGGATTTTATCATTTTTTCAAAAAAGACAAAAAAGCAAAATATAAAAAGAAAAATTGAAATCTTTTTATTAAGAAAATCAAGCATTAAATGCTTCAGGAGCAGCTAAAAAATTTTTATTTAAGAAAACCGTAAATTAACGCTGGCCTCGCTCAGTATTACGTTTTTCTATGTTATTACTTTTTACTGGTTTTCACACAAACCACAAAGTTCAAGGTCACCGAAAAGTTTTAGTTATGTATAATAGAAACTGTGGAAATTTTTAATATTAATTGCTTATACATACTTCTATTAAATGTAAAAAAATTTCATTCTTGGTTCTTCAGAATTCTAAAAGATATGAAATTTCTTATGTAATTTTAATGATTACACTGCACTTTTCTGTACATTTTCCCCCTGTATTTGATAATTTCATCGTTCTTCAGCAAAATTATTCCTTTTATTCTGACCAGTAACTCTGCTGAACAAATAAACACGAAAAAATCGTTTGAAATTGTATTAAAAACTTTTAAAAACCTCATATTTCTAACCCGCTTCAACACTTCAAAGCAATTAAAATTATTCATACGCTATGATGTTCTAATTTCTTTCGTTGCAACTTATGCCGAGTTTAAGCTGGTCTTTTTGTAAGACCCTCTCGGACTATTTGTTCAGCAAAATTCAATACATAAAAATCTTATAATATTCTGCATACCACGAACTTATAAAAATTTGCAATGCCAGTATGTGCAAATAGTGTTGCAAAACATGACAATATGAGTACAACTTTAAAGGTATTTTCACAATATTGTGTTTTACGTGTTTTTATATAAAAAACAAGTCTTCGTGTGAAAAATACTCCAATTCAGCCTTAAAATACGCTAAATTCATTTGGGTTCAAAATACGTCAAAAAGACGTATTTAACGTCATTCTGGCAACGCTGCTTGTAAGCACAGTAAAGAACATAAGTGAAAAGCAATATAAAGAAAGAGTGCAGCTGCAAACTTGCAAATTATCTCAAATAACTTCAAAATACCTGTTAATTTTGTAATAATTGCAGTTGCATTTATTGCAATCTCAAGATTTAAAAATTTTATAATACCTTACAATCTATTCAACCTGTATTCCAAATTTCATTACATTCTGTTGAAATGTGAAAGACGCACAAACAAACAAACAGAGAACTTTTCATTTTTTTATTTAAGTAAAGGTTAGCAGTTTGTTTTCATAAAAGCTAGACTGGCACAATTTTAATTTTTGGAAATAACATACGATTATGCTATCAATTATTGTAAGATTAGAAACTATAACCTACTACATCTTTCAAGTCTATTTTGAAGATTTTTTTACAATCCATTAATTTTTAAACATGACATAAAAATGCCTTTAAAACTCGTATTTCATTCATTCAACAGTAAATATCCTAAGATCTAATAAAGATAGAACAAATTTGTTGCCAGTTTTGGAATCAGTGGTCATAAATGCAAATTGACTACAATATTGATAAAAATGAAATTTGACAATTTTGAATAGGAAAAGATATTATTATATCGAGATCAAATTTTGAATTTTACGAAGAATTATTAAAAAAAGGAATGAAATTTTATAATTTTTAATAAGGATTTCTTACATTTGCTTAGTAATAAAGTAGCACTTTATTATATAAAAACAATGACAACCATAGCCCTAAGGATTAAAAGATATAAGCAAAAATATGTGCTGGCGTTACGTCACAAAAAAATGAAGTGATTTTTGACTTGAATTACAAAAATTGCAAAACTTTTTGAATTGGGCAAGACTTTGTGCATACAAATTATTTCAAAAAAGATTCGAAAAAATATAAGATTATTTTCCAAGTGATTAAATACAAAAATCTTTTCTGGTTTTTTATTTTCAGGCCTTGTAATATGGCGTGACGTTGCGTTACTTTTATTTCCATTGTAGTTCAATTGGGTAATTAAGTAATTAGGGAGTTAAGTAATTATGTTATTTAGCAATTAAAAAATAAATTTATTTTCCTTTTCTTGCCTCAAGCATTTTTTCATTATCTTTAGCCAATGCCTTCCATTTATACTAAAACCAAAAAATGTACGAAACATTTACTAAACATTTACGAAAAAGAAAAACTACATTTGTGAAATAGTGCAGACGATTTGATCATCATACTTATTTAATTAATATAGAAATTGCTTAAATTAATAAAATTAAAATGTTTCTCTTAGATAATATCGCTCATTTCGTGCAAGACTGTCACAACTCAAAATTTAGTATTTTTCAGGAGAGCCTTACGAAATTTTGAAATGACATCACGACCATTAATTATAAAGGCAGACTGAAAATTGTTAAGAATATTTACAGTCCATTATATTTTCTTCCAAGAATATCAAAAATTTTTCATTTTGCATAAATAGTGAATTTTTAAGCAATACTTTTGCAAGTGTTTCTTTGAGTTGTGACATTATAACTACAAAAACTCATTTTAAAAAGTGTTTAGCTAGACTAGCTACTTTTGAGCTAGAGAGATGTCACGTTTTTAGTTGGTACTTTATTACTATAAAAAATATTATGTTGCTTGCTTGGACTTTTATTTAAAAAAAGGTTAATGGTACAATAAATCGTTATCGTTGAAAAATTATGCAGAAATTTCAAATAAATTTTGGTATAATTGGAAATGAAACATTATTGATAGAAAAAGTGAAGAAATCGCTAAATGTCAAAACAACACAAGTATCTGTAAAACCGTTAATAAACAGCAAATCTATCTGCAATTCACTCAAATTGAAGATATGATAACAATGAATATTTCTGTATATTTAACTCAAAAAACCCAAATTTTGAGTTGTGACGGTCTTGCACGAAATGAGCGATATCATAATATAATATGTTTTTAATAAATTTTAATTTTTTGATCACAGTAGGCTTTTTTGTGAAAATGCCCATATGAACTTTTCTATACGATAATTATTAAACCTTAATGAGCAGTAAACATGCGATATAAACAATTTTTAGAAAAACATTATTTTCAAGGACACTCTGATGTAGGCATTTGGAGTCAGATCGTAATGAAATTTTGTATGTATTTAGTTTATCCTATTATCAGCTGGTTTGGCCTTAATTTTTAACGATTTTTATAATTTTAAAAAATATGCCACTTTCAAGAAAATTCTGGAAAAAGAAAATGACGTTATATAGGGAAAAAATTGCATTTAATCAATATTTGCGATAGTTCTTAAACTTCATACAAGAATCATTGCAATACAGTTTTTATTTATAATTCATGCAATTTTTTAAAATATTTTAAAGCAGGAAGTTGTGATCAAAACAGCACTACATTTTGTAAGGTTCCATTTCATGTTTGTACTAACCGCACTAATTCCTGAGATACTTCATACAATAAATTTTTAAAAAATGTCTTGATTTTAAGAACATACCGGAGCAGAAAGATGCAATCAGATCGAAATTAAATTTTTAGTTTACATGTTTGTTACAATATCTGTCAAATGTTAGAACCAAATCAGTGTAATGCACTTTTGATATTTGCTCCAGCCTTATATACATGTTTTTTCAGATGTTGACTGAAATAAATTTTATTTCACTTTGCTGTAATTCAAAAGAGTTTCACAAATTTTTTGGATGTTTTCTGGAGTTACTGCCACATTTCGCCTTCCCTAACGGGTTGCATCATTTGTGGTTGTGCAATCTGTGGTTGCAAGAAACTCAGCAAACCAATATTTTTCAGTTTATTTGATGGAACACACGTGCCACAACATTTATCAAGCCATGTCTTGGCTTCAACATTATTTTTTCCCATAACAAAAAAACAAAACGAAATCAAAACAGGTTGTTCACTTTTTTTTCATGGTAAACAAAAAACGTTAAAGCAGCATTACTTCGAGAGCAATGACTTGAAAACGCGTTGATAAAATGTGATGGAATTTTTAAAGCAATCTTGTTAAGGTTGATTTTGAGCACGAACCACAATGTAAAGCAACTGGATTTTTAGTTAATGGCACCATATCTTTGTCAGGCCGAAAACTTTTCAGCCCATGTAATTTCTTTGATGATTTCTCAAGCTCTTTTTCATATTTTTTTTTTCATTATTTAATTTTTTTTAAAGCATTTTAAAGAGACTGAATAAAGTTAAATTTATAGTTTTTAAAATAATTAAAAACATTTCATTAAATTTTCTAAGTTACGTTGAGCAACTTCATATCTTATAAAAAATACTCTGACTATCTTTTGATAAATTCTTCCAAAAATTCTCCAAACACTTTTGACAGTCTTTTCCATGCCAATAAACAATTATAATCACTTTAAGCTGTTGAGTATGTATTTTGAGTGAGCTGCCAAAAACTGTTAGCACTGCATGTCTTTTCACATATCGTTCTTAACAACTTCCTCGAAAGATGCAAACAAGCTGGTATTGCGAATAAATAACACAACCCTGCAGTAAATAATCATACTAGTAATGAATTTAACTAGTTAACTCACTAGATAATATAAAACTAGTCAAAAAAGTACTAGATGTTGAACTAGTGAAATCTTTTTAACCAAAAAGTTACTACATAAGTTGCTATCTGTATTTCAGCTAGTTCAAAAATACAAGCTGTTTTACTAGTTATAAAAGGACTAGTTGCTTAATTTATAGTTAACTAACTACATATTCGCATTTTTACTACTTAGAAAAACACCAACTTTTTTCTAGCTCATAACTAAGTAGTCATAAATGTACTAGCTTCTTTGCTAGTTGAAAACTCGCTAGTTCTGCGTACATATGTAAACATTAAACAAATTAAATTTTTAGTTGTAAAAACAGTAACAATTGAAGATGTGACGGATGTCATTTTGCGGATGCAGATCTGTACGGAACCTGCCTTGAGAATGCGGATAATTGAAATTCATATCAATTATAAAATTATAAATGCGCTAGTGTAAAAGCCTGTCCTACCACACAGTTCCTTTTTGGAGCCTTTTGCCGAATGCACTTTTTTCTCTCTTTATAGCTAGCTTTTTAACTCTTGAGTTTTGCAAACTACAAATGTGCCACTTTAAATAACACTTTACGTATTGCAGCAGTGTTGAAAAATTAGTTCAAGAGTAAAAGTGCAATAAGTCGAGTTTGGTAACAATTATATTCATAAACAACTTTACAAACTGGCTTTGCAACTTTAATATACCTAGCAACTCAAGTGTCGTTTTGCAGCTGATACAATTATATTTTTTGGTACAATCGACTCAAATCGACTCAAAAGAATTTCATTAAATTTGTCATAACTTTTTTAAAAAAGGATGAAAAAAAATGTAGTTAGATCAAAAACGTACTATTTTAAAAACTCAATATTGTCACTGATAAGTATCAAATATATTTTTTGTGCATACTTTCAGGCTGAAAATAAAATAACTTTAATGTCAAAAAATAATTACAGTTTGAGAAATATTGTGTGCGGAGCAGCATGCTTGCCTTTTATATATTAAGATATTTTATAATATTTAATATTTATTTTTTTTTTTTTTGAGTAAAAATCTGTTTAAGAGGCAATTTGGTTCTACACGTTTTTCTCGTAACAACACTTTCCGACCTCGTTTACGTTACTATGAAAAAAACTATTCAACCGATCGTACTAAAATTTTAAATATTATTGTACATATGTGTATTAGGGTGTCCCAAAAAATATTTTTTTTTTGCTCAAGCTTTTTTGAAAGCTTATGAGGTCAAGTATTTGTGGGATTTTTTGCAGATTTTTTGGAAAAGGTTTAGTGGTGGCGGTAATCGGTTTTTACCTATAAATAAGGTTTTTCGAAGATTTTTCGAACCCCAAGCAAAAGTTGGTCAATAACAGACATTTTCTAAGTCTTTGAGTCGTTATTTCGAAAGACAAATGTCCAAACTTTACTTTAATGTACATAAATAAGAAGTTTTGGCAAATTTTTATGTCACTTAAGTGTCACATATTACATTTTTTCGTAAAATTTGCGTAAATTTTTTTAAAAACGCTATATAACTTTTAAAAATTCCATCAAAATAAAAAATGTTTGAATAATGGTAAAATTTTAAGCAATTTAAAAATAAATATTTTTGACATTACTCCTGCTGTTTCAAAGTTAAAGCCTTTAAAAATTTTTTTGTTGCCTGAAAACTTTTCGTATTTTAACAAGGCACTTTATTTCATTCAACAAAATATAATGAACATTTTTAAGTATTGGTAAATTAATATTATTATGAGATAGTTCAAAAAATTATTTGGGACCTGCATTTTACAGCAGATTTGCCCTTGTTAAAAATGAGACGTTTATTTTTCAAGTTACATAAAAACAGACAAATACACCACTTCGAAGAGCGTCCAAAACCTACTCTAATAATTAGCTAGTCGAGGAAGTCGAAAATAAAAACGTATTCTTTACCGAATCCACAAAAAAATCAAAAATAAAAAATAAAAAATCGGTCGATTTGTAAAAATCAATTGAAATATTGCAAGCTTCAAAAAAAGAACGACTGGCTTTAGAAATAAAATTTTGGATTTGCTTACTTTTTAGCATGTTTTGTGTTACATTGACTTGTACAAGCTCATTTTCATTATTTGGCGTATTAATATTTTTTACCATTAATCGCAAAGTTTTGGTTTCTAATAAAATGAAATAAAGCGCCTTGTTAAAATACGAAAAATTTTCAGGCACCGAAAAAAGCTTTAAAGGCTTTAACTTTGAAACGGCAAGAGTATTATCGAAAATATTTTATTTTAAATTGTTTAAAATTTTACCGTTATTCAAACTGCATCACTACATTTTTCATTTTTATGGAATTTTGAAAAGTTATGAACCGTTTTTTTTTAAAATGTTCGATAATTTCACGAAAAAATGCAATATGTGATACCCAAATGACATAAAAATTTGCCAAAACTTCCGATTTATGTACATTATAGTTAAGTTTGAACATTTTTTTTCAAAATAACGACTCAAAGTCTTATAAAATGTCTGTTATTGACCAACTTTTGCTTGGAGTTCGAAAAATCTCCGAAAAACCTTATTTTTTTGGGAAAAACCGATTATCGCCTTTTCCAAAAAATCTGAAAAAAATCTCAAAAATATTTGACCTCATAACCCTTCGAACAAAGGTTGAGCAACTATTAAATTCGAAAAAAATATTCTTTTGGGACACCCTTATGTGTATGCAGTACAAGTATATATATATTAGGCCGGGTCAATTTGTATGGACGAATTTTTTGGACTTTTTCTCCACTACAGCATATACAAATTCTGAAAAAAAGCTGTGCGGACTTTCGTAAATAGATTTTGTTCTCAATTATAAAATATGAATGTATGAATGTATGTGTATGAATCTATTTACGAAAGTCTGCACAGCTTTTTTTCAGAATTTGTATATGCTGTAGTGGAGAAAAAGTCTTGAAATTACATGTATTTTACGAATTTCGCTGAGCCAGAATTTGACCCGCCCTAATATATATACAATAATATTGTACCTTTTTTGATGCGACATAACATAAAAATAAATGTTGAAATATATGCGAAACTTCGCCATTTTGTTTTGTTCTTGCCCAAATGTGGAATGAGTGTGACAATCATACTTTAAAGTTTAAATAAAAGTGCACCTTTTAACCTTTAAAAAAAAAACTAAAAAAACTTCAAATATTCGATCGCTTTAAGGTATATAATAAATAAAACCCATTTATAGCAAAAAAATTTAAAGCAAATATCATTTCAATATGTATAACTTACTATTAATATTAAATGTGCAGCTTTTTAAAAATAATCTGTGTAAAAATAGAAATCTAAATATAAATTCAATAATACAAGTATAAAGCCATTTTAAGTAGTACAACTATCATACAACTGGCTTCGAAAAGACTAGAACAAAACGAGTACTAGCATACAAGTAGTATGAAAACTACTAGAATTGAACTGGCTAAAATAATACAAATGTGGCGCCCGTAGCCTAGTGGGTAGAGTGCGTGGCCCCTAAGCTAAATAACCGCGGTAGCCCGGGTTCAATTCCAGCTCAGACAGAAAGTTTTTTCAATAAAATTAATTTTTCTGTTCGGTCGTCACCTCTCTGCAGACAATGGCAAACCTCAGAGAGTAAAAATTGCCATGTAAAGCTTCTGGAGAACATAAGCTGTTGGGAGTCGACATAAAACACGTAGGTCCATTTCTCGGTCACTTGTGATCAAACATTTAACAACACGCACAACACAACTGATCAAAAGAAGCTAGGTCAAAGTCCTTTCAAGGGCTGAAATGGCCAGTTTATTTATTTATTAAAATAAGACAAATATCAGACTGGTTAATAACTAACTTGTATTTAACTATTTAAAAATATACTAGCACAAAGGTGGCTCAAGTCATACCAGTGAAAAGCCTAGTTTTGATTATACTAGTATTTTACTGGTTTAAAAGTTGCTACTATCACAACTAGTTCAAAAAATGCCATTAAAAATACTACCTCAATTCATATTGAGAATAGGACAATTGTCTTTTCCTATGACATCAACACAGGAAAAAAACCAGTTTGTGCAATGTAAAAAGGATTTGAGCTGAACTAGTACTGGTCTTTTTTGACCTAATACATTTACTAGTATTTTTTCTAGTTGGCTACACTGCAGGGAAGTGTACGGGAATCAACGCCACCTTTAACCACAACCACTTTTTTCGTACACACATCACTGGAGGCTAAGGATATGTTCTCAGAAGGCTGAACTTTTTCCAATATGGCCCAATATTTTTGGTGCGAAAATAATTTTGATCGAAACGGAAGGGATCAATTGATAACGTTAACGAATTTTAAGGGATGTGATGCCTGACTGACACAGAAAATTGATAAATCCTGCTAGTTGCCTTACGCTGGTTGCCACGACTGGCATAAAAATAAAGCAGCGTGACGTATTGTAGAATGTTGTAGTGGTAAGCGTGAAACCGTAAACGAATGCGGTGTCACTTAACAAAAAAGCAAAAGTGGAAAGAGGCTATTGTAGGAATTTATTACACACAATGTGACCGACCTCCGTGAATGGTAGGATGGGGTGGCCTTGAGTTGTTTTTCACAATATTAGATTTCGTAGCAAAGCTCATGATTTGCATGAAATCCCTTCAAATGATTGCTTTATGTTGAATATTATTAGGATGTTTGGACCACCCACCAGCCTTGATAGCAAAATCACATTTTTTAAATTTTGCTTAGTAAGAGTTGAAAAACTTTGATATAAGCTATAAGTTTATTATTCTGAAGACATATTTTTTTTCCAAAAGCAAGAATATAAAAGCAGCATTATGATTGTAAGACAAACAAAAAACATAACAACCAAATGAATCCATATCCTTGCCACCATGTTTTCGATGTAACCTCAATTTGTTCAATACATGTCAAATATCGATAGCATAACGAAAATTGCAACTTTCACTTGATATATCTGTCATTCATGTCTTTTTTGCCTAATATAGTATATCGTAGAAAGTTGTTAAATATAGTTGAATCAAACACATTATTCCACATGTGCAGCACGATGAAGTGCAAACCGGAAGTTGACTGATACGACATTAGTCTTAACGGACAGTCTGTCTGAATAACTGAAAACTGCTGAAGGCGAAATAAATCGAAATAAATCAATTCAATTTAAATAAAACTCACTTTCATTGCTTTGCAGTTTAGGTGTTTGATTTGAATTTCAGCAGCACAAACATCAAATGACAATCTGTAATCGTTCCATGCCATTGCTTTTGCCCATTCGAATCAATCTCATTTTGAGCACAAACCTCACAAAACGCACAACGACAGCTGTCAATGACAGTTAGCATTGATTACATGCTTTTTCTGCAACAAAATACTAAATAATTAAACATAAAACAGATTGGAAAAAGTCAAATCTAGGACGTTGATTGAATGAAACAAGACAAAAAAAAAAGGTTATTTTATTTGAACATTGAAAGCGAACGCGACAAAATTTCGTCATTCTTTTGCAAATTTTGTTAACAAACACCAACAGTAACGTGAGTTGTACAACAAATGCTGTAGGGCTCAAAGTCATTATCCTTGAATGGTATCGTCTCTAAGCACTGGTTGCTGTTTTTTGTAGCGCTTTTGAGCAGCAGAGCAACAATCAATGCCAAGTCAATGATTTTTAATAGAAAAAGAATTGCTTAAATTCGAGAAACTTAAGACGTCTTAATATTTCTATCACGGAACACTTCTTTCATTTTCTTAACGTTCTCAGTCTGATGGATTCGTTTTAAATATTTATTTCGAGATTGCCAAACTGATAAGTTAATGTAAGGATTTTTATCTTTTGCCACAGTAAACTCAGTTTGACAAGGCCCAGTATTCCATCGAAATTGATTTTCTGATCGTACTATATATGAGCTAGTGGATGTTCGTCATATAATTATCTGTGAGTGTTTGGTGCCATCTATTCTAATCTATCTTTAACAACCAGAGGGCACTGTAGTACAAATCTTTTACGAAACCGCCAAAAAAACTCCTAAGCCGCTCATATGATTACCATGAAAATTTGTATAGAGAGGTTTCAAGGTACGATAAGTTTTTTGGCGCCAATCAATCCTTAACATCAAAGGACGCTGTAATAAAAGTCTTTTGCGAAACCACCAAAAACTCCAAAACTTGCTACGTTATTTATTTTGGCGCTATCTATTTTGATCTGCTTTTAACACCAGGGGGCGCTGCTCATTGGTTCAAACTGCACTGCTCATTTTCAAAGAGGTTTTAAAAACAAATTTTGCTTCTATTACCTAAAAACTGTCAAAGCCGTCTTTTTGA
Source organism: Dichetophora obliterata (assembly GCA_963920525.1). Lineage (NCBI taxonomy): Eukaryota > Metazoa > Arthropoda > Insecta > Diptera > Sciomyzidae > Dichetophora > Dichetophora obliterata. Next base: position 43,375,454 of record OY986439.1, read on the forward strand.
ATTTTGAGTTTTTGGAAAAAAGTTCCTTTGTGCGGCTGGCGGTTGGTTTGATTTTGTAAAGGGTCAGCCAAATAACTTTTTTTTTTGAAAATTCTATAAAAAAAAACTACTGGATATTTTCTCAAATTTCTTTTTTTATTTGAAAGCACAATCCTTCCGGTTAATAATGAAAAATAATTTCATTCGAATGGCTGCCTCGGCTGGCCATGCAGTAGCCTATACGATCGGTCCAATTTTTAAGCACATTATCGATTGTGTGCAGCTGTATTTCACCAATAGCTTCACGAATATTGTCCATTAAAGCGTCAATTGTCTCTGGCTTGTCGGCGTAACACTTATCTTAGAGGGCACCCCACAAATAATAGTCCAACGGTGTCAAATCGCTGCTCCGAGGTGGCCAAACGACATCAGCTCTGCGGCTGATAGTGCGATCTTCAAAAACAGGGCGCAAAACATCGAGTCTAGCTTCGGCTGTGTGGCACGTAGCGCCGTCCTGTTGAAACCAAATGTTGCCAATATCATCCTCTTCAATTTTTGTGAACAAAAATTCGTTCAACATGGCCCGATAACGATCGCCATTGACTGTAACGGCCACTCCTTGCTCATTTTCGAAGAAAAATGGCCCAATTATGCCTCTGGACCAAAATCCGCACCAAACAGTGACTCGTTTTGGGTGCAGCGGCTTTTCAATGTATGCGTGCGGGTTTTCTGTGCCCCAAATGCGACAATTTTTCTTGTTTACATACCCGGCAAGATCAAAATGAGCTTCATCTGAAAAGATGATTTTTTTTTGGCAAAATCGGCATCTTCTGTAAGTCGATCGCAGGCCCACTTAGCGAAGCGAAAACGCATTGGATGGTCAGTTGGCTTCAACTCCTGAACCAATTGGACTTTGTATGGCGTCATACCAAGGTCTTTATGCAAAATTCGTCTGAATGATGTCTCCGAAATGTTCAATTGTTGAGAACGACGGTGAATTGATGTTGATGGCGATTCACGCACACTTTCTGCCACAGCAGCAATATTCTCGGGAGTACGCGGGTGCTTTTGGCTTTTCACGCTTTGGTTTATCGATGAGGATGCCAGTTTCTTTCACTTTTTTCACAAGATAACGAACATACGGAGCTGACGGTGCTTCTCTTCTTCCAAAATCCGTACGCAATTTTCGCACACATTCTGCAACATTACCATTATTTTCAAAGTAATGTCGCAATATTTCCCAGCGTTGTTCAATCGCATACACAACCATATTCGTTTAGCGGAAGGATAAAACTAATTATCTTTCAAATCAGACATGAGCTAAGTGTTACTATTCATGAAATAAGCACTAGTTGAAAAAAAAACGCTAGATGGCGGACCCTGTATAAGTTAGATCTGGTTAGACAACTCCTTGAAGTTTTGGTCGCCGTATTTCGGTTTGGAACCAATTTGGGCTGTAGTACAAACCTTTTACAAAACCACCAAAAACTCTTAAGCCGATCATATCCCAGTGGGGAAATGAGAAACCGTAACTAGCTCAGTAACTAGTTATCCTGTAAACACATGTCATTACGCCTTCGCTTCCGATTTCAAAATAAATAACCTCAATCAAAATGCCCCGTAACAACAATCGTGAATCTAGCTGAACAACTCAAAACCTTACGTTCTCACTTACAATTTGAAAATAAGTAACCTAAGCTATTCGATTTATTTTAAAGCTATTCGATAGAGCAAATTTGTGTTGTATATGTGGTAGCACGCCCCTTTGTCTAACGACCAAAAAATGTTTTCAGTAAAACGACACGTGTATACATGTTTCCATCCTGGTATAAAATAATTTAAATATCTCTAAGCACACCACATTATGCATGATAAACTCAAATTTCACTATTTATGTCCTTCAACAAAGATTTTTAATGCTCTTCTTTGCACTGCCAATGTAGCCAACTTTAACCTTGTGCTCTATGAGTCATAAATTTAAATACAGCACTGCCGCAACATAAGAACCAGTTCATATTAATAATGTTGTTTTAATCAAGTGATTCATTTTAATTATTTTAAAATTTTTAATTAAATGTTTAAAGTTTCACCATTCTGTTAGATGATTCTCAAGTGATGCGGCAAACATTTAGTAAAACAACAAAAAGTAGTTCGCAGAGTTTTGAAAGCAGGTGCTGAAAGGTCGCTGAGGTGAACAAACTGCAATAACTTATAATTTTACAACAGAAGATTTTATTTTCACTTCCTTTTCTACTTTGGCAATTTGTGGTTAACCGGACTCATTCTACATATATTTTCTTAAAGTTAAGCAAACGACTTGTTAACAGTAAATTTATAATGGCTAAAACTACATACATCGCATTCGCAACGCAGGGATAATGCAGGCTAATACTTGCAAATTACAGCAGACTGCATAACAAATCGACAAATTAGTGTTGAAAATATATGATATATTCAAATTGCTTTGTGCCAGCAATTTAAGATTTTGTTTTCCTAAACAGTAAAATGCAGGGAAGGGGAAATGAAAACAACGGGATTAAAATCAAGCAGAAACGCTTCAATTTCCGACAACATTGAAGCACATCCTTAGGAATGAAGCCATGGTTAAGAACATAAGATATATGCGGAAATAAATTTTGACTTGGCACCAGAGCTGCCAGGTGGCGGGATTTTTTGCTTCTTTTTCCGGGGACTATTCCGCCTATAACAGGATAACAGCATAAAAACGAGGACAATTAACAGCTAGTAATTACTTTTTTCCAAAAATTTTTTAATCACCTTTTTGAACCAAAATATATCAGAACCTTTTTGCAATAAATGTTTTAAATTGATTTTTTTTCCTTAATGTCACCTTAAATAGAGTGCTACTTGCTTGCTCCAAGTAAGTTACTTTCTTAAAAAAACGCAATTAATTTTAATATTTTAAACAAAATATTTTTTATTTAATTTTCTTATGAATGAATTCATATAACGGAAGTTTTTTATATAGTGGTACAAGTTTAAATCATAATAAAACACAGAAATATATTTTTAATATCACTAAAGCGAGCTTTATTAGATAGAAAATTTTATGAAAATAATGTTTAAATACGATTTCGGCCATGTGGCCGCCACGGCTGGAACACCAATTTTAACAAACTTTTCGCAGCATTTGCGGCCGTATTTTGCCGATAACTCTTCGAATGTTGATTTCCAGGTGTTTAGTTGTTTGTGGTTTATCGACGTAGACAGGTGACTTTACATAACCCCAAAGAAAATAATCCAATGGGGTTAAATTACACGATCTTGGGGGCCATTTCGTGAAATTATTTTTTCGTCAAAAGTTTTCTTGAGTAAATCAACTGTAGCGCCCGCTGTGTGGCATGTGGCTCCGTCCTGTTGGAACCACATATCAGCAAGATTAATGCCAGCTAATTGAGGTACGAAAAAACTTCGAATCATGTTCCTATACCGTTCACCATTGACAGTAACATTCTGACCATCATCGTTTTTGAAGACATAGGGGCCAATGACTCCGCCAGCTCATAAAGCGCACCAAACAGTAATTTTCTGTGGATGTAATGGTGTTTCGACAAAAGCTTGTTCTCCTTACTTCAAATACGACAATTCTGTTTATTTACGTACCCATTCAACCAAAAATGGGCTTCATCGGAAAATAAAATATTACATGGAAATTCAAAATCAATATCAATTTGTGCTTCAGCCTATTCGCCGAATTGGCGGCGCATACGATGGTCGTTTGGCTTTAATTCCTGTACAAGTTGAATCTTGAAAGGTTTTAAGCCAAGATCTTTTCGTAAAATCTTCCATAAAGTGAAAAGACACAACCCCAGTTGCTGAGAACGGCGACGAATTGATTGATTAGAAATCTTCAATGCTTTCCTGTTAAGCGGCTACAGATACTTCAGTGCACACTGTTTGGCATCTCACGGGATGCATATTATCAGTAACAGTAAATGTGGTCCGAAAACGATCTATTGTTCTTCGAATTAGCAGCTCTGAAGGACGATTATGTATGCCATAAAATGGACGAAGTGCTCGATAAGTCTGAAGAACAGAACCATTATTTTGATTAAAAATTTGCACAATTTGCACGCGTTGTTCTAGTATAAGTCGATCTATAGTAAAATGTCAAAAAAAATTAAATAAAAAACAGCTATCAACTGTTAAATGAATGGTCAAATAAAGCAATGATTTAAACTTAAAGTTATATCACTCTATAAAAAACACCCTTTACATATAACATTAAATTAAATGTGGCCTTGAGAATCTATTCGGGTTAGTATAATAACATGCATAATTTCCGAATACAGTAATTAAAGTTCTGGATTATTGGCTGTAGTTTTCAAGATATTTGTACAAAAAATAATTAGTTGAATTTGGAGTGTTAATTACAGAATAATTTTTTTGCACCAAAACCTTTTTTTATTTAATGGATTTTAAGGTAGAGATAAAAATAAATTTATTGATCTATGGATTACTAAAATCAAGGTATTTATTTATTCCCAACCAGCGAAAGCATTAAATGAAATTACTTTTTCAACATTTTTTGTCATTTTAATAATTATATATAAATGGCCAAAAATATAAAAAATTCAATTGCAAGGAAATATATGTTCATTTATATGTTTGGATATTTTATTATCAAAGTTTTTAGATGCTGCATATCTCGATCATACTTCTTTTACTGCAAAATCTGTAAATTTACCAAATATGCACATAACTTATTTGTTATGCCTAAATGTGATTTTAAGAGTTTCTATGAAAATCGAAGTTTTAAATAATATTTATTTTTACTGGGACTTTTTTAAGCAAGTATTAAATATTTTTATTTTTTTGAATCATGGAATACATAATCAAAAGTTATCGTACAAAAATTGATATAAACTCTTTACTTATCTTTACATAACTATAAGATAAATATATATTCGCATGCTAGTTGCCAGCAGAAAAAATGAAAATGAAATAAATTTAGCGTTTGGAGCAGTGTTGCCATGAAAAAATTTTACAGCGTAACTTTTGCACTCTGCTCGTCAGATTTCTCATCGGATTTGTGAAACTCTGAAAAAAAGAACTAAGAAATTTTCAGTCGCATTTTACAACATAGAAGACAAATAAAATATTGCATTTTATGACGTATGACGTATATTTAAGGTTTATTTATATAAATAAATCTCTTTTTTTTTGATAAGTCAATTCAATTCTCATTATAAATATAGAAAACATATTATAATAAATTATATTTTAAAATATTTTCGAACACACAAACAAAGAGTAAAAATCAAATTAAAAATACATTTGTAACACAGTTTGGTTTAATGTAGATCTCTTAAATCGGTAAAAATGAAATGCATAGAGCTATAATACATAATTTTTCAATTTTAATTCTATAAATATAACGCTATTGCTTCAAGTAAATTAACGAAAAAATGTTGTTGTTTTAAGCCAGCAAAAACTACAAAAAAAAAATTAGAATTTTGTGAAAAAAATATGTGTAAAAAATATAATTTTTTCGAAGTCATATATAAATTGCTTTATTAAATTTGTTTATCAATTTCAAGACTAAAACAGTTAAAAGATTTCATACGCAGATAATCTTTTGTATGCAGAGTTCCTTCCATTATTTCCAACTCTAATCTATTGCGAACTTTAGTTTTATTAATACTTATTTGACTAAAATTTCGCTCAACGTTAGCTGAGGAATTCGGTAAGCTCAACAATTCAAAAAGATATTTTCCCATTATTGTAAATTATTGAAAATCGCATCTTTTTATTTTAAAGTTGCCATCAATTTTATTATACGAATTATTTTCTTTTCATATATATATGCACCTTGGTTCGTATATATATATAAAATATAAACATAAAATATAAAATAAAAAGTGTACTACTTTCCAACTTATATTTTCATATCCATATATTAAGCTTGTACAAACTTATTTTATTTATTTATTGGCCAAACAAGGCAATGCAATTTACTTATTCTAACTTATTCTAACAGGTTTTGTTTACTTATTACTAAGTTTTTTGTTTTTCTTCTCCCCTTTCCTTGTTTTTATTTTATTTTTTATTTGGTGCTCTTAGTGGGCATACTCCGCCCACCGGATTGACATGATTTCAAAAACCATGTCAAAACTAAGAGAAGAGGAGGAAAACAAGAAAGACTATATACACACTTAAGATACGATGTATATATATTATTCTTAAAGACTATAAGGACAAAAGGATGTAAATGGGAAATTTGGAGAGGGATGTTAAAGAATTTTGATTTATTAAACTAAATGCTTATACATATAAATCCATACATATATGTAGTTTATCTGAGGCCTGTGTTAATTCTGATTTCTGAGTGATTTATATAGGGTTTGCTTGAAAGAGGATTTGGACATAGAAGGTGAGTAGTATATAGAGATATTATTAAATTCTCTGCAACAACGATTGATGGGTTCATTATTTGCATATGTAGTTTGGTGCTGATATTCAGTTAACAATCGAGTATGCCTAGTGCGCCTAATTGTATCGTTAAAGGAAATCATATTAGAAATATATTCGCTGTGAATAGCACCATTAATTACATCAAATGTGAAGCATGAGCCCAATAACGATCTTCTTGTTGATAGTGGCATCAAATTTAAAAGGCTGAGTCTATGTTCATATGATGGAAGGCTACAATAATCATGGGGGTTGTACATATCTCTAAGCGCGTATAGTAAGAACTGCTTTTGAATAGACTCAATTCTTTCTCTATGGGAATCGAAAGATGGATTCCAAATTATGCATGCATATTCAAGTATTGGGCGCACTAATGCACGGTACAAGGATGTAGTGACCCATATATTCTTGAATTCATTTGCACGCCTTTTTATAAAACCGAGCTGTTTGCTGGCCCTGGACACAATTTTATCATAGTGCAGATTAAAGCGCATCTTGCAATCTAAGACAACTCCAAGATCCACTATATGGTTGACCCTTTTTAGTTCGATACTATTGAGGTGGTAGGTATGTAATGTTACGTTGTTTTTACGAGAAAAGCTAATAACATTGCATTTATTGACATTAAGATGTAGTTTATTTTGAAAACACCATTGCTCAAGAGACAACAATTTTGATTGCAAAAAATTGACATCTACATCTGATTGAATTGAATAGTACATTTTTAAATCATCTGCATACATAAGATGTGGGATATCGTTAAGAACTTCTGACAGATCGGATATGAATATGTTGAAAAGAAGAGGACCAAGATGACTACCTTGCGGAACTCCCGAGGAGACTGCAATTTTTTTCGATAGAACTCCCTGGAATTTAACAAACTGGGATCTGCCGTTTAAATATGATTTTAGCCAACTTAGTATGGACCCTGCAACACCAAACTTTTCTAACTTATATATAAGAATGTTGTGATCAACTCGATCAAAAGCTTTACTGAAATCAGTATAAACAGCATCTATTTGGTGCCCTTTTTCCATTTTGACTAAAACATCTGATACCATAATCATGAGATTAGTGGTGGTAGATCGCCCTTTTCGGAACCCGTGTTGCTGCTCATTTAGACGTGGGTTAATGAAACTTGTTAGCTCTTCACAAATAAGTTTTTCAAAAAGTTTTGGAATGGCTGACAAGATTGCTATGCCTCTATAATTTTCAACTGATCTTTTATCACCATTCTTGTAAATTGGCGTAAGATGGGATGATTTCCAATATGAAGGAAATGTCCCACAAACCAATGATTCGTTAAAGATTATGTGTAATGGCAATAGCAGTTGGTCTAAACATCGCACCAAAAAGCTTGTAGGTATTAAGTCTGGTCCTGGTCCCTTTAATATATCCAGTTCTTTTATTGCATTAGAAATCTCTTCCTGGGTTAAATATAAACTATCAACTATAATAGTTGAGCTAGGAGAAGTTTCAGATAAGGTGGTAGGAAGACAAAAGACCTCCTTAAAGTGATCGGCATACAAGTTGCTTATTTCAAGAGAATTGGACGAAGTGACATTACCTTTAAACATAGACGATGGATAGCCGCTAGATTTGCGCTTCATGTTAACAAAGTCAAAGAATTTTCTCGGCTCTTGGACAATTTTTTCTCCGATGATGTTCGTGTACAACTTGTACGCTTCTTCTGACTTGATAGAGAACTCTCTTGATAGCTCGTCATATCTAAGCTTCAGTTCATCGCTTATATTATCAGTGTTTTCGAGAAGTTTGTAGATTTTATTTCTTTGATTCCTCAAAAATCTGAGATTGTTGTCTAGCCATGGTTCTGTGAGCTTATTCTTTTTCTTTATTATTGGCACATAACTTTCGATAGCGGTAAAAATGTGCTGATAAAATATAGAGACAGCACTGTCTAAATCTAAATTGAATAGAATATGATTCCAATTTAGAGAACTAAGATAACATTTTATTCTTTCATAATCGGCGTTGAGGTAATCGTACGCAATGGTGTTATTATAAGACTGGGTAAAGTTGATGTTATTAGCAGAGAAAACAACTTTTAAGGCTGTATGATGAACAGTGTTGGTTAATAAATTTTCTGCTCCCATGCATGGACTAACCTTCACTTCTTCATACGAGTTAGTAAAAATTAGGTCCAACCATCTGCCATTCTGATTTTGTACAGAAGAGACTTGCTGCAAGTCACTGCCATAAAAGGTGCTAAGTAAGTTGAAGTCTATGGCATTAGAAAGATTTACAGGAAGAAGAAAGTTGTCGTTTTCGTCGGTGACAAAAGATATATTTGGGCGATTGAAGTCACCAAGAATAACAACTTTATCTTCCTCTTTTAGGGAGGAGGTAAAGGTGGTCAGTGTTTCACATAGCTCGTTGTATGTTGTTTCACTTGAGCCGGGAGGAATGTAAACGACGCCTATGTAGACATTGAGACTTTTACCTGAACAAACTCTAATAATTCGGTGATCGAACAGTTTATGGTTAGGTGTGTCTATTAGCTCACTTGAAAGGGAATTGTGAGATGCTTCAAGGACACCACCTCCTCGAGAAAGAACTGTTGAGGAGTAGTGCCGATCCTTTCTGAAGACAGTCCAATTGCTATCAAGAATTTCCTCATTATTGAAAGTTTCGTTTAGCCATGTCTCAGTGAATACTAGGACATTGAAGTGGCATGATTTAGCGTCAACATAAAGTTTGTTTAATTTGCTTCTCATGCCGCCACAGTTATGGTAGAATATATTTAAGAAAGAAGAGTTAGGAACGATAATATTGCTGTTGCTCTTTACGAGATTTTTGAAGAAGAGAAACATGTTTAGCTCTGACATGAGCGCCATAGGTTTCCAGATCCACCTTGACTTGATCAACCGTTACACCGAGGTGCTCGTGAAAGCGGACAAATAAATTACGCAAGTCTTCAACACCGGTAGGAAGACCTTCTTGCTGAATTAGTACTCTAAGATTAGTTTTGGTCTTGCCTTCAATGCATGTTGAATCAGGGGCTTTATACATATAAGCGAGATACAGGCGAACATTGTTATAAACGTTGTTCTCCCTGAGGCGAGAAAGGGCATATCTGCTCTCAGTGCCTTCGCAAGAGTTTAGTGTCAATTTCACTTTTGGAGGAAGTAGAGGGTCTAAAAATGACGTAGGACTACCAGGTTGATTGCAAAGCTCATTTGAAACAGAATATGGTTTTGGTAAACCACTTCCGGTTGGTGGTGAAGGATTAAGAGTATGAGAATGGATAAAATTTGGATATTTCTCACAATTGGTTTCATTATTGTTAAGATTAAATGAAACCCGTTTACGTGTTTGATGAGTTGGCGGTTTAGGTGCTAGATTGCTTCCAGTAATCATCTTATTATAAGATGAAGCCGTATTCTGGTTAATTATGGGAGAAAATATGGGGAAAATGCTAGTTTTCAGATTCCAATTAGAATCTGAATTATGGTGGGACTTAGGTTGCACAAACTTGTTTGATGAATAAGGTTTGGATTCAAGAACAGGTAGGTTTACATTTCTTTTATATAGAGGATTCTTAGAATTATGATTAGAATTAGAATAAGAATTTAACTTAGATTTAGAATTAGGACGGGAATTTATATATGTAAAAGAGTTAGAGCAAGAACTATAATTACTTTTACATAATGGATTCTTGTTAATGTTAGGATTCCTTTCAGAAGATTCGATTCTTGAACTGCCAGAACTTTGTAAAGATCTTGATGTTTTAGACTTTTTCCCAGGCTTATTCGTCCATTCGGTTATTAACCATTTGCCGTGTCTCTCACCGCTGTTGTTCAAGAACATCCACGCATATTGACTTGGGATGTTTAGTTTGAAACTGCAGAATTTTTTTGCTTTATTGGATATCTTTGAACAGTTTGTAATAGATATGCCAAATTTATTACGAAAGTAAGTGCTCATCCAGGATATAGTTGTTTTAACTGATGGGCCCTTAATGAACAGAGTGGTCTTGTCAATTTCATTAGAATCATGGAGTTTCTTTATTCTATTCTGCCATTGAGTTGAAGTCCATGACGTTCCAAACTTATGGATTAAGTTGTTACGAGGGGCTGCAATTGGTGGTGAGTCACGAGGTGAAGTGGCAGAGGGAGATCCAGGTTGTGAGTTATTGGTATTTTTGTTTTGTTTTGGAGAAATTGTTGATGATCGAATAGAATGAGCTATTGTGGGTACTGTTGATGGTGGAGATCCGATTTGGGGTGGATTCATTGCAATATTTTGAGGAGTAGCAATCGGTGTTATATGTTCCGTAGTGTCATAGGCAGTTAAAGAATTCAGATTAGCTGGTAAAGAGGTGACCTGTGGCAAACGAATAGATGCTTCCATTATTTCCTCGAAAATAGAGGAAGAGTTATGATGAGAGGCTTGTGGATAACTTATTTCAGCTTTATTGGGTGCAGATCTTATTTCATCCACTACATCTGCAAGCGTCACTCGAAACACTTCAAGATCATCACTGATATCACTTATTTTTTGATGTAATATTTCCAGCATTGGATCTGATTGCGGAGGTGATGGTTGGGGTTTGCCTGACTGAAGTGCGATATCCACATCATAGCGCAAAGATGTTAGCATGCTCAGTATATTTTTGGCTGTATTATCGTTTTTTAAAACGTCGAGGCTTTTTTTTACTTCTATATTAAGCTCGCTTATGGCCGTTTTCCAAATAAAATTTTTTTCGCTATCTTTGACTAAATCTGTTAGAATTCTCAAGTTTTTAGAAACATTTGAGATATCCGAGTTATTTGCTTTGCAGATGGACTCTACCCTTGCAAGATCATCGGATACGTGAGTCATTATTTCAAAATTTGGTATTTTACTGATGACTTGCTTATTAGCCGAATGCATCACGTTCAAGGAGTCGCTTCGACATTTTATGGCGAGAATTTTTTTTTAAATTCATACATGTAATTATATACATATGTACATAGTATAATTGTACTCAATGAGACTCAATTTATAAGTTAATTTACGTTTAAATCAAATTCGCTAAATATTGTAAAATAGATTGCAAATAAAATGATTATTAAAAAAAAATATATATATATATATGTATATAAAAATATATGCAAAATCGGACGCCGGATCTACTTTTTCTGAAGTCGTAACTTTTTGAAGAATTTTGGTCAAGTATCGGAACGTCGGATTCAAGTATTAAAATCGTAACATATCCGATATATCGAACCATATGGCAACGCTGATTTGGGGTGTAAAAAGTTGAGTTTTATATGTTGTATTTAAGTTCCAATATTCAAATCCTTTATTGGACCTGTATTTTTTCGTAAAGCTACATTCTGATATGATCCTTATCTATTATTTCTTAATATTTTTAGTAAAATTAATCCTTAAGAGACATCCCACATTAAAGATTTCAAGTCGGCTGATAGTTTAGTTGGTTTTCATGTGGGCATAGTGCCTTATGGAAGTTCGCACACCTACCGATTGAAGCGAGCACAACTAAAAAATCAAATGGTAGGGCAGATTTCTACTTGATTTAAAAGTCTGCCAACTACTTGCAGGCTGTCGAGTGGGTATGTCGTGCTGTGGTAGTGCGTACATTAGCCGATTAAATAGTTTGTCAACTGTTTGCCATTTTTTTTTTGTTGTATTTTTTCTTTTTCGTTGAAAAGTGTTGCTTTTTCTATAGGAATCGATAAATTTTGCGTTATTTAGATTGCAAATAGGAATAAGCAAAATTTAATTATTGTTAAAAAGGATACAGTAAGTGCCAGAAAAATGTTAAATGCTGCTAATAATATGATAAACTATTAAAAAATGTTTAATATATAAAATCGCAACAAAATCAACAACTCAGAATAATGTAATATTTTTAAAACTCCCTAAAAGAATATTTTTAAAATGCAACCTAGTAATTGGTCAACTATCCGGGGATAGTATGCGGACATACCACCTACCAAATAGTAGGTTTGTCGGCTACGACCATTGGAGCATCAAACTAGAAGTTTGATGCGCCAACTAAAAGTCTGTAATGTGCGCTGTCTCTAAAAGTTCTCTATAAGTAATTTAAAAGTTTAAAACAGTAAAAAAAAGAGGCGAAATAATATTCTCAATACGGGACATGTTCAATATCAATATTTTTGTATGCAAAAATAAGGGATTTTTTACCGACACCTGGCAGCTTTCTTTGACACACATACTCACTTAGAGAGAAACAGACACACTAACGCACATACATTGAATGTCCACGAATGTGTGTTTTATGAAAACAAATTTTGATTTTCTTCTTTTGGCACCATTTATTATGGTTTTCTGACAGAAACATCAACATATATCAACTTAACGGACCACCCCCTAATGTTGGGTTGGAGGTCACCTAATGACATTTAGAGCATTCAAGTTTTGATGTAGTGTAAACAGCGTTATTTCCGAAACAAACGAATCATATGTCGCTTAAGGATGCATACAAATATTTGCTTAAATTGGGATAATTCTTTACACATTTAAGGGATGCGTTTGCAGAGAATGTGTACTAAGTAAATTATAAGTTAAAAAAAATTGGCAAAAAAATATTTTTATTTTCATTTCGGTCCTGACTGATTGAGCCTGTGTGTCATGTCGTGACTTTTTTTCGTAAAATTCTAAAAAATTTCGAATACCATATGTTAATAATAAAATTTTACAAGCCCACCTACCCTGTATCGCATGTATGCCTGCTGTGGGTGATTTTACTCATGCTAACAGCCATGCGTAATATACGAAACACAGTACTTCATAATGTATTTTACTTTCATATTTGCCAAAAATGTCCCCGTTTCTCTTTCACAAGATTTCTAGATTAAAAGGGAACAGCAAAGGCATGCGCGCAGCACTTCTTTATCGAAGTGGTGCACAGTGTAACGAACCCATGTAGCGAGTGGCCAAAAATAGAAGGACTTGCTCAAGAATCATGAGATTTTGTGAAAATGAGTGAACTAATACTTATTGAAACTGGATTTAATATATCAAATTTGAATTTTTATTCTTTTATCGAACTATGTATTGAATTATAATAATCATAACTTATCGACTGTTGAATTATCTCTACTTTGCATTGTACTTCGAGCTTAATGCATTCTTCTATACTTAATGCATTTTTCTATGTACTAAAAATTTCCCTTTATTTATTAACCGCCCTCTGTGGCAAATTAATTGGCTTGTTCTAAGCCCAAAGAAAAAGTTAAAGTCACTAATAAATCTCTCTCCTTAGGGTAAGCACTTGTACAATCATAAACCGCTCTATTGTTTTTATTTCTCTGTACAAACTGAATTCCTTGGCATTACCCAGATTTATAATCCCTCAACATTAGCCGGAGTCAGTAATTAGTCCTGACCACCCCCACAATTATACAATGAGTTTTATGGTAGAAGAATTATTCTCACAAAATTTCGTTCGAATTGGATGAATGCCCACCTCCCATATAACCGAAATCGGTTATCTGGAATAGCTCAAAAAAATGTTCCTAGATCAATGAAATTTGATGCACATAGTTCTTTTGCAGCTGTAAAAAGTTAATTTGAAAATGAACCAAATCGGCAGACTAACACGCCTACCTCCCATATAACCGAAATCAATAGTCTGGTATAAATACCCAAAACATGATCCCAGATCATTAAAATTTGCTACACATTGTTCTTTTGTAATTATAAATAGCTAGTGTGAAAATGTATCAAATTGGCCGTAATCTGGTAAAGTACCCCAAAAAATTATACAATATCTGCAAAATATTAGGGCTATGTTAAGGAAGTGTTTTATGTGAAAGTTACGCCACAAAAGTAGGCGTAAGATTGTTATAATTGAGTTTCGGCAAAGCAAATTTTTGAAATATGTTGAGAAAATATCGATAATAGATATGTTAAAATATAAAAAAAAAACAAAAATGCGGTTTTTCTTATTTTGTGTTTTGAACCTTGTGAACCTATTGCTATTTTTTCATATTAAATTGCTCATTTTAGTCAAAACATGCTTCAGAAAAGTGAGCGTAAAGTCGTTATATTGGCGGTTGGAATTAGTTTTAAAGGTTTTCTAAGAGATGGCGTAACTATCAATAGATCGCATCGGGCACACCTGTGACTATATTCATTTCAAAGCACATTGTCTAAGCTTCATTTTTTAGTATGTGTCATTCCACTGAAGTGTAAACAACATATATTTTTTTCTCTGTGAACATGTCGACTTTCGTTCCAACAAAACGCAATTTGCGGGAAGGTTTACTTTTGTGCTTCCATTTGAAGAAAAAAGCGGTTGAAGCACAACGCATGCTTACTGAGGCTTACGGGGACTATGCTCCATCGATTTCTACTTGTAAGTACTGGTTCCGTCGGTTTAAAAGTGGTGATTTTGATACGGAAGACAAAGAGCGTCCGGGCCAGCCGAAAAAGTTTGAAGATGAGGAATTGGAGGCTTTGCTCGATGAAGACCCGTGTCAAACCCTTCAAGAATTGTCAGAATCATTGGGAGTCGACTTATCAACGGTCGGCAAACGCTTAAAGGCCATGGGAATGATTCAAAAGCAAGGAAATTGGGTGCCGTACCAGTTGAAGCCGAGAGACGTTGATCGGCGATTTTGCATATGCGAACAACTGCTTCAACGGCATAAAAGGAAGAGTTTTTTGCATCGTTTTGTCACTGGCGATGAAAAGTGGATCCATTACGATAATCCTAAGCGAAAAAAATCGTGGGGACCACCCAGCCATGCATCAACATCGAGGGCCAAGCCGAATATTCATGGCGCCAAGCTTATGCTGTGTATTTGGTGGGATCAGAAGGGTGTCGTGTACTATGAGCGGCTAAAACCTAACGAAACCATCACTGTGGAACGCTACCAACAATAATTGATGCAATTGAGCCGAGCATTAAAGGTTAAACTGCCGGAATATGCCAAAAGACACGACAAAGTGGTTTTTCAACATGACAACGCACGGCCACATGTTGCAAGAACCGTCAAGGAAACGTTGGAGGCGCTGAATTGGGATGTGCTACCCCACTCGCCTTATAGCCCAGACATAGCCCCTTCCAACTACCACCTATTCAGATCGATGACGCATGGCTTGGCTGAGCAGCGCTTCACTTCTTACGAGGATACCAAAAAATGGGTCGATTCGTGGATTGCCTCAAAAGACGAATCGTTCTTCCGGCGCGGAATCCATATGCTGCCAGAAAGATGGGAAAATGTTGTAGCTAACGATGGACAATACTTTGAATAATATACATTGTACCGTTGTTTCTAAATAAATGCTCAAAAACCGAAAAAAAACCTTTAAAATTAATTCCAACCCCCAATAATAGAATTTCGGTAAACCAAATTTTGGAAATATGTTGAGAAAATATTGGTAATAGACATATAAAATTACAATAAAACAAATATAGTTTTTCTTATATTCTGTTTTTAACTTTGTGAAAAATTTGTTATTTCTTCTTATAAAATTGCTCATTTTGTCCAAAACATGCTCTAGAAAAGTAGACTTAAAGTCTTTATTTTTGAGTTTTGACAAACCAAATTTTTGAAATATATTAAGAAAGCGTTGTTATAAGACAATTAAGATTAAAAATTAAACAAAAATGCTGTTTTCTTAATTAGTTTTATGATCTATGAAATTATTACATAAATTATATTGTGAGCTTTAGATCAAGTAAGTTTTTAAAGAAGGCAACAACAACAACAACAACAACAACTCTGTATAGAGTCAATCACTTAGCTTACTAGACAATCTGTTACGGAAATCGCTACATTTTCTTCTTCAGTAGTCTTTGAGTGATTAAGCTGTAATCAACTCACTGCTTTAAACTAGTATATGAGTGCGCAGATTTTGGAATTCATTCTTTTGAATTGTAAGGCTGCTAATCATATGACATTTCAAAGCAGTAGGCGCTATTTATAGATCACCGTCATCAACTCTATCAAGGGTTGCCATCTGTTCTAGTTGCTTCTTTATTTATTTTAATATTCATTGGTGTTCGATAGTTTGTCGAAATGCACCATAGAAAATAAAACGAGTTTTTTGCTTCGCCAGAATCTAGTGTTCTAACTGAAAGGTGGCTATTTTCACAACCAAATGTTCAATTACACATGACTTTGACCGAAATCGATCAATTATTAGATTATTAAATCAAAAATGCTATTTTCTTTTATTGTTTCTCAAAGTTTTCGTTTTTTTTAGATTTCTAAGATCTATCTTTAGTTGTACAAAATTTTTTGTATGTTTGCTTTTAATTGATTTTTTTTACTAAACCATATAAAATAAATATAAGTTAATATTTTTGCATTCTTTTATTACTAAAGTTTACGTCTTATTAAAAAAAATATACTGTGTTAGTGAGAGACAGCTTGTTCTGCAGCCCTACTTGAAGGCCTGCAAGTAGAAGCGAACGCTGCAGGTCTGCACTTTTGTCCAGTTTCACACAAAAAATCGATCGAGGATGTAGTCTGCAAGCTCAAATTTACAGCACGCAGGCCTGTTTGAAGGCATATGTAGGCAAGAAATTCGATACTGGGTATTTAAAATTTGAAAAAATTTAAAGCCTACTTTTTGGCCAGTATTATTTTCTGAGTTCTAGTATTACTGCATTATTCTGTATCGAAGAAGCACACCAACGATGAGAAAGTCACGGGAAGCAATACAATTCTATATGGAAAAAATATTGATTCTCGTGACTTTCTCATCGTTGGTCTGCTTCTTCGCCATACAGAATAATGCATTTAATTTCATAAATTGGAGATTTTACTCACTTTACAAACTACCACCTGAAAGTATGCTTCTTAAGTTTACCTTTGGAGAGAACTGGAAAAGACATCCAAGCAATCATTCTCCAATATAGACCAATTATGTGAGAACATTTAAAAAATGTGTTTTGAAATAACCAAAGATACCTCCCAAATTTAATCTACAGTTTAACAAGAAGAATGTTGAATGTTGTCCAAAACGCGGATGATTTTCCACGGCATATTAGATCAATAATCGAAAATTGAATAAATGCTATACTTATAAATCATAATTTGTATGAGCAACCTTATGAAGACTTTTCAACATGAATAGTTACGTTATATCTTAATAAAATAATAATATAACAACAATTAAATAATATGTTTTTATTTTCTTTTAAGTATTTTTAATAAAAAAACTTCTCTTTCGTTTATGTTTTAATTTTAGTTTGTAACTATTATTTTGAGTGTGTATATGTGCATTTCCAACGTAATTTACGCGACATGCGTACGACTTGTGCTTCGTTTTCTCGGAAGTTCGTGTTATTAATGTACAAAAAATTTCTTATCCGCAAATGTCTTACAAGACATAGCAATGGTATGGTCTACCAAAATTGTCGTTCCTGTAACTAATTAAGAATGCCAGTGGTGAATACGTGCGTATTTCACGCGACAAAAAAAGGTGGTGTGTTTTACAAGCAAGCTTAGATTGTAAAAACTCGGCGAATTTTCCCATACATTTTGTTTTTGTTTTTAATTTTTTAACAATAGGAAAACAGTGAAGACTTATATTAAGCTCACTTTACCTATGGATTTTGCTTATTTAAAATATATTGAGTTTCCAAAAAATATTTGCCGTAACTCACGCGACATAACCCACGCGACAAAATTTCCTTAAATTTAAATTGAGTGATCAAGTAATTATAGAATTTGATAATAAAAAAGCAAATTTAATATATTATCCTTTTCTTGCCTCAATAATTTTTCTATTAGGGGGCGTCCATTAATTACGTAAGGCATTTAGGGGGTGGGGGGTTAAGCAGAATTTCACTAAATCTCACGTGGGGGAGAGGGGGGTTCTCGCAAAAATGACGTAACTTTTTATCAGGAAGAAAAGTGTAGATTTATGAGATAACTGGTTAAATTGAGTAAAACGAGTTTTTCTACTAAAATATGACTAAATTTTACACGATAATATTTTTCGCGGTTATGCGAGTGCAACAAAGTAGAGTAGGAGCTCATCGGTTGGTTTTCCACCGGCTAGCTGAACACGCGATTCGACGAGCGCTGCGACTTGTGACAGCGACGCATGGACAAGTCTCTACTTGTTGTGTTTAAGTCCGTTAATGTTTAGTTCAGTGGTCGGCACACTTTATTCTCGATGGGCGGAGGTATCTAAAATTATTCGCAATATACAAAATTATTAATAATGCAAACATTTTAAGACTTTTAAAGAAATTTTTCCTAATAAAGGGAAACATGTCCTTACACAAAAGCCATTTTTTATTGAATTCTATACCTATAAAAATATATATATTTTTAAGTAAAATTTGACACCAAGTATTTACTTTATTAAATAATAAATGCAGGAAAGATGTCACAAATATAGAAACACATGTTTAAAAACATATTGAATTGCATTTTTTTAAATTCAATCGACGAATTAACTGTATCAATAAATAATGTGATGCTGAGGAAAAATAAAATCGATAAGAAGCAATTTTCCACCACTTGATTTTATGGGAAAACTTTTGTTCTCGAGTTAGCCAAACTTAAGCTCTAAAAAATATGATGGTAATAAAAAATCAAAATATGGTGGTGGGTGGCTATGAGTAAAAAAAAAACAAGAAAATTAGCTAAATAAAAGAATATGAAAATTTTTATGAAAACCAATAAAAACGCAAAAAAACAACAATTGCAAAGTTTCACAATAAAAAGGAAAATGTTTGCATAAGAAAACGGAATGCAGAAGTTCATGCTTTCGACCAACTAAGCTATGCAAATGTTGAAGTAAAGTTTTGAAATTTGATTAAATTTGCAGCATGACTTTGTTTACAAGCACTTGTTTGCTACTTTATCCAAAAAGCGAAAAAAAAAACATCACAAACAACAGCCAAGAATCTAAAAGTAAAATAAACTCTACGAAAAAGTCAGCGCAACAGCCAACAGCTGTTGAAATCAACATACTAACCGAATCCTTGTTTGTCACACAGGACTAGAACGAAAAGAAAAATAATTCACTAGCAATGTTATGCTTCGTTTGCGTGCCGCAGACGAGCGTTGCAAGCGAAATGAGTAAAGATGGGAAAAAAAAAAAAAAAAAATAGTATGGCCAACTTGACAGTGGAACTGATTGGCAAATATATAAAATTAGATGAAAACATTGCATTCAGTTTAGATTTTTTTTTTGCATAGCAATCAATCAGAATTGACCACGGTGCATAAATTTACTGCTGTGTGCATCGTTGCATCAATTTAACCTTCGTTTTGATCCAAATGTGCATCGAATCGTAGCTTAGCAGCATTTGCTGTTTGCATTTTCAATTTTATATAAGGATATTTCTAAGGTTTTTCAACAGTTAACGTGGCATAAATAGTTAAACCAAATATCAACAATTACAACAGCAAGAACTACACTCTTATTAGTGGCTGCGTTGTTTTTATGGGTGTGTAATTTTTAATTGGCACTCCGCATTACTGCTTGAAACGTTGCCACAATTGAAACCGCAATCTATTTTTTACAGTGTACTTTCTCGTAGGCTGGATTCTCTCGATTGTTTTGGCTGTTTTCGATATTAAAATTCGATGTTTGTCCTACGCAAAATTTTATCAACACAAAAATGTTTTACTTAAAAAAGGGTCTTTCCGTGATTGCGGTAAATGTAAAAATTAAATTTTAAATTTAATAAAAAACTCAGAAAGTGAAGCTCAGAAAGAACATGTGTTTGCGATACAAAAAGATAAAAACTGTTAAAAAAGTTCAAGTTTTATTTAGAACAAGCTGATTTACCCGGTTTCACCGAGAAGTTAAATATATAAATTTTAACATGCACTTCTCGTTTACATATTTCTAAAATTGCCGTATAATGAAAAATATGTTGTCGGTGAATTACCAAATTTTAGCGTTTAAGTTACAAAGTCATCAATTGCTTGAGATTTAATTTAAGGCACTTTTTTCTGTCTGCGACTGCCAAAAATTATAAAAAATTAATTTGGTATTACATGGGGTAAAAATACAGTATTTATTGGAATTTATTTAATGTATTGGCAACGAAAAATTGCTGCTATCTTATTTGTTTGTCTCGTTATTGACTACAGCTGTATGTAGAAATATTGATTGAAAAAAAATTTGGTATTTTTGTCTAAGAAATAAATAAAAAAAATATCTCTGCTGTTGAGAGTGTGATTATTGATACAATTTCTTAATTCTTCAGAATTACTTTTTAATACGAAAAATTATGCAGTCATTTGTTAGGTTGCGTTTCGCATCTGTTTTTGTACACATTGGCTTAAGAAAGCGGTTTCCCTTTTATTTGCGAATTATTCCATACAGCAACCTTTGAAACAACAAAAGCGACATAACCAATTGATTGACATACATGAAGTAGAATAAAACTGCAGGAATAATGCAGAAAGTGCCCATTATGGTTTTTGCTGCAAGATCGAAGAACCATTCAAAATTTTTTACAGTGTATTATAAAAGCAAAAATCAAGGAATCCAAGTATTTCTTAAGATTAGATTAACAAAATAAATGCTTAGGAGGAGGGGTTAGGAGGGTTTGGGCGGGGCCCAAGAAGTTACTCTTAAAGGCAAAGTATTTTTTAAAAGTTATAAAAACAACATGTTAAAAAATTGAATTCGTCACCAAAATAAGAAGGGGTACCATTGCATTTTTCTTAAAATAAATATAAATATTAATACTAATTTTATGTTAAACTGAAAAAGTTTTTGCACAAAAATGATACGTCATATGAGAGAGTATAAAAATTGCAATTTTTAGTTTTTATTATTTTTACAACAAAAACAACTTCTACACCATTATTTGAAAAAAAAGACATTTTTTGACCTATTTTGAGAAATAGATAAACCCGAAACACCCTGTCTAAAATGACTAAAATGTGCTTATTTTAGTTTTAACCATTTTATATTTGCATTAGCAGGTCATTCTGAAAATTTAAAAAAACTTTACTCAGGGTGATTCGGGTTAAGCTTGCTTTAGCTTAAGGTACTGTTTCAATAATTTTTTTAAGTACATTAATTGAACTTTAAGACAAAAGAAGATTGAATGAAACGTATTAAAAAACAACGAAGATATTTGAGTCGAAAATAAAAACTTTGAATTAGGAATAGGTTTTGTGGGTTTAGGTAACGATATAATATACAAAAATTCATTGTATTAAAATTTTCTGTAGTTTTCATATGAGAATGTTATTGGTGTCAACAAACGGAAATTTTTTTACCTTTATTATCTTTAAGGAAATTAAAGAAATTATTATAGGTATATTCATAAATATTTAAAAAAAATGCATGTTAGACAGTACTCATTAGAGATATACGAAAACAGTTCAAGTGGTATCCCTTTAATTATTAAGTGTAGCCCTTTTAATAACGAAAACTCTTTCATAGGTTGTTCAAACGTATCTCTAATCTTTAATTCTCTTTTCAGTGTTTTTACCCGACTACGGCAAAGCAAAAGGAGAGGCATATATTTTTGACCGGTGTGTATGTATGTAGGGTTGTAAGTATGTTTGTATGTATGCTTGTATGTATTTTGTATGTATGTTTGCATGTATGTTTGTATGTATTTTTTTTTATTTTATTCGCGAAGGGGGAACCTTCAAAAGGCCCCACCGTGCAGGTGGAAGTGTACGATTTTTACGCACTAAACCTACATGACTTCGTTTTCATCGCTGTGGATCATACAGTCGCACCATACATCATAGTAGATCGCACTACGTTGAGGAGCAGTGTTCGTCGTGCTTGTTTGGGGCCTCTTGTGTTCGGCATTATTCTAGATAGCGCCAGACATGTTTGTATATATGTTTTTATGTACGTTTGTATGTATGTTTGTATGTATGTATGTATGTATGTATGTAAGTTAAAGTTAGCACTTGCTGGTAACTTTAATAGATAATATAAACAAAAATTATTATAAATATGATTCATATTAAAGTATGCTTCTAATCATATTTCTTTGTTTATAACTTTAATTGTTTATAACTGATTCATGGGAATATTGATCGGATGATGTTTACGATCAAATTTCTTTATATGATTAATTCTTAAAAGTATCTAAGTGTCCAAATACATTAATAAATGATATGTAATACATAAGTTTTATGTAAAGATGTAAATAAGGAATTTAAAGTATAAAAGAAGTATGAACTTAGAATACTTCTTCAGTTGAGTTTTCAGTTTCAGTTCAGTTTGAGTGGAGTTTCACTTCAGTTTGTTTTCAGTTCAGTTGCAGTTTAGATAATAAGAATATTTTTGATTGTTAAGTTTGTTAAGAAATAAATAAAGATTTTTTTTAACAAAACCTAACGTCAAAAAATTAATTGGCGATCCTGCCAGGAGCTGTTTAAATAAACTTCATTACACTTTATTACGAAGCCCGCAGCGTAAACTATTGCTTGCAGTAGTCCCTCCTGAGGCACAAGTTAAAGAAGTCGCAGCTCTTTAATAAAAGAATAAAGTGTATAAAATCCTGAAAACATCTGTGACCAGAAAAAAGTATTCTTAATAAAGAAGAAGAAAAAACAAGGTACAGACGAATACAAGTAAGGAACTGAAGAATACAGCAAGGCAAAGGACCAAAATCATCGAGTGGGGTATCAACGTAAAATTTTGATACAATCAATTTCTGGAAATAAAAGCCTAGACAAAGGAAGCAGAATTGAAGACCACCTAAAGAAATAAGTATCCAATAATTGGAGAAAAAATTAAATTGTTTAAAACTAAAAGAGTGCAAGTACATTTGGAAGGAGAAAAGAAAAGCAGTGAATCGAAAGAAAAAATCAACAGAACCGGAAGTAAGAATTATTTATTTTAAAAAAAAAAATAATTATACATATTATATTTTATATTGGTTGATTTTATATTGATTTATATTGAGTTTTTATATATATAAAAAAGTGACAAACAAGATAAAAATACTGTAAATGAAAAAAGTGTATAAGGAAAAGAATCCTGACAACGACTTAAGTGAATTGTTTAAAAAGATAAATTTGAAAGAAAATTTAAAAGAAGAATCTGAAATGGCAAATATAACTGCAGATTTAGTTTCGCAACTTATTGCCACAAATAATCAATCTTTTCAAAATCAAATTATTGCTCTGCAAAATCAATTAGCAAGACTAACATGTACAGACACAGTAGAAAATTACAAGACTCAGACAATTGACAGTACAATCATATGTAACGAACCATTAGACATAATAAGAACCCTCCCAGAATTTTCAGGTAAGCCTAATTCTTATGTAAGTTGGAGAGAAGCCTCTCAAAATTCAATTTCTCTTTACGAGAAAGGCAGTAAAAGATATTTCGGTGCATTAACTATATTACGAAATAAAATAACAGGTGAAGCTAATGACGTATTAACAAACCATGGTACAGTACTTAATTATGACGCTATTATAAGCAGACTAGATTTTGCATACTCAGACAGGAGACCAGCACATATTATTGAACAGGAGTTAAGTGTTCTAAGACAAGGATCAATGACAATATTAGATTACTACAACGTAGTTAATAAGAAATTAACACTATTAACGAACAAAACAATTATGACGTACGGAAACAATACCGAAATGACGAATGAGTTAAATAAGAAAAATTGCCAAAATGCCTTAAGAATTTTCATTACTGGATTGAACCATCCATTAAATAATATATTATTTTCACTATCCCCTGAAGACTTACCAAATGCGTTAGCTAAAGCGCAAGAACTTGAATCAAATAACCTTAGAGCAAATTTTGCTTACCAATTTGGAAGATCATCAAATTCTTATAACAGAAATACTCATAACAATAATAATACTTTACGATTTCCCCGAATCAATAGAATTGAGTCAATAGCAAAAAAAGCAGACCCACCTAAACCTACACCAATGGAAGTAGACGAATCATTACAAATACAGAATAGACCTATTAACAATTTTAATAACAATTTTAGACAGAATTATAATAATAGAAATGCAAACTTTAGACCAGGAAATCAGTATTACAATCAGTCAGGAAATTATCGAAATAATTTTCAAGGACAAAAACGAGTGTTAGAAAGTGCACAATTACCTCAACCTAAGCAACAAAGAATTAATAATATTAACGAAAAAGCTTTTTTAGACGAGGGAATGACCTCCCCTACCTTATCGGAAAACATAATATAACGGGAAAAACAATTAAAATATTAATCGATACTGGTGCAACGAATTGTTATGTTAAGCCAAATGTATGTATTAAAAGAATGAAATTACCGATAATAAAACGCGTAAAAACAATAAACGGGTACACAATAATAACACATTATTCTGAAATGGAGTTTTTTGGAATAAAACAGAGATTTTATGAAATAAATAATTTAGAAAGCGATTTTCTTATAGGGATGAATTTTATTAAAAGTAACAATATTAAACTAGATTTTGGAAAAGGAATCTTAGAAATAAAAGGAAAACAATATGATATCAAGTACATCAATGAGATGGAAAATGAAATAAAGAATAATAAAACATTAATTGAAAACAAAAACATTTTGGAACAAAAAAGTTCTGAAACGCCAAGCGAAGGAAATACCGCTATAAATAAAATAACTTCGAATAAAAAATTCGAAACGCCAAGCGAAGGAAATACCGCTATTAATATAAATAAAATAATTTCGAATAAAAAATTCGAAACGCCAAGCGGAGGAAATGCCGCTAATAAAAACAAAATTTTGAGAAAAAATCTCAAAACGCCGTCGAAGAATAATACCGACAAAATGAAAATAAATAATATAAAAAATGAAAACGAATATCTATCATTAAGAAATGAAGTTATTGAAAGAATAAAAAAGGAACATAAAGATATAAATATGGATTTACCATTTCGTACAGATATAAAGGCTGAAATTAGAACGGAAAACGAAAAACCGATATGGAGCAAACAATATCCATATCCATTGTCAGTAAATTCGTTTGTAAATAAAGAAATAGAAAAAATGTTGAAGGCAAATATAATTCGACCAAGCAAGAGTCCATATAACTCACCAATATGGGTAGTCCCAAAGAAAGGAACTAATGAGGATGGGACACCAAAACTACGTATGGTAATTGACTATAAAAAAATAAACAACGAAACAATCTCAGATAAATATCCTATACCGGATACAAATACAATATTGTTTAATTTAGATAAAGCAAAGATATTTTCGACAATTGATTTAGAATCAGGATTCCATCAAATATTAATGAATAATGAAGACATTGAGAAAACTGCATTCTCAGTTAATAATGGCAAATATGAATATTTAAGAATGCCATTTGGATTGAAAAACGCCCCAAGTATTTTTCAGAGAGCAATGGATAATATACTACGAAATTTTGTAGGTAAATTTTGTCACGTCTATATAGATGATATAATAGTTTTTTCAGAAAATATTGAAGAACATGCTAAACACCTAAATATAATTATTGATACATTAAAACAGGCTAATATGAAAATATCGTTGGAAAAATCCGTATTTTATAAAAAAGAAGTTGAATTTTTAGGATATGTAGTATCTCACAACATAATTAAAACAGATCCAAGGAAAGTGGAGACGATTTCAAACTTTCCAATCTCAACAACACTTAGACAACTAAGAAGCTTTTTAGGACTTACCGGATATTATAGAAAATTCATTAAAAATTATGCATTAATAGCAAAACCATTAACAAAACATTTATCAGGAGATAATGGTAAAATATCCCAATACAAATCTAAAAATACTAAAATAATATTAGATGAAGATGGAATCAAGTCCTGTGAAAAATTAAAAGAATGCCTTAAAGAGAAAATAGAATTGTATCAACCCGATTTCAATAGGAAATTTACTTTAACAACAGATGCATCAAATGCAGCAATAGGAGCAGTTCTCTCACAAGATAAAAATCCAATAACCTTTATTTCAAAAACTTTGAATCCTACGGAACAACGCTATGCCACTAACGAAAAAGAACTATATGCAATAGTATGGGCATTAAAAAATTTACGAAATTATTTATATGGAGTTTCAGATCTGGAAATATTTACAGATCATCAACCTCTAACGTTTGCAGTATCAACGAGGAATCCAAATGCCAAAATGAAGAGATGGCATGCCTTAATTGAAGAATATTCACCGAAAATTATATACAAGCCAGGTGTTACTAATGTTGTCGCAGATGCTTTATCAAGACAAAATTTAAATAATTTAACAGATGATTCTTCATCATCAATTAATTCAACACAACATTCCGCTGAAAGTAGCGATAACATACAAATAAAAAGTACAGATAAACCATTAAACCAATTTAAACAACAAATAATTGTGAGCAAAAATAGATTCACAATCCACGAACAATTAACAAAATTTGGAAATAAAAGACATCTTATTGAATATGATACAGTTGAAAATTTAATAACAATACTAAAGGAATACCTTAAACCAAATATTGTTACAGGAATATATTGTACACCAGAGGATTTATATGAAATCAAAATAAAATTACTTGAAACATTTAATATTAAATTCGTCCATACAAAAAATTTTCCAACGGACATTGAAAATCAAGAAGATCAAGGTCTTATAATTGAGCAAATACATAACAGAGCTCATAGAAATTATAGAGAAAATTTAAAACAAATTAAGGAAATGTACTATTGGCCACAAATGGCAAAGAAATTTAAGGAATATGCTAGAAATTTCGATATTTGTAATGTAAATAAATACGATCGCCACCCAATAAAAGTACCAATTGGCGAGGCACCAATTCCAGACAAAGAAGGAGAACAACTACACGTTGATATTTTTTACGCTCAAAAATTAATATTTATGACTTGTGTTGATGCGTATTCAAAATTTTTAGTAATTAAAAATATACCCGATAAAATGAATTTAGAAAACAAAGTTCTAGAACTTCTTCAGTCATTTCCAGATGCAAAAAAATTGTGTTTAGATAATGAACCAGGATTCACGACTCCACAATTTAAATCTCTTATGCAGAGACTTAATATTGAAACATTTTTTATAACCCCAAGACATAGTACTTCGAATGGACAGATAGAAAGAGTTCATTCCACACTAATTGAAATTTCTAGATGCATTAAACAAGAATATAATTTAGTAAGTGACTTAGAATCAATTTTACGAGCAGCTCAGTTATATAACAAAACAATACATTCAATAACGAATACTAAACCACATGAAGTATTATTCAATAAAGTAAATCATGACAATTTAAAAGAAAAACTAATAAGTGCTCAAAATAAAATGTTAGAAACGCATAACAAATCTAGAAGAGATAAAGAATATAATATAGGAGAAAAAGTATATGAAAAATTAATGGGTGAAAGAAATAAATTACAACCACGATATAAAAAACAATATGTTAAAGAAGATTTAGGAAAAATAATTAAAATAAATAATAGAAATAGAATTATCCATAAAGATAATGTTAAATTTTAAAATTTTTGCAGTGTTACCAATAATAACCGAAACGAATGAAGAGGATGTTGAAATGCCACAATCCTCAGAGGAACCGATAGTTTCAAACTCAGAAAACGCGCAAATAATGATATTTTTAGATGACCTCATAATAGAAATTATGCAAGGAGAAAATATAGATATAAGAAATAGATTAATACCGATTGAACAAAGAGACATAATAAATAGATACAATATATATTAAAATATATTATCTTTCTTTTTTCATTGCAGATGCAATACGTAATAATAATATTAATATTCACTACATTAGTAAAAACTGAAATAATTGATATAATAGATTATACAAGAGATAACTACATACTTATCGAAAATAATAAAGCTCTTACTTATGAAAATTACGGTGAAATATATCATGTCACTAATTTAACATATTATAATGAAATAATAGAAACGAATAAAAAACATAAAATATTTAAAGAAATTAAAATAAATAAATCAAGAATAACCGCATCAGAATATAATGAGACTGACATTGAAACAGGACTAATCGAAATTTTGTTAGGAAAATTACAAAAACCCAAGAATAAAAAAGCTAACAGATTAAGACGAGGAATAAATGAACTAGGAATATTATGGAAATGGATAGCCGGGACACCAGACTATAACGACTTAGTTAATATAAATACAAAACTGGACGAACTCGTACAGAACAATAATAAACAATTTGTAACTAATTCACAAATATTTAAGGCGATTGAACAATTGCACGACATGATAATAAAAATACCAGATTCTTCAAATATAAAAATAATGATTAAAAGAAGAAACCAATTGATTTTAAATGAATTACAAAATGTTATACATACAATTACTTTAGCGAAAGCAGGAATTCTTAGTCCTTTGATTTTAAATTTAAATGAAATAAAAACAATAATAAGGCATGAACATGAAAAAATAACAATAACAGATTTGCTAGATACTTCAATTTTTAAAATTATTCAAAACAAAGACTTAATTGTTATATATATAAAATATCCAATAATTACCAAATCATGCAAATATTTTGAAACACGGGCAATTAGCCAAAATGAAAGTAAATTGATCATACCGAAAGAAATTGTAAAATGTAATAAAATTTTTGAAAATGTAAAGAATTGTAAAAAAGAATTATTAAGTATATTTTGTAAAACCAATAAAGAAGAAAATTGCCTGTCACAAATTTTAAATAATAAGAAAGGAAAGTGTAATAAAATTAAAGGCCATAATAAAAATTTGGAAATCATTAAAGACGGAGCAATCTTAATAAGTGGAAACCATATGGTTAATGAATTTAAAACAAATGGTATATATTTAGTAACGTTTAACGATCAAATCACTATTGACAACGAAACATATGAAAATGAAAATGATGTAATATATAATTATATTAAAAATAATAATTTGAATGACTATGAAATTATAAAATATATAGAAGAAGATACTAATTTAAATTTTGATAATATTGATAATATTGATTTATTAAATATTAAAACAGACAATGTAAAAGTGAAACAAGGTATTTGGACTTTAACTAGTTTTATAACTTTCGCTTTAATAAGTTATATCATTTTAAAATTAATCAAATTTTTAAAGAAATATAAAGAAAATAAATTACGGAAAGAAGGAGAATATGCATTAGAAGAAATACAAAACAAAATTGAAAATTTGTCCAAGAATGTAACAAATCGGGACGATTTGTCTTAAACGAAGGGGGGAGTTAAAGTTAGCACTTGCTGGTAACTTTAATAGATAATATAAACAAAAATTATTATAAATATGATTCATATTAAAGTATGCTTCTAATCATATTTCTTTGTTTATAACTTTAATTGTTTATAACTGATTCATGGGAATATTGATCGGATGATGTTTACGATCAAATTTCTTTATATGATTAATTCTTAAAAGTATCTAAGTGTCCAAATACATTAATAAATGATATGTAATACATAAGTTTTATGTAAAGATGTAAATAAGGAATTTAAAGTATAAAAGAAGTATGAACTTAGAATACTTCTTCAGTTGAGTTTTCAGTTTCAGTTCAGTTTGAGTGGAGTTTCACTTCAGTTTGTTTTCAGTTCAGTTGCAGTTTAGATAATAAGAATATTTTTGATTGTTAAGTTTGTTAAGAAATAAATAAAGATTTTTTTTAACAAAACCTAACGTCAAAAAATTAATTTGTATGTATGTATGTATGTATTTTGTATGTATGTTTGTATGTATGTTTGTATGTATGTTTGTATTTATGTATGTTCATCTGTTCCGTTTTCACTTCTAGACTACTTATCATAATTTGACAAATGCGATAGCCTTGGAAGCATATTGATAGTCTTCTGGTTAATGGCCATGTGACGTCACATTCAATTTGATATAGCGCCCTCCAGCGAACATAAAGTCAGGAGAAAAAATTTTTTATTGACATAAGCAAATGAGGAATCGTTAGAAGAGTTTTGATTTTCTGCTGAAGAAAAGTTATGTGACGTCACATAAAGTTTAATATAGCGCCCTCTCGAGGACAACAAGTCAACTTAAACCCTAACTTCTAAACTACTTTAACTTCTGAACTACTAATCATAATTTGACAAATGAAGTATCGTTACAAGTGTTTTAATCGTGCGTTTATTATACGATATGTGACGTCACATTAAATTGAATATAGCGCCCTCTAGAGCACAGAAAGTAAAATAAGCCCTAACTTCTAAACTACTTATCGTAATTTGACAAATGAGATATCGTTGGAAGCATTTTGATCATCCGCTGGCTAAAGGTCATAGGACGTCACATTTGAATTTAATATGGTGCCCTCTGGAGGACAGGAAGTCAACTTAACCCCTAACTTCTAAACTACTTATCAGAATTTAACAAATGAGCTATCGTTAAAAACGTTTTGATCGTCAGCTGCTTATATGTTATGTAACGTAACATATAATTTAATATAGCGCCCTCTAGAGGACATAAAGTTAACTAAACCACTAACTTCTAAACTACTTATCATATTTGACAAATTATGTATCGTTGGAAGCGTTTTCCTCGTCCGGTGGTTAAAGGCTATGTGACGTAAAATTGAATTTAATATGATGACCTCTAGAGTAAAGAAAGTGAACTAAACTTCTAAACTAAACTAAACTAAACTAAGCTTCTAAAATATTTACTATATTTTGTCAAATGAGGTATCGTTGAAAGCGTTTTCCGAGTCCGCTAATTAAAGGCTATGTGATGTCACATTAAATCGAATAAAGCGTATTCTAGAGGACGGAAAATTAACTAAACCCCTATTTTCTAAATTACTTATCATAATTTGATAAATCAGGTATCGTTGGAAGCGGGTTTTTTAGTCTGCTTTTTATAGACTTTGTGACGTCACATTTAATTGAATGTGGCGCCTTCTATAGGACATAAAGCTATGCACTAAAAAAATTTAAAAAATAAATTGATCATCAAATAATTAATAAGTGGTTAAAACTTTCGATTAAATAAAAATTGTATCCCCAAAACTATTTAAATAAAAAAATAAGTTCAAAAATCTAAAACCCGTCTGCTAAAAATCACGCTCTAAAAAGTATGAAACAAGAAAATATTCTCAACTGAAATTTTTATGCATTAACTATTTAATGTTTTTTGTTCATTAAATAAAAAACATAATATATTTTATTGTATTTTGTACATATTCATAGTAATATTGAGAAGATATCCGTGGTCGTATGCCACATATCCTAACAAAAAAATACATTGTAACAGAGGTAAGCGATCATAAGCTTTAGGGCAAAGTGCATCAAGAGGACGACATATCACCATACATCTAAAGGTCGTCATATAACCACATATGGTATATGAGGTGACATACGAATACGGATATCTTCAGAATATCACTATGAATATATATAAAATACAATTATGCATATTATGTGTAAGTTATTTATTTAATAAACAAAAAACATTGAACAGTTTATGCATAAAAATTTCAGATGAGAACATTTCATTGTTTCATAATTTTTAGAGCGTAATTTTTAGTAGTCGGGTCTTAGATTTTTGAACTTATTTTTTTTTATCATTTTTTTTTACAAAAAAAAAGTTATTTTGCGGAGAATCATTTTTTTGGTAATAGGCAACGTGTAGCCTTTAACCCAACCAAGAAAATCCATTCAGTAGTTTTTTACGTGATGCGCGTTTAAGCAGACAGACAGACAATATTTTTAAAAATATCTTTTCTGGAATCTTCATCCTACAAAATGTTTAGTGCAAAAAGAATTTCGAAAAAATATTCGATGTACAAATTTTTTCTTAATTTTACCTTAACATTATTACTTAAATTTTGTTTATTTCTTTAAAATCTTGTTGATGTTTTGAAAACTGCATTAACTTAGAATGATTTATAAATAATTCTCATCATAAGATATGTTGTTAGTATTCACAGTATTCATTATATTCGAAATAAAACTACATACAGTGGTGGAAAAAATAATAGAAACAAGCAAAATTTTTTTATATATTTTTTTATACATTTTTTTATTTAATAACTTAAAAAAAAGAAGTATGCAAATATTTTCTTTACTTACATTGTCTATCGAAAAATTAATGAAATTCAACATTAATATAACTTAACATAAAAATCTGTTATATTTTCCAATTTACTATTGGAAAAAATAATAGAAACAAAAATAAAAAAATTATTTTAACTTAATACTTGGTGGACCCGCCTTTTTTTTCGTATTACTTCAATACATCTACGATTCATAGAATTCACTAGATTTTCGCATGTTCGCGGCGGTATTGAATACCATTGCTCCTTGACTTTTTTCCAAAGTTGTTGTTTATTTCGTGCTCTAAAGTCACCCAGCCGTTTCTTCAAGACCCGCCATAGATGTTCAATGGGGTTAAGGTCCGGTGATTGCGATGGCCACTCCATTACCTGAACACTATTGTCGCTAAACCACTTCTTTACGAGCTTCGATGAATGCTTTGGATCGTTGTCCTGCATGAATTCCCATTTAAGAGGCATTTCCTCTTCTGCGAATGGAAGCATCGTTGTCTTTAATATATTGACATAATCTGGTGCACACATTTTTGTATCTATCAAATAAATTGGACCCACACCGTTTGAGGAAAAACAGCCCCATAACATGATAGACCTTCCGCTATGTTTAAGAGTTTTTTTGGTGTACTTTGGGTCATAGGCCGAATTTGGGGGACGTCGTACATAAACTTTTCCATCGGATCCAAACAAATTTATTTTTGTTTCGTCCGACCACAAGACATTTTTCCAATTTAATCGGTCGACGTGTCGTTTAGCAAACGCAAGTCGCAGTTTAATGTTCTTTGCGGATAAGAATGGGACCTTTCGTGGAGTTCTTGCCGGCAAATTTGCTTCTCTTAATCTGTTTCTGATAGTTCTACTGGTAACTTCGATATTTAAATCCCTTTTTAGTTCCTCAGAAGATTTAAAAAGGCTTATTTTACTGCAACGTACCAACAGTTTGTCCTGGCGTTCTGTGGTTTTTCGCTTTCGTCCCCTGTTCTCAGCTTTTTTCCCAGCATGAATTGCAGTAAAAACCTTTTTCTTGGAGCATTTCATCATTTTCGCAATTTCTTCCATTGTTTTTCCACTTTTGTGAAGATTTTTTATTAGTTTCTGCTCCGTTTCAGTTGAGTGGTTTCCACGCCCCATTGCAGTTAATTTTGTAAAAAATTTTCATATAAAAAGCTGGCGAAATAATAAAGTTTTGTATTTTAAGGACTATCTATATATAAAACTCGCTTAAAAAAATAGTCTAAAATTTTACTTACCAGATCAAACGCAAAAACTGAACTTGTTTCTATTTTTTTTTCCAAATCAAACACGTGCCTGTATCACTCAAACGAATTTTAAATGAAAATGATTTGAAAAAGAAGCAAATGCAAGTAGCCACAGAATGTACCGTTAGTTAACTTTGAGTTACAGTAGTGAACATCAAATTGGAATGTTTCAATTTACGCAAGTAAGCTATTCAAACAAATTTTAATGTTGTTTCTATTATTTTTTCCACCACTGTATGTTTAAATAAATATCACAAAGCAAAACAAAAAACAGTTTAAAGTATCCCAGAAGTTTCTGATAGATACAAACTTATAAAAAAAACATTAGTTATGCATAAAAAACGCTGCGCTGACTCACCAACTCGTGCGTTTTCAATAGACATCAGTATTGTGTTATGTAAAATATTAATAATATAATACATTAGTCATATGTATTACTTTGTCAGTAATATTAAAAAATAATTAAAATAAAAAACTTTAACTGGTATAATATAGCAAATGCTTGGACTCTGTTAAAAAAATTCTCATCAAACAACTCGAATTATTCCAACAAATTTTATTTATTTAAAATTGCTACTAAAAGTTATTTCAAATTATCAACAAAATCAAACCTTGTTTAACCTCGGACACGAACTTGTCTCATTCTTGCCATAGTCTTTAAGAACAACATTCATTCATACCACACAAGCGTGTAAAAAATTTTACCGAGTTGTGGTGAGTGTGGTAGTGTGTTGTGAGAAAATTTTCAGGCAGATGTCTATTTTCAAACAATGTCATCCATTTGTTCCCCGCATAGAATAAACTTCTCTGCACTCTTTCTTTCCTCAAAATTTAGATTTGTTCTTGAACTCCTACAATAAATCTAAAGTGTTATAACGTATAAATATATATACGACACGAAAGTTATACATGAATCGTAATAAACTTACTTTGAAATTTAAAATCAAATCATGCCTTATTTTGTTTTTGCCATAATACCAAATTCTTGACAAAAAACTGCATTCAAAGCTGCCGCCTATTTAAGATGTTTATATAAAGATAAAAACGTTTGACTAACTTAAATTTACGGAAAGTTTCAATAATGAACTTCATTTTCAGTGTCGTTAACATTAAAAATTTAACGGTCTGGTAAACGTCTTCGCTACGCACCCAACTCTACCCAACAGCAGCTAAACAGTTTGAAAATATTTGATGTTGACGTCGTCAGGTGTTGCTTTATTTATGTTTGACTTAGGCCTAAGAGCACCAAGACAAGCAAACTTGAATGAACACCAACCAACACAAACAAATAAAAAGTAAATATTTGCTAAAGAACTTCGAAGAATATGTTTGCTATGACTTGAGTTTGCTTTTTGCTCTTGCTTAGCTTGTTCAATTTGTTGTGACTTCAATTAAGTAAATTAAGTTATTTTATTTAAAAATAATGTATCAAAAGCTTTTAGTGAAAAAAGATTTTATGCAAAAGACAATCATTATGGTAAGAAGTTGTAGCAGTCTTTAGTGTTAGTATTAGAAGGAGATAATCAGCAGTTAGCTGTGACTGTTAACTTAAAATAATGCGAGCAATGCGATATATGATGTTGAAGAAATATACTTTTTTTTTTATGTGGGAACTGTGTTATTTACTTTTATATTTTTGGCACGTTCCTTCAAAAAATGCGAGAATGTGTGCAAACAGTGATTTTTAGAACCAAATTTCACTATAAAAAGATATAAATCACAAAAAAAATATTTATACAGAGCACTTTTTTCTGCGTCGAATGCGGTCGGCTTTGCTACAAATCAATGCCAAATCTGTGCATCACCCGAGAATTAGATTTGATGGTAATCGTTTTACCTTTTCCAAAGCTATCGACGTGAATGAATCCGCATGCATTCCAAAATACTATCGCCATCGCCTTGTTGGCCGACAGAACCACCTTGGCCTTCTTTGGTTTACGTTCACCCGGAGAAGTTCACAGTTTTGACAGTTCCTTGGTATCTTAGGTATTGTGATGTATCTATGCTCCATCTGCAGTAACAAAACTGCATAAGTGTTCCTGCGAATTGCTGTTGAATATAGCCAAACACTCCTTTGAAGTGGTCGCACGGCTGCGCTTATGGTCGAGTGTGAGCAATGGCGGCACCTTTCGCTCGGAAAGCTTTTTCTGCTTTCAATGGTTGTCAAACACAAACTAAATGACGCAGATTGCTAAAAAATTAACAGTAGATCTATTAATAGATGGTTGTTGATAGGGCCAGAGGGGCATTTGAAGTTTCTATGCGGGAAATGAAAAAGTCACTGATTTTGCAAACTGCCTACATATTTCGATTTCCTTATAAGTTTAAAACTTGTAACTTTATAAATAAGCAAAAAAAAAAATAAGTTCAAAAACTAAAACCGGACTGCTAAAAATCACGCTCTAAAAAGTATTAAACAAGAAAATGTTCTCACCTGAAATTATTATGTATAAACTATCCAATGTTTTTTGTGTATTAAATAAACAACTTGCACATAATATATTTTATTGTATTTTATACATATTCATAGTGATATTCAGAAGATATCCAAAGTTGTGTGCCACCTCATATACCATATACGGTTATATGACGCCCTCTAGATGTATGGTGATATGCCGTCCTCTTGATGCACTTTGTCCTAAAGCTTATGATCGCTTACCACTGTTACAATGTATTTTTTTGTTAGGATATGTGGCATACTACCACGGATATCTTCTGAATACAACTATGAATGTGTATGAAATACAATCTTATATATATTACGCAAACGCAAATTTTGTTCAGCGTAATGCTTCTTAAGTACAAGTCTAATTTTAATAAGTTTAGTATAGTATGGTAAGTTTTGACCTGTTGATGTGCAAACTGAACTTTTTATTTTTTAAAAATTTATATTTTTTTTAAGTTACAGCGAGTTAAAGTTTGCATATAGTTGTTGTTGTTATGTTGCTCTTTCTCTTCTTAATTTCAGCATATGCCTAAAAATATGTGAGGTGTTTAGCGCCATCTATCGGCTAATAGGTATGAAACTGTTTTACTGTCAAACAATCTTTTATAATTTCGCAGCTAAAACCATGAATTGATATATTCAATATCAAAGTGATACTGTAATGATCTCTTACAGTTGAAAAAGATTTCTAAACCGTTGATCGGAATATTTTTTAATTTTTAAAAATTTACATAAAAATTTTATTAAGAAATTGCAAACTGGTAATTGAACATTTTTGCTCAAGCATTTTTCAACGGAAAACAAAAAATATTCTTACTGTTGTATATTAATAATAAATTTGGGTATGATATTAAATTTGCTAGCATTATATCGTCGTTGCGCGTGCAATACCGCGTATATTGCAAAAAGGCCAAAATTAATTTTACTTCAATTTTGATCAGTTAAAAATCTATTCAATAGCTTAAAATAAAATCGAGGTATGTTTGATTTAGGTGTTTTAACGCCACGCGGGCTTACTAGTAAAATATATTAAGTGTTAGGTGTTCATTTAATAAACAAAAAACATTATTTTGATTCATACTTTTTAGAGCGTGATTTCTAGTAGGCGGGTTTTAGTTTTTTCAACTTAATTTTTATTTAAACTATCTTGGGGGTACAATTTTTATATAATCGAAAGTATTAGCTACTTATTAAGTAATTGATGATCAATTATAAACAAAGATGTGTTTATTATGGCACTTTAAGTTTTTCTTAGAGCATGACTGTATGTCCTAAAGAAGGCACCACATTCAATTAAATGTGACGTCCCAAAGTCTATCATAAGCGGACTAAAATAAAACGCTTCCAACTATACATGATTTATCAAATTATGATAAGTAATTTAGAAAATAGGTGTTTAGTTAATTTTTTGTCCTCTAGAGAACGCTTTATTTTATTTAATGTGACATCACATAGCCTTTAATCAGAGGACGTGGAAAAAGCTTTCAACGATACCTCATTTGTCAAAATATGATATGTGTTTTAGAATTTAGTGGTTTAGTTCACTTTCTGTCTTCTAGAGGGCACCATATTAAATTCAATTTTACGTCACATAGCCTTTAACCACCGTACGAGGAAAACGCTTCAAACGATACGTCATTTGTCAAAATATGATTGGTAGCTTAGAAGTTAGGGGTTAAGTTGACTTTTTGTCCTCTAGAGAGCGCTATATTAAACTTTATGTGACGTCACATAACTTTTCTCCATCGGACAATCAAAACGCTTCTAACGATACCTCATTTGCTTATTTCACTAAAAAAAATTGTATCACGACTTTATGATAAATTTTAAAATTTTATCACATAACCATTAACCAGAAGACTATCAAAACGCTTTCAACGCTACCATTTGTCAAATTATTATAAGTAGTTTAGAAGTGCGAGTGGAACAGATGAACATGCATACATACATACCGGTCAAACACATATACCTCTTATCAAACACATATACCGGTCAAACACATAAACCTTTTGCTTCGCCGTAGTCGGGTAAAAATGATTAAAACTGAGACCTCTCTCCCAAAACATAGAAATTTTGAGCAAATTTAAAATTGTAAAAAATATCACTGTACATAAATTGTGTAAAATTTAGTTTGGTCGTCAAATTTGTTTTTTTTTTTAGTATAACAGTTTAGTATAATTTAGTATAACATTTAAAATTTTACTTATGAATTGCAAATGTTGCACGTTTTACTAAAAAAGGGTTTCAGTATTTTTTGTCTTGCTCAGAAACAGTTTTTAGATTACTCTCTCAAAATTTCTAATTTTCAAGATTCTGCTACAAAAGTACCTGAACAGACTTTATTTTTAACTCATAAAACATTTTTCTCAATTTTTATTTTCTATTTGTCAAAAATTGATATCAGTAATATAACTTTGAAGTTCAATTAATCTGGATTCTATTTTATCTTTTTTATATTGATTATTACTCGAATATTGTTTACCTAAAATCAATATTATGTGAACATTATTCCAATTATCCGAAATAAAGTTGAACATATACAATAACTTATTTTTGGGGTTCTGGGAATGCCCAATCGATTGGTGAAATAAAAATTTGGTATTTTATAACAAAAAAGTTTACTTTTTTAATGTTTATTATCAAAAACACAAAAACAAAACATACAATGTTTCTTGACTTTGACTTAACTTTTTACATTTTTAAACAGCCAAAAGATAAAAATCATTAGGTTTTGCTTTAGTAAATGTTATTACTTTAAAAAAAAAGGAATCTTGGGGTATATGTTTTTCTCCGTGAAATAAAACGTACCCGCCCCCCACCCATTTCAATTTTTTGTAGTAGAGCCGCACTAAATGGTTCGGGTTTTTGTAAATCTGATGCCAAAAAAATTCCTCGGCTCATAAAACCCTATATCAAAAAATTTGAACGATCGCTCGGAAGTTACAGCACTCTGAATATTAGCAGAGTACAAAAATGTTGGAAAATGACAAAATAGTGAAAACAGGGGGAGGGATACGTTTTATTTCAGTGAGAAAAATAATATACCCATTGTTTTCGCGTAAACATTACTATTTCTTATACTAATTTAAAATCACTACCAGGTGGTGCTTCTCGCCACTTTCGAACTTATTCTTATTTCCTATAATTTATTTTTTTTTATTTTCTTTTTAACCCGAACCTCTGTCGTTCGCTACAATTTTAGTTTTAAGTCACTTTTCTTTGTGAACTCAAACTGGTAAGAATAAACCTCTCATATTCCAAATCGACGTTGTTTTTTCTAAATCATTTCATTTCTTTGATTCTCCATTTTATCTATTAAAAAAAACTTTTTCCACATCTCGCCTGGGTTATGTTCCATCCTGGAAGCAACACCCATGAATCCTTTTTATTAAAGGTAATTAAATTCGCTTCAGCCCAAGCTATTAATTTTTAACATGTAACTGTTTAAAAATGTTAAAAAGTTAGGTCATAGTCAAAATTTTAGAAAAATTTTACGTTTTTTTTTTTGTGATTGATAATAAACATTAAAAAATACAATTTTTTATTTTAAAATCCCCAATTTTTATTTCACTAATTTATTACATACTTAGAAGAACATAAATAAGTCATTGTAAAAAACAACTTTCAAGACCAAATTATATTTCACACTACTTTTAAAAATGTTTTTTTTTACAATTTTAAATTTGCTTAAAATTTCTATGCTTGGAGAGAGAGCTCCCAATTTCCGAAATTTTTATAATATTATCTTTTTATCTTGTTTCTTAGTCCAAATATTCAGATTTTTTGAGGGGAGTGAAAATCGGAGATATGTTTGAAAGTTTATATAGAACTATGAACAAGTCTAATGATTATTGTAGAAGCCACCAGTGATCTGCAAGCGATGGCATTTTCGCTACTTGCAATCTACCCTCAACAAATACAGTGACAGTCCGACCGCACTACGCAAGCGCTGCGATTGTTGTGTCGAACATACTTGCAACATTGAAGCCAACTGTGTATGAGCGTGTCGTAAGACCACAATAATGCATGTTCGAGTTGTTGGTTTGATAACCAGCGCAGGGTCTTTTCAACTTCTGGTATGCAATGGTAAGTATGGTCATTTACAAGCAACAAAACAAAGACATAAAGCGTAACTCCTGCATAAAAAAACCAGCGCTTATTTTGTTCTCCGAACACAAAGTATTTGCAGTAACATTGCAGTAATATTGCAGTTACTTTGCGTGACTTTTAAAAGCTTGTAGCTCATAAGCTAATGGTTCAATTGAGCTAATTTCCTTTTTAAAATAAATTATAAAGTTTAATTGAGTGAGCAATAAAATTTGTTTAGTAAATTTTTAAAGATATTTATTAAATTTCGTTTTTTAAGAAATTATATCAGATGCCATTTTACTATAAAACACCTTTAATCACTGATTTTGATAAGATTTTGTATGCATGCAGATCCTTAATAAAGCTACAACTTTTGTTCAATTGTTCAAAATTTTGAAATAATAGGGTCGCCACCTAATAATATGTCTTTTCAAGAGTTTAAAACTGATAAATGACGTTTAAAACTCTTGAAAATACATATTATTAGGTGGCAACCCTATTATTTCAAAATTTTATAATTTTGAAATTCTGACAATGGATTCGGATTCAGCGACCCATTTTTGGTGTACAATTTTTTTTTTGCCAGCCCCGAATTCATAAAACTACAAAAAATTAAGGTGGCAACCCTGTCCACCATCTTGAATTTTAAAATTCTAACTTTAGATTCGAAATCAGCGACCCCTTAACACTGATAAATGACGTTTAAAACTCTTGAAAAGACATATTATTAGGTGGCAACCCTATTATTTCAAAATTTTATAATTTTGAAATTCTGACAATGGATTCGGATTCAGCGACCCATTTTTGGTGTACGATTTTTTTTTTGCCAGCCCCGAATTCATAAAACTATAAAAAATTAAGGTGGCAACCCTATCCACCATCTTGAATTTTAAAATTCTGACTTTAGATTCGAAATCAGCGACCCCTTAACACTGATAAATGATGTTTAAAACTCTTAAAAATACATATTATTAGGTGGCAATACTGTGGTAAAAATTTAGGTGACAACCCTAACCTCCATCTTAAATTTTAAGACTGTGACATTATATTCAAAATCAAATCCGTTGTCAGAATTTCAAAATTACAAGAATTCGCAAAAATAAAAAAAAATATAGGTGGCAACTCTATCTTAAATTTTAAAGTTTGACATCATTTTCGAAATAAGTATAAAAACTATTTACTCTATTCATACTGAAGTAATCTACAAACACTTGAGTAAAAATGCAGTGTACGCGCTGATTTCATCGTTCGTAAGCTTACTTTTGTATCACTGCTTAGCCGAAGTTGAAATCAACCTGCAATGGTACACGAGGCAGTAGCTCAAAATAATGCATAATTATAACGATTGCCGTTCGTGCGCTGTGGTTTATACACTTAATTATTTTATGCAAACATCTATACTTTCCACTAAAGTCGAAGCACACATCACACAGTGTTTGACTTTGGTACAATTGGCTAATGCAACATGCTTGATGTTGTAAGTGAGCTCGATGGCGTAGAATATGTTGCATGGTATTAATGATATTGAAGTCATACAAAAACCAAGTATGTACTGGGTGTAAAAGCAGTTGCTGTTCATCGCTGCAGGTCTCTGGAAGCCACGCTTCGAGTCAGTTGTAAATAGGATCAGCAGAAGCAGCTCACGCACTCAGGACCGACCTGCTTGTTTATGTAATGATGCTGTCTGGTCACAATAAATTGCTGGAACAAAATCGAAAGGATTTGCACCTTTTGAATATGGGAAGGTGTCGCTGTTCATACTATATCTCGATTCATTACAACTATCCTTAACCCATTAACAGCGGTTCCCAAACGCCTCGTACGATTTCTTAAAATTGCATATGCTTTCTTATATTTATCACAGGAACTACCACATCAAATTTGAACTTTGTATCTTTCAACGTAGTCGAGATATAAGTTGGGTAGAAAAATACCCAACCGTCGTAATATATTTTAAATGGACACAAATTCCTTCTGCAACGACAGCACAGGTTTATATCAGGAATTTTCTATCAAACCAAGTTATAGTTGGTAAATTGGCTGCGAGAGCTTTTATATTTTTTTAATATATAAAATTTTTTTACAAATGATAAAAACACAAATTTTTCTGATTTTTCATTTTAATCACTTTTGACTTCGAAAATGTAGTAGTTAACGTTAAAATTTCTTAACACACTCCAAAAACAATTTATAGCTCTATGTTTTCTTAAAGCAACAAACAAGAAATTAAACACTTACGGCCGTATTCATTACATTTGTTATGCACTCGTTAAAAACTGTTTTAGTTAGAACACAAAATATCCCTTAAAATGCTGTTTATGCATAAACGTATTTTAAGAGCATTTTAAGCAATATGGGAATTTTTTAAAAACAGTAAGCAACACTTCATCAGCTGACAGCTTAACGAAAGAACTTGACGAAAAACAGACTTTTTGTCGCCAGAAAGTGCCCTGTTACGGTGGCGGTCATAGGCTCATCATGGTCATGCATTGTTGTTGTTTCAATGTATATTAACAATTTGAGAGCGAGAGCAAGAGAGTAAATTTTCACCACCACGGTCACCAAATGATTTGACAAAAATATGAAATCATGGGATCAAACAATATTTGTGTTTATGCACGAAAATAGTACACTTTTAGTATAAAATGTATGAAAGCAGTAATGAAACCTGCTTATTAGCAACACGTCGGTGGTAAAAATACTAAAAGTAGCAAAAAGTGTACTGGTGCTTAGGCATCATATGACCACCAGCATAGCATACTTTCGTCACACAGCTTATCAAACGAAAAAAGAGAGTAAAAGTGTCATGACCAGGGATCATATCACGACCACCGTAACAACACCCATAGCTGATTTTGACAAGTTATGTTAGGCATTAAAAAAGCAAAAAAAGTGAAGTGAAAAGTAAACAAATATATAAAAGCAATGGACATGTTCAATATTTTGATTATCTGCACTTTAGTGGAAGAAGAGGAACCTTTTCCAAAGCGCGGAGAAATGTATAGAGCAAGGATCAACCCCTTTGAACAAAACAACGGCGAGGTACGAGTAGGAACGATGTTCAGAATGATTTTAACGATCGTTAAAATACTCTTAGAACGTTGATGATAATATACGTTTATGCATAACAAAATGTTTTTCACTGTATAACTATCGCTAAAACAGGTTTATGAATACGGGGGTTAGCTGTTACCAATTCTGAGATATGATCAACTCTGCAGAAGCATTTTCATGGGTAAAAAGATACCCAACCAATGGTTAATGAATTCAACAGCAATTTTAGGCCTTTAATGCATACACATAAACAAAAAAAGTAGAAGCGAATGATGAAATTTAAAATCGCTTTGCTGAAGATTTGCGCCGACGAATACTGCTTCTTTTAAATCGCGTTTAATTCAATATCGTTTCGAATAAGCTTATGTACCCGAGAAACAATTTCATATTTTGTGCCAATAAAGTAGCTGATATATGTCCGGTGCTCATGTCGGTATATGTCCGACCTCCCAACCGAAAGAAGTGCTAGTTCTGGAACACCTAGGGCAGGCGCAATGTACGAACGAAACCGATTCGGGCACTCGTCAGTTTATTGTGTCCGAATTTAGTCGCTCGTTTTTGAACACTTTATTGATATAATACAGAATTACTACGGTACTTTTTCAGGTGCCTTTCAAGATCCTTGTTGGGTATGTTTCGGGTACATTATAGTTAAGATTCAGGCCAGTTTCGATACATATAAGCTACTATATTGACAGAATATATCAATTTTGTTTTGGGTCCTGTTGGCTGAAGCTCGTTTGCATTTGGCTTAATATCAATGTGCGATCAATTTGTTTTCATTTCGTTTTTAGTTTCAATCGAAACCACGGTATTTTTAAATTTCCCGATTTCGGTGAATTTATTCTTTCGAACCAGAATATATTTTGATTAACACATGATATCCATATAAAATTTTCAAAAAATATTTTTTTTTTGTTATTTTTATAATATTTAGTGGTATAAAATTTATAAATTATTTGGAATAAAAAAGTTTATACCGCACAAATGTTATAAAAAAAATAAAATTTACTCTCAAATTATGTGTTTAGATGTAATAATATTTTTAAAAATACAATTGCTTTATGAATTTTTTTTTTTAATTGAGGTCAATATTTTATTATTTTAGTCAATTAAAAAAAACTTTAATAACCATAAGAAGACATTTTTATCAGTGTATTAAACTAACAAAAATCCAATTATTGAGCAGTTCAAGCTATCCTCAACAAATATTTTATTAGGTCGGACTCGCACCAGTGTTTTTATGAAAAAAATAATGTAGGCATATTTTTGTAACTATATTGTTTCTTATAATTCCAAAAAACCAATTTTTTAAAATTATATTTGAGTTAATTGCCAAATAAGTTCAAATAGCAAAAGTTTGCAACAACAAGAAGTTGTTTGCAGAACACGCCACCAAGCAGACTAGACAGAGTGTTTCGTTGATCGCTAGATCAATTCTTCATTAGTCTTCTGTGGTTTCTGCACTTTGATAGGCTTACGCGCCCAACTAAAGTTAAATTAAAAAAGAATTTTTTGCGCTTTGTCTTTAAAAGCAATCCTTTTTTATGTTTAGTACATTTCAAATAAAAATTATACTTTTTGGTGGTATTTTCCCATACTACACTGTAATACCGAAAAATCTAAAATTGTACTACCTTACAAAAACTCAAAACGGCAGCACTGATTTTGATTTTTG
The DNA here is from genome assembly GCA_963920525.1 of Dichetophora obliterata. Classification (NCBI taxonomy): domain Eukaryota; kingdom Metazoa; phylum Arthropoda; class Insecta; order Diptera; family Sciomyzidae; genus Dichetophora; species Dichetophora obliterata. The sequence goes on from OY986439.1 coordinate 43,420,373, forward strand.
GAAAGCCGACTCTCACGATCTAAATGAGACTTTTTTTAAGAACTTTCTCATTCTCTTTGTTATGTCGTAAACGAAGCCAACTGCGAGCAAGCAGAAAACTTGCGAACTACTTCTACGGGCGTCTTTGTCCACCCCTATTTTTAACCGACTTCATAATCGGTGTTGCCGCGACGATTCTAAAAAAATATCCATAAAAAGGTCAGAAAAGTATCCAAAAGTATGCACTTTTGAGAAAAATAGTATCCAATTATCAAAATCCAAAAACCAATAATATATTCATTTTTTAACACAAATAAACAACTTTAATATTTTTAAATAATGAAACCCAATTTTTAAGCATCAAAAAAAATTTAATTTATTTAATTTTTAGACTAACAAATATTTTTATTAAAATAAAGTAATAGAAAATAAAACATGTATAATATAATTAAAAAGCAACATAAATTTCAGTACTTCTATTTTTTATATGTGTTGCTATTGACCTTTACTTAAATTTATTTTATAAATATAATATTTTGACAAAAGCAATATACAAAAAAAAAAATATATAATTGCATAAAAAAAAGAATTGAGTTGTTTAATTTAGTTAAACATATATAAAATGAGTTTCTATTGACTCTTAGTTTTATTAAGCTAACATTGCACGTTGAAAAAAGGATTTAATTTAAAAAATTTATCTTAAAGTCTTGAGTTTTTTATTTACGTAAATAATAAAAAACAATATTCCAAATAAGTTCTTTATGCAAATTATTCTCGCTTGGTTGCGTAAAAACATGTAGTCATTTTCAGACAGGGTCAAGATATTGTGTTCCCAATTTGTCGGAAACAAAAATATCAAAGTGCATATTAAAAAGGGTACTTTACTGTACAACTAGAATTATTAAGTCTCAATAAGTAAAAATTACAGGTTTTTTAAAAAGTCACTTAGCTATGTCAGACTTAAATTATTTTTCACAACATTTATAAGTTCTTCGTAAATAGGTTACTTTAATGCATTTTTTGATAAGAAAATATTGCCCAAAAATGTCTCAATGTCATCATTTACCTTAACTTTTTTGACGTGTAAGCAGTCCCTTAATTCGTTTTTATATTTTGCAAACAAAAACATATATATTCATATTAAAACAGATTTTTTTAAAAAAAGTATCCAAACTTACACTGAGGCTTAAAAAAAATATCCATCAATTTTTGAAGGAAAAAAGTATCCAAATGGATTGATAAGAAAATATTGCCCAAAAATGTCTCAATGTCATCATTTACCTTAACGTTTTTGTTGAGTGTAAACAGTCCCATAATTCGTTTTTATATTTTGCAAACAAAAACATATACATTCATATTAAAACAGATTTTTTTAAAAAAGTTCCAAACTTACACTGAGGCTTAAAAAAAAGTATCCAACAATTTTTTAAGGAAAAAAGTATCCAAATGGATCGATCCAAACGGTAACACCGTTCATAATCGATATTTTTAAGAGTTTTACTCAAAATGACTTGAAACGTTTGGAGAATACTTTTAATTGCTAACTAGCCAGTGTTATGACTAGTTATAACTAGTTAGTTATGAAAAGCTAGTAAAAATGCCTTAAATAATTGTCAAGTGCAGTAAATTTTTTTTAAACAGCATGCTCTAAAAGTCTGTATTCAAAGGAACGAGAAAAATTACGGTAAAATGTGTTAAATCGATACAAATCCATTTTCATCTTTTCCATAGCACCTACAAGTATGTTATATAGGTTTTGTTCCAATATGTCGTTTTATGTAACAAAAATTTTTGTATATACATGTGTATGTTCACATCACGGCCGTAGCCAGGGGGTACTGGGGGCAGCTGAGCACCCCCAAAAGTTTTCCAAGCTCCCCAAAAACGATGCTACTTTTCAAAATTTAAAAAAGAAAAGTTTTAAGAATTCAATTTATGAAAAGAAGCTCTCAACAGAAAAGATTGAAGTAAAATTTAGGATCCAATTTGTGTTGTTTACAAGCAAGGCTAATTACTTAATGTTAACGCAGTATACATCTTTCTGCTATGGTTGCGTGGGAAGATCATTCTTTAAGTATTGAAAATAATCTAGAAATTCCGAGCCTTCTTAATAACACTGTCCTTGAAAAGGGACAATATTATGTCAAAGGGATTGTTTTAACAATTTGTTTCAGGCTAAGAATAAGCTGCCTTTTCGAGGAAATGGGTTTTTTGTCAAAGAAAATTAAGAGTCAATACTGTTTCATAATATGTTTAAAGTTTAAGGACTTGATCGAAAAGCACAAAAACTTAAAGATATTTTAAGATGGTATGCCTACCAATGCTGTTATACATCGTTGTTAATGCAAAATAAAATCATAAATATTATTGCAATTTGTCTCCGAGAAATAAGTGCTAATGAGCTAAATCATATTTAGCATTGATTGCAGATATGACAGATAGGAGTGAGAACAAAATATTTTCAATTGAATTTTTGTACATTGTTCGTGACCTTGTTTCAAAAAAGCTGATGCAGTCACAGCTAAGGCATTCTTTAAACTTATTATCGATCGACTGACAGAATTTGGAATTGAGCTCGAAAATATTTTGGGCCAGGGTTATGATGGTGCTGCTGTAATGAGTGGTCGATAAGGTAGACTGCAGAATTTGATACAGCACATTTTCAATCGAACAATTCCAAATGTTCATTCCACCGGTTCAAATCAGCACCGTCTTCATATTTTCGTTGTCGAAATTGTGAAGAAAAATTATGACTCTCGATTTTTTTTCGACCAAATAAAAAAATTAGACGATTTTTTCAGTCGCTTCAAGGTTAAAAAAATGTACCAACAGACCACAGTTTCTCTGCTTTTCGAGCAACGTTGTCAGTACATTACAAGCTGTTGTAATTCAATATGATTTCGATCAAATTCTCAACCCATTGATAAGAATTAAGGAAGATACCGGACACTTCATCTCTTTCAAGACACCGGAATTTCATCTTGGTGCAAGTAAAATGCTTTTAGCTGTTAGACTGCTGGGTTTTCTTGAAAAATATTGGGAATAATAGAAGCAGCAAAGTTTTGCTAACATGAAAGTGATCTTTACAATGAGTCTGTATTAACACAGTGTCTACACTTACAATATTTGATTGCATGCAAACTATCAATTTCATGATATCCAGACTTCATGCTATAATATTTAGGAGGGCACTTCATCTCATGAAATTTCATTTTTAAATTGCTTATAAAAGTTTATTAATTTCGTAATTTCATCCATTCGTCATTCCATTTCATATTATTTCACTTTTTTAACGCTATAGCAATATTTTTTGCTTGAAAGGTTCTTAAAAATGCACACACTTACATATTTTACTGAAAAGTGACGGCTCATTTCATGAAATTTATCTCAAGAAATATTTCAAGAGATAAATTTCATGATATGAGCAATTTCATGAGCAGTACTACACTTGTGATATTGCTCATTAAATTCAATTTGGCAGTTTGCATGCAATAAAATAATGCAAGTGTAGACACTGTGTAAGGCGCATTTATTATGAAATAATTGACTCAATTATTTCAAAAGTTGGTCAACGTTTTGAGAAAAATAATGGCGACTGTTAACGACTTTTAAGCATTAATTTTAAATTCAATGCATTGTAACCATCAAATAAAATTAAATTGTCGTTTCGAGAAGAACTTTCCTTTGTCAAAATTTTAGTGACCAACGAAAAATGCAAATCTTTATCGCATGTCAAAATCGAGAATAGATTCGATACGACGATTCTCAATGACCAATCAACGATTTCGTGGTTTTATGTTCCTTGGTTTGAAAAGAAGAGATTGAGTTCATTGCATTGCAAATAGATGTTATATATGAATAAAAATTTATTTACTTTCTTGAAAAGTCAGCTCCCCCAAAAACTTGCTCTGCGCCCCCAAGTAATCGTTTCTGGCTACGGCCGTGGTTCACATCTGTGCTGAGAAAAACAATGTATACTTTCACACACATTTCTCTACAAGCGACGCACACAAGGTAATGGCTTAAAAATCTACATTAATCTTTTACTGCATTGCTATACTTTGCCGGATATGTATGTATATATATGTACAAACTTAAATTGTTAGTTCAATTTGAGCCAGAAGTGAAATTGCTATTTTAAGCATTTTGCAATAGAGGGCAGTAAAACTCTAAAAATCTAATAGTTTTTAATAGGCTCTTATAAGCTATACTATATTATCTTAAACAAAGAAAAATAATATTTTTAATGGGTTTTAAAGTTTTATTTGATAGTTTGGTTACATGAAAATTTAATATATATATAATTCTAATACTTTTTCCTAGAAGTTTTTTATTAAGAGTATCGTATGAAATGAAAGGAAAATTAAGATATCAAAGTACTATTAAAGTTCCAAACTATGCCACGTGCGAATTTAAATTCTTGCCACATGCTGCACAACGATTCCAATCTTGAGTGCTTGTTGTAAACCATTACACATAGGATGGTTTGTCGAAAGCCACAATAGCACTAAAACGCCTTAGTACACGGACAGAAAATAAATCAAGCATTCTTTGCTTGTCTCGCGTATGTATGTGCTCTTGTACATTTTAAATTGTTTAACACTTTTAATTGGAATGTATTGCAACCATTATATATAGGAAATTAATAATTATAACTATAAAGATAATAATATGCAAAAAAAAATATTTAAAAAAAATTTTACTGGAACGTTGATTGTTCATGAAATTGTGACTATCTTGTTATACATTTTTTTTTAATTCATTAAAAGTTAAATAAAAATACTAAAAAATATTTTATAAACTATAAAAAACTCTTGTTTGTACCTCAGTATTACACTATTTATAAACATTTTGAGATGGGCCAACCAAATTTTAAAAAAACTATGTTTATGAATCATTTGGAAAATTGACTGCTTTTTGTTTGTCTTTTTTTTTTTTGCAAAATATGAAAACAATTTCAACACTGAATTTAGCTGACGATTTTAGCTTTGTTATGATTCACTTTCAGCATGCCTATTTTTCAGCATTTTTTGGAACTAAACAAAAACTATTAATAGTTTACTAAACAAATGATCTTGTTACAAATGCAAAATAAACAGCTTTTACAAAAACAAAAAGCATTGAAAAGCTTTTGCAGCATATGATTTTTGTTTTTGTAAAAGCTGTTTATTTTGCATTTGCAACAATGCAACAAGATCGTGAACTGCCCTAATATAAACTATTAAAAATAGCCTACTAATTTTACAATATCGTTAGTCGAGCAAAATATTTTCTAAGCGAAAGAATATTATTTCTTGATGTATCTTAGTATATGCTTGTACTAAGATTACTTTTGTCTCAAGTTAAGTTTTTCTGCAGCTACTGGAACTAAGCAAGCTATTATCGTTTCAAGAAATGATCAATAAAACTGAATATTATAAATGTATACTCTTATAGTATATTAAAAATAAAAGAAACATTTTTAAATATTAGGTTTTCCTACTTGATGCAAGTAAATTTGATTTGATTTGACACACTTGTTGAATGAATCAAAATAATTTTTTCATATCAGAACTAATTTCTCTCCGTGTAGCAACAAAAAAAAAACCAGCTTTCCTCATCCCAGGCGCTTTTGCAACCACAGCTTTTGACTTGAATGCAAGCTGTTAATCCTGAAGTGCTTAAAGTAGGCACTAAAAACCCGAAAAGAACTTAAATCAATTCTTTTGTTCGAGCAATAAAAACAAGTGTGTATGTGTGTGAGAAAAAAGGACATAAAAAGCACATAAAAGTCCGCTTTTATGTGCTGGAAAAGCAGCTTGTAACATAAATTTAGCCGTAGGAATAGAGCTTTAAAAATTCTTTTGTGAAGCTCAGAACAAGAATTAACTGTAAAATTGATCTGCCTTGCAAAGTATTCACGCAGGGAAAAGCATTTCAACAACACATTTAATAAAAGACTGAAATTTCTAGTTACATATGTATTCAGACTCTATTGCACTGCTATTGTTTGAGTTTACCCCTTTTTATTATTAATTTGTGTTTTTTTTTTAATTATACAATTGAGTTATAGCAACTGATTGTACATTTAACTGAATGACATTTTACGATCTGATTGAAGTTTTTCCAGAATTTAAATTCAGCCTGCCTCTCTTTGTTTCTTATTTGAGCACAAACTTTCAAAAACAAACCTAAAATAATTTTAAAATATTTACAAAACTTCACAATCTATATATATAAAAATGGTGTAAAAAATGTATAGTAATTCATCAATTGAGAACGGCTGGGCCGAATTGGCTCAAATTTTTTTTCAGTTGTTCGTAATTGCCAGGAGAAGGTTTTTACGAAAGAAAATTTTGGGAAAATCCTCCGGAAACGTCGGAAAATTGGAAAAATTGACAATTGAGTTTTTGTATGGAATTTTGTGTGTAATTGTTCCTAAATGGCTTTCCAAATGAAAAAATAGAAAGTTATTGGTGTAAAACATGGAAAATTGCGGAAAATGCGAAATGCGGAAAATTGGAAAATCTCTCTGGAAAAGTCGGAAAATTGGAAAAATCGAAAATTAATTTTTTTTATGAAATGTTGTGTGAAATTATTCCTTAATGGCTTTCCAAATGAAAATATAGAAAGTTCTTAGTGTAAAGCACGGAAACTTGCAGTAAATGCGAAGTGCGGAAATTTGGGAAAGTCGAAAATTGATTTTTTGTATGAAATTTTGTGTGCAATTATTCTTTAATGCCTTTACAAATGAAAAAATAGAAACTTCTCAGTGTAACGAAACGTCTTAAAAAACAACCGTTGTAATACATCTCATTGGCTTTAATGCCAAAATCCGATAGATGGCGTTATACATTGACTTAGACTGTGCTCAATTTGACAGGTGTAATTTTCGCATTGTCATTTTCTACACTAAAGGTGCTATTTTTCTTGACGCAATTTATTCGAGTTTTGTGTATTATTTAACTGATTCCGGATTATCGTAAATCACGCATTATATCCATATACGGTAAAAGCATTACAATCAATTGAAATTCCGTGCAATATTTATCAAAACATTCATTCTTAAAGAACATAAGTTTGTGCTGAAAAAGTGAGTTTATCTAATTGGATTGCGAGCATTCATACAGAAACATTTATTCCGTAAGTTTGTTTCTTCAAACATAATTCTTTTGAATTGGATTAGTGAAAAACGACTTTATTATTTTTAAGTGAGAGTTATTTGCTTCACTAATGCCTCCTATTAGACGATCAAACCTTGGACGACGTACACGTCGTGCAATTATTAGTCAGAATGTCCGTGACAATCAAACAGAAGAGGAACGTACACAAGAAAATGAATGGAGACGAGCCCATATTGCACAGCTTCGCGCTGCACAATCACCACCTCAAATTCGACAAAACAATACTAGAAGAAGAGCAGTCGAAAATGTTGACTTGAATCGGGCTGCTTTTGGATACGATTCTGCAATCGCCTACAAAGACCTTCGCTGCGTTGATATCGGTTCATTGTCTGTCGTTTGCCAGCATTGCAATGCATTGAAGTTTCAATCGGAAACCCCCGGCTTATGCTGCGCTGGTGGCAAGGTGAAATTGCCTGTTTTGCCTCCTCCGCCAGAGCTATTGTATTCGCTTCTCTATGGAAATACAATTCAATCAAAACATTTCTTAGCGAATACACAAAAATATAATGGATGCTTTCAAATGACGTCATTTGGAGCCGAAGTTGTTGATCAACCCGGCTATAATCCGAGTTATAAGGTAATGGCGTCTCATTATTATCAAAATCATCAATTCTTCTCATTCCTTTCGTAATTGATTCCAAATATTCAGATTCAAGGTCAAATTCATCATCGAGCGGGCGCTTTGTTACCACCACCAAACGAAGATCATAAGTTTCTTCAGATCTATTTCGTTGGTGATTCGGCAATTGAACTACATCAGCGTTGTGCAATTTTTACTGCAACTAAACGTGAAATTATTGAACAATTGCAAAATCTTCTGCATGAGCATAATGAGTTGGTTAGATTGTTCAAAACCGCATTGGAGACAATGCATTCTGACGACCACAAAATTATTATCAGAGCAGACAAAAGACCCTCTGGAGGCCATGCAAGGCAATTCAATGCTCCCACTATCAATGAAGTCGTAGTTGTGATTGTTGGAGAGAATGTGGAATCACGCGATATTGTTCTCAAGCGTCGAGATGGTGGACAATTGCAGCGCGTGTACGAGACTCATCGGTCATACGATGCTCTTCAATACCCTTTGATGTTCTGCGGTGGAGAGGATGGCTATCACTTCAATATAAAAATGGTCAATCCAACGACAGGTCCGTTCACAAGTCATTAATTCTTTCTTATTCCACAACTTAGTTACAATTCATATTTCAGGAGAAGAAATGAATAAGAAGGTCAGCTCCATGAATTTTTATGCGTTCCGATTTATGATTCGGGAAGAAATGGACAATCATCTGTTGCGATATGGCCGGTTGTTTCAACAGTTCTCCGTCGACATGTACGTCAAGGTCGAAACAGAGCGTCTCAATTTCCTTCGTTATAATCAGTCAAAGTTACGATCAGACGAGTATATTCACTTGCGTGACGCCATCTCTACTGAAGGAGATGCGACCAACATCGGTAGTTTGACCATTCTCCCAGCTACTTATGTTGGAAGCCCGCGCCATATGCATGAGTACGCTCAAGACGCGATGACGTACGTGCGGAATTACGGTCGACCGGATTTATTCATAACGTTTACCTGCAATCCCAAATGGCCTGAAATTACGAATCTGTTGCTGACAGGACAAACATCCAGCGACCGACACGACCTCATTGCACGAGTATTCAAGCAAAAGCTCAGAGTCCTCATGGATTTCATCGTTAAGCAAAAGGTTTTTGGCGTAGTTCGTTGTTGGATGTACTCAGTCGAATGGCAGAAGCGTGGATTACCACATGCACACATTCTGCTTTGGATGTTCGACAAGATCCGACCAGATCATATTGATTCGATAATTTCTGCCGAAATACCAGACCCGGAAACTGATCCAGAGCTTCATTCCGTTGTGACAACGAATATGATCCATGGTCCTTGCGGAGTCCACAACTCAGCCTCACCGTGCATGGAAAACGGAAAATGCACAAAGCGTTTTCCCCGTCCCTTGGTAGCTGACACAATCAGTGGAATGGACGGATATCCGTTGTATCGACGTCGTTCTCCAAGTGACAATGGCAGATCAATCGTGATGAAGGTGAAAGGAAACGATGTCGTCGTCGATAACCGATGGATCGTTCCATATTGTCCGCTTTTGTCTAAAACATTCTCAACGCACTGCAATGTTGAGTACTGCAACTCCATCAAATCCATAAAATACGTTTGCAAATATGTGAACAAAGGGAGCGACATGGCGGTCTTTGGTATTGCCGATCCAAATGCAAACGACGAGGTGACGAAATTCCAACTTGGACGTTACGTGAGTTGCAACGAGGCAATTTGGCGGCTGTTTTCATTTCCGATACACGAACGTCACCCGACTGTCGTACATTTGGCAGTTCACTTGGAGAACGGCCAGCGTGTCTACTTTACAGAAGCAAATGCAGCGCTAAGAGCAGAACGACCACCAGCGACAACATTGACAAGTTTCTTTTCGACATGCCAAAGCGAACAATTCGCAAGGACTTTACTATATTCAGAAATGCCACGCTATTATACATGGAACGCTGCATCGAAGAAATTCCAACTCCGCAAAAAAGGTGATACTGTTGCTGGCTTCGCTGATGTCTATTCGACTGATGCCCTCGGACGAATATACACAGTTCATCCACGACAAGACGAATGCTTCTATCTTCGCTTGCTTTTAGTGAACATTAGAGGCCCCACATCCTTCGATTCCCTTCGTACTGTAGATGGTGTGCTGTGCGCCACTTTTCGGGAGGCTTGCCAACGTTTGAATTTGCTCGAAAACGATTCACATTGGGACTTAACGCTCGCCGATGCAATTGTTTCTGCGCCAGCGAATCAAATTCGTACATTGTTTGCGATCATCATAGCCACATGTCATCCATCGAACCCAACCGCATTGTTTCACAAATACAAGGACGATATGGCTGACGACATTTTGCACAGAGTTCGCACGGCAACTTTGAATTTCGATCTTGAAATTAACGAAGAGATACGCAACGAAGTTTTAGTTCTGGTCGAAGACATGTGCTTGCTCATGTGCGGCAGTCTGCTGTCGACATTAGGATTGCCAGCGCCCAATCGTTCGATCCACAATGCATTCAATTCAGAATTGCAACGGGAGCAAGCCTATGATCGAAATGAGCTGGCCGAAAGAGTCCGAACAAATGTGGCACTTTTGAATCCCGAGCAGAAGAACGTGTACGATTCGCTGATGAAGGTTGTTGACGATGAAACGGGAGGCATTTACTTTCTCGATGCTCCCGGTGGGACAGGCAAGACATTCGTCATTTCGTTAATTCTGGCAACAATTCGGTCAAGATCACAAATTGCGTTGGCTGTTGCATCTTCTGGAGTTGCTGCTACATTGCTGGAAGGCGGTCGAACTGCACATTCCGCTTTGAAGCTGCCGATGAATCTTCTCACAGTTGACAAGCCAACGTGCACAATAACCAAGAATTCGGCGACAGGCAAATTGATGAGAGAATGCAAAATCATCATTTGGGATGAATGCACGATGGCGCATAAACGAGCTTTGGAGGCAGTTGACCGAACAATGAAGGATTTACGAGGTGATTTAAGACGATTTGGTGGAGCTTTGATATTGCTCTCCGGAGATTTTCGCCAAACACTTCCCGTCATACCGAAATCTTCTGCTGCCGATGAACTAAACGCGTGCTTGAAATCGTCGTATTTGTGGCGACATGTCCAGAAGTTGCAATTGACCACAAACATGAGAGTCGCGTTGCAGAACGACCCATCGGCTGCTGAATTTTCGAGACAACTGCTGGAGGTTGGCAACGGCCAAATTCCTGTTGATGTATCGACTGGATTGATATCGTTCCCTGAAAATTTTTGTGAATTCACATCGTCTAAGGAGGAACTCATCAGCAAAGTGTTCCCCGGCATTGCACAAAATTACAAAAATCTCGATTGGATTGGTGAACGGGCAATACTAGCAGCAAAGAATAAGGACGTCGATAGCTTAAACTTAATTATTCAAAGTCAAATCCCAGGACAACTGCATACCTACAAATCTGTTGATTGTGTGACTGACGAAAATGAAGCGACCAACTACCCGACGGAATTTTTGAACTCGCTTGATGTACCAGGAACTCCACCACATAATTTACAGCTGAAGGTGGGATCGGCCATAATCATGTTGCGGAATCTCAATCTTCCAAAATTGTGCAACGGCACGCGGTTGTCCGTCAAAAAGCTAATGAACAATGTGATTCAGGCGACAATCATCAAGGGCAAATTCAAAGGAGAGGAAGTCCTTATCCCACGAATTCCCATTATTCCGACTGACCTTCCATTTCAATTCAAGCGGATTCAGTTCCCCGTTCGATTGGCATTTACGATGACAATTAATAAATCACAAGGCCAATCACTAGAAGTCTGTGGGATTAATCTCGAATTTCCCTGTTTTTCGCACGGTCAGCTGTACGTTGCATGTTCGCGTGTTGGGAAACCGTCTTCGTTATTTGTTTTTGCGCCGGAAAAGAAATCAAAAAACATTGTTCATCAAATCGCTCTCTACTGATTCCATTCAAATAAATCACATTGAAAATTAAAATATTTGTGTTGTTTTATTACTCTAGAGTTTGTCCGAAGGCTTAAAATTGGGGCGAGGCGAAGTGCGCCGGGTCCGCTATTTGGTATATCGGTTCAGTGCACATATCATTCTTCTTCAAAATATCCATCCCCCACGACTTTACAGCGAAACCATACTTTCAGTGAAAATAACATTTGAAGGCAAAACAACGTTTGCCGGGTCAGCTAGTATGTTATAAAACTTTAAAATAAAAAAAAAATATAGTACCATCGAAAGAAATATTTCCTTAAGTGTGCAGATGTAATGTGAGCTCAAGTTTGCAGAAGTTTAATGTATTTGATTTGGGTGTTTGTACTTAATGGATTTGTGTTTTATTGCAATTAATTAATAAAGAAAAATAAAAAAAAAACAATTTCTGATTGCGACTGATTTAATGCAACTAGGTCCAATTACGAATGTGATTGTTTCGCGCAACATTAATAATCAAGATGTCTCTTTCATTTCTCTGGCACTGATGTTTCCTTGTTTAACTACATACATATAAAGTTTTCCTTTAGTAGTAAGCAAAATAAAAAAAATTCCAATCATATAAATAATACAAACTAAAATAAAGAAAAGCCATTTTTTCAACGTATATGTTTTAGTTTTCTCACAGGATTCTTTTGAGTAGTGACACTAAAAATCTTTACTGAATATATGTTAATTCCAAAACAAAATTGCTCTTATTTCTTTAAAACATATAGATGAAAATTGGAACATTTTTGTTAAATGTCTTTTTTTTAATACTTCGTGTGACAATAGACTTTAATGTGTTACGGAATATCTTAAAGAAAAGCACTATAATCAGTATCGTTTAAACTCAAAAGAATGCAATTCAACTTTTATCTTACTTTAACTCCATTTTTTTCTTAGCAAAAATTGACATGACGTTTTACATTACCACTCTACGCTATCCGCGGCCCCAAAATTCTAATTACACAGCTATCGCATTCCACTCACTCGTACTCCAAATCACACAAAAGGAACTTATCTTATTATTCCTTACTCTTTTTGTCATTGCCTCTTTTTTGTATCCTCTTCACATTACCAAATTACTTTACATAATTATTATGTTATCCGCCTTCACTATGACACTCAGTCACAATAAACACCATTCAGCAAAATAAGTCGTCAAACAAACTCATGAATCAGCTTGAAGTGGTATGGTGTTGGTGCTGGTGTTGGAAAAGACGGATACAAGATTTTGTTGTGACGATAAGATTTTACGCCATTTTAAAATGTTACTGTGACAATTTTTTGGTATTTTTATGCTACCTACACGCACAATATAAAAAAAAAAATAAAATTTGCCGGTGTTTTGAAACGTGAGAAAATTAGTAAAAACCAAAAAAACAGGGGAAACAAAGACATAACAAGATTACGCTGGTACGTAACGGTAATGTCGTATTTAGTAGCGAGTTGTTTGCTTTGTAATGTGAGTTGACTACATAAAATGCTCGAGGGCTCGTCTAACTCCACAAAATTGAATTACTTGGGAATGAAATAATATGAAAGCATTACAAAAATTGCATTAAAAACTTGATATGGTTAGTTATAATTAAAAAAAAAACTAAAAATAAGATAAATTAAATAACATTCTTACACAAATGATAACAATAATTGTAGTCATCATACCCCTCCCAAAACTCAATGACATATGGGTCATTCTTTTACAAAGCGAACACCATTTTGACCGCTACATTTTTGATTTCCATGAATTTTTTTTACTGGTTCTATATCGAAAAAAAGAGACACGTGTTCGAGGATTTTTTTTTTTTTTTTTGTGAATAAAGGCGTTAAAAGTCTGAGATTTTTGTGATTTTTGCCTTGGAGACTAGTTTTCAAAAATTCATAACTTCGGTTGTGTTTAAGCTAGAGACAATTTTTTATTTCATTTTGAAGATAACGAATAGCTTCAGAAAAATTTCATATTCTTATACGCAATTTAAATTTTTAAATAAATTTTAACCAATCTTACCCACCACTTAGCGTGTTTTAAATATAACCATCGTATTCTACGTCAAATTTTACATAGAAAACAATTTTTTATCGATGGAGAAAAGATTATTACTATAGCAAAAAAATTAAATAAACTCGCGCGGTTCCTGACATCGGCACGCCAGTTGCAAAGTAAACCTCATATTCTCGCCTCATATCGTTGTTCTCTGTATTATAATATAATATAAATTATGTAGTGTCTAAGGCTACCAATTTCAGGACTCAAAAGCAATTCCGGAATTACTAATTAAAAATTCGGGAATCCCGGAATCAGTACCGGGATTTGAAACACAGAAAAAAAGTAATTTATTTAACAAAAAAAGAAATCGTGTGTGAGGTATGAAAGTTAGGATATTTTTTAATAAAAAATTGAACAAAGGAATTAAAAAAAAAGAGTTAACTTAAATTTTTTATAAAAAGTTAATTTTTTTATTTCTTTCTATCTATTGTATAATTCATAAAATTCATATTTTCTGGCATAATAATACTAACATAAAAAAGGTAAATTTTTGAGATCACTGAAGTCTTTGAAAGGTGAATTCTTTGGTAACGAAATTTTCAGCCGAAGAGAAACATCTCTCGAACTCAACACTAGTTGGTGGAATTTTTATTAATCATATCAAATGCTTTTTGAAGCAGATTACTGCGAGTGCCACCATCGTAATATATAAAAGGCAAGAACGCTGCTCCGTGTCCAATATTTCTCAAACTGTTCAGCCTGAAAGTATGCACATCTTAATACATAAAAGGCAAGCATGCTACTCCGCGCACAGTATTTCACAAATTGTAATTATTTTTTGACATTACAGTACTTTTACAACCAATACTGTTCTCAAAAATGTTCAGCCTGAAAGTATGCACAGAAAATATATTTGATACTTATCATTGACAATATTAGGTTTTTATAATAGTACTTTTTTGATCTAACTACCTATTCAACACTGCTTCAATACGTAAAGTGTTATTTAATGTGGTACATTTGTATTTTTCATAATCAATTGAATAAAAAATCAAGCTTTAAACAGAAAAAAAAGTTCTTTCAGCAAATGGCTCCAAAAAGGAAGTGTGCGGAGGACCTGTCGTAGGACAGGCTTTTATACTAGTTTAAGGGCATTAATCTGTATCACGAAGCAGCACACCAACGACAAGCAAGACACGAGAAGCAATAGAATTTCGTATAGAAAAAAGTATTGCTTCTCGTGTCTTGCTTGTCGTTGGTGTGCTGCTTCGTGATACAGATTAATGCCCTAAATATATTTTTATTTCAGTTTTGAACATTTGAGGTAAATTTAAATTTTTTTAAAAGTTTTTACTCGAATGTCAAATTCAAGTGTTGCATTTTTGCAATTTGAAGGCAATATCGGGATCACGAAAATTTCGGGATTTTAGGCCTTAATTTCCTGGGATTGTCGGGACTGGAAAAAACCGAGATCACGGATTGGAAACCTTATTAGTGTGTAAAAATGCTGTATAATATAGGTATAATTGAATTATTATTTAATTAGATAATATTGTTTATTAATAAATCCATCTATTCTTTAGTTCAGCTGTTGCAGCAGTTGTGCCCTGTCTTTCACCAATCCATGCCACCAATCTCACCATCAGTAAGACGCCGACAAAAAACATAAAACCATGCCTGCAAATTAGTCTAAAAGATCACAAGGCTTTCAATTTAACAAAACATTTAAGAAAAAAACACTAAAATTGCGAAAAGTTAATGCAAGTCAATTACATGCAATGAAAATACCAGTAGTTAATGAGTTATTGAAAAAAGTCTTTGATTCCTGCCGCTAAAAGCTATAATGATTAAAGATACCTTAAAATATCATTGAATGATTCCAATCTCACTTCAATAGTTGGAAGCAAATTGCAATTTGCTGAAATAATGCTATTGTTTATTAAAGGTTGACTCAATTTTCTATAAAGCCTCATTTATAAATAAATAATATTGTTCAATTAAAACTAAAAAACATACTATATATAAACTATATTAGACATACTAGCTGACATACCCGGTAAGCTAGTAAATTTAAAATCTCGAATAATGAAAAACATGAAGAATTTTATTTTTAAGCTACCGTTAGAAAGTTAATGGAACGAACATTTATCCAAAAAAGTTTTGGAATATTTTTGTTGTTGGTGGTTCCATCTCTTGCGGTGAACTAATTAAATTCAAAGAAAGGGTACGAAAAACATACATATATTAA
The DNA here is from genome assembly GCA_963920525.1 of Dichetophora obliterata. NCBI lineage: Eukaryota > Metazoa > Arthropoda > Insecta > Diptera > Sciomyzidae > Dichetophora > Dichetophora obliterata. Next base: position 43,436,312 of record OY986439.1, read on the forward strand.
AAATGAAAAAGAATTTTTATATCTACTTAATCTTAAAGCAAGCACAATTACCTTTTTATCAAAATAAAAATTATGGTGGGACTTAAGCGGAGTTATTGGCATTAAAAGTAAAAATTTTGATTTTCATGTAATTTTTTTTCTCATTATAAGCTATCAATGTTTTATGAAAATTAGCAGGGGCGGGGAGGAGGCGGAGGTGGTGAGGCAAAAAATAAGTAGATTACTATAAGGAAGATTTTATATAATACAAAATGTTCGTAATTACACACAGACACACAACTGCATTCTTAGAGATAAATGGGAGAATTTTAACACAAAACTAAATTTTATTAATAGTCTGGTATGAAAAAAAAGATTTTAGCCATAACTTTTGATTCGAAAGAGATATTGGGGTAATTTTTTCACAGAAATTATTTTTGAGACTTGACTTTTTTGTAAAAAATATAAAAACAACATTTTGGAAAAAATAAATTTCGCGAAAAAAATCAAGGTACCCTTGATGTTTTGATGACAAAAACAGTAAAATAATTTTTGCGCTTAGCTGGAAGAGTTTTTGCAAATAAATGCTATGTCATATGAAAGGTAGCTAGATGTGCAATTTCTAATTGATTTCATTTTTACAACAACAACAATTTTTGAGTAATTTTTTGAGTAAAAAGTCAATATTTTGGACCTTTCTTGACATAATTATAAAACATAGTTTCACTGACTTAACAGTACAGTTCAACCTATTTTGATGAAGTGATTTTATTGAACCTTTGGAACAAAAAAAATTTGAATCAAATATATTAATGGACAGCGGAGATACTTGCATCGAAAGACCAAACTTTGATTTTCATGTCGTTTTTTTCTCATTCTTAGGTAACGATGTTTTATGAAAAAGTCATTGTATTGAAAATTTCTCCAATTTTGAAGATATGTGAGTGTTTTTGATGTCAAAATAACAAAAATTTTTAAAATTAAATGCACAAAAATCTCCGATACTAAAAAGTTTTATAATAACAAAATTACCATTAGTTGAAAAATTTCAGAGGGGGCGTGGCAAAAACTAAGTATGTTACATTTTAAGTTGGGATAAACTTAATATGTGTACCTAGTTTGAGCAAAATCCGTTGAGCCGTTTAGATTTGTATAAAGGCCAAACAAACAACCAGAAAATGAGTTTGATTGCTATAGATAATACAGTGAACAACGGTACGAGGCGAGAATATGAGGTGTACTTTGCAACTGGCGCGCCGACGTCAGGTACCGCGCGAGTTTATTTAATTTTTTTGCAATAGTAATAACTATTTCTCCATAGATAAAGAAATTGTTTTCTATGTAAAATTTGACGTAGAATATTATGGTTATATTTAAAACACCACTAAGCGTGGGTAAGATTGATTAAAATTTATTTAAAAATTTAAATTGCGTATAATAATATGAAATTTTTCATAAGTTTTTTTGAAACTATTTTTTTCTTACAATTTATTTTGTTATCTTCAAAATGAAACAAAAAAATTGTCTCTGTCTTAAATAGAACCGAAGTTATGAATTTTTGAAAATTAGTCCCCAAGGCAAGGATCACGAAAATCTCAAACTTTTAACGCCTTTATTTTCAAAAAAAAAAAAAAAAAAAATCCTCGAACAAGTGTTCATGTTTCGATATAGAACCCGTAAAAAAAATTTCATGCAAATCAAAAATAGGTCGGTCATTTTTTGTTCAAATCTGTACGGTTTGTAAAAGAATGACCCATATTTAAAAGATTATTATAATTAATCTTCTATATTTAGCTATTAAAGCTATTTTATCACAAATTTTTAAATTACATACAAATTTAAAATCTAATTTTGTATATATACAGCACCTTATTTTAATTAAATTTAGTTCTAATGTAGGTTGATAAATCATTTTTAAAAATAAGTAAATTAATTTCATTCTTCAGTCAATTCGGCAAATCGTTATATAATTTAAGTCCCTTAAAATGCAAAATATTTTAAGATCTATTATTGGGAAAGTAATTATTCCTAAAATTTTATCCATTTTTTAAATAATATGGCTGTACATCTGCAACATAAATTAATTGGTTTCTTAAATAATTTGTTATTCTTCAATTTAAAAATAAATATTAAAACATTCATAATAGTTTTTTGATTAACAGATAGCCATTTTAATGTATCTAGCATATATCTTATTGAAGTTAACCAATTGAATTTTAAAATATTTCTCATATCCTTACTTTGCAACTTTTGCAATCTAGATAACATTGCATTTGGACCTAAAAACAAAATTGTTGAACAATATTAAAAATGTGGTTTAATTATAGTATTGCATATTTTAATTGCACTAGAAAAAGATATCCTGCATCCAGGCCCGTAGAGAGCCCAGTTTGGGCCCGGGGGGGTTACAGCATACGGGCCTCTCTGAAAATGTTTTTAACACAAAAAAAAAATAATAAGAAATTAAAACATGGCGAAAATTATTATTTAGTTCTAAGCTATTATTTCTTTTCTATAGTTATCTTTAAGCCATGCACCATGACAAGTGAAACATATTCTATTGTCGTTGTTATTGTATTAATTGACTCTATCTAATGGCAACTTTTCTATGTGACACTCCAAATAATTTAAATCTACTGATGATTTGTGTTATTATAACAATATTTTTATTCTGCGTTTTTATTCTTTTTATTTATTCAAATTTATTTTTCTTGCTTTGGCAGAGGCAAAACAATCAATAATTACATTAAAATTTAATTTTTTTGCTAACTCGGACTCTATACATAAAATTTTCTGTATTTTTTATAAAATTTTTAAAATTAGTTGATGATCGAATAATTTTACCTTCAAACGATTTAAATTTTTTGTAACGTAAAATATATTTGGTATACTTATAACCAGAAATTTCTGTTATATGTCCAAAGAAACTGTTTTTTTAATAAAATACAAAATGTATTTTATATATATAATTTGAACTATTTAAATATACTCGTATTGCGGATTTTAAGAAACTGCTCTTCTACAGTAATGAAATTACCAAAAAAATCAAACACTTTAAAATGCTACACCTATTTGTCAAAAAATTTAAGAAATTTTAAAAATATGAAAAAATGTAAATTTGGGTAATTATATAGAAACTTGTCACTAAAACAAATGGATTTATTTATTGGAATTTTATTTTTTAAAAAAATGTACATTTGGTTTCTACGCTATAGAGAATTTAACCATAAAAAGTTATTTTTACAATAGTGTCATTTTTATCATTAACAAATTTCTATGATTATATGCATAAATATCTTCATTTCTTTCAAACTACGTAAAATTTTTACGATCAGAAATATTTAAGGAATTTTCTAAAAATTTTATACCATATAGAATACTATGTACTAGACATCTTCAACGCTTAGAAAAAAACGTAGCTTTTATTATTTCAAAATTAAACTAATGCCAATATTTTTGTCGTATAAATAAAGAAAAAACTTACCTCTAAATAAACGGAAGTTGGTTTTGTATTGAACTTATTTTTTCGACAAATATTCTTGTCAGCACAGCACGAATAGTAAACTTCTACCAGATTTTCGAGTCGAATAACTCAATTTTTTAAGCCACTCAAAAATACAATTAACAGCAGTCCTTTTCTCGAACATTTTTGATTTCTGGGATCTGTTTTTTCTTGCATATTGTAATATTCACTCGCAATATTACATACCCGGCAGAAACTAAGGCCTTGATGAAATTTAAAGCTAACAACAATAATGAAACATGCAAGACTTGTGTTTTTAGCCAAAAACAAATATGTTTATTTTTGATGAGATAGGTAAGAATGACAAGAAATAAGGTAGACATTTTGAAATTAATTTTTTGAAGAGTTTGCTACTTTAATAAGAAATTGTTGCATGAGCAGTAGATTTGCAAATTTTTTAAGTAAGTTAACAAGGATATAATATTTTTGTATCTTATAATAATTATATAGCTTATCTATCATTGAAATCCTTAATTTATTCGTAAGTTAAAGAGGAATATTTTAAATAAAACATGGCAACTCTATTTAAAAATAACTCAACTGATACAATGTTATTTTATTGGATGAGTCGTTTTAAAGTTAACCTTGAACGCAATATACAGTGTGTCAAACTTGCAGATACTAAAATAAAAGTTCTACGTATAAAATTTATTCATGGTAAAATGTACTCATACGTTTTCAATGTTTAATTGAATAAGGATACCTTAACAGACACATTTTCATTATTTTCATAACATATCGCAATAGAATATTTTAAATAATTTTTATTTGTAAAAACTACGAAGTGGATAGTATTTTTTTTTTCAAATATTAGCTATTTGATATGAATAATTTCTGATAGCTAATATTTTATATTAGTTTAAAATAAACTTTATATTTTATATAATGGATAACTTTTCAAACTTTCACATAAAAAATATACGCATTTTATTTGTCATATATTCCACTGTGATCAGCTTTGAGCTTTAAGTGTATTAAGTTCTTATGAATGTTTTCATTACTTTTAACGTTGTGCCCCAATAGGAAATGAAAACATATTTCTAAAATGAAATGAAGCATGCAATTTTGAAATTCGAGCAAAGGAAGGTGTTCAAGATTAAACAAAAATAAATAAAAAAGTATATATGTTGCCAACTCGCTCGGTAGAAGTAAAACCTTCAGAGAAATTGAGCAATTCAACGACGAACTTTTTTTCAAAAAAAGACAAAACTATTGAACTTTTTTAAAAACATTTAAAAAAGATTTAGTTATCTTGATTTTGTGGTAAAAATAAAAACAAGTAAAAATTGCATTTCTTACTACCATAAATAATTTCCCTAACCTCCTTTGCAAAATTTCTTCCATTTGATTTGCATAAATTGTTAAACTGCTTTTGTCATCCAAATATCAAGATGTCTCGGCCAAATATATTTATTACAAAATCTTGTTTATATATTTTTATAAAAAAGCCAAGTCTCAAAAAAAATATATGTGAAAAAATTACCCCTATACCCAGCAAAAAAAAAAGTGCTTCCAAAAGAAGCTAAAAAGGAAAGCAAAGTCTTGAATTCCATCCCTTCCACTTTCATACCCAGAAGGCATTTTTTTAACATATGCATGTCATTATAAGGAATGCTTTCCTTAGTCTTTTCTAGAAGTGCTTCTAGGACTTTTTCAATGGAAGCTTTCTTTGAGCCCTTCAATCAAAGGATCCTAGTAGGTGTTTTTCAGGAGAACTTTAAGAAGGCATTCGACAAGAACGCTTTTTGTGGTTTGAGGGTTAAAAAATCCCTTGGAAAATATCCCTTTTCCCGACATTCTAGCGATTTTTGTGCTGGAAATGAATAGTGTTTGGGTTTTGTTGGGGATTTAAAAAAATTCCAAGGTAAAATATCCTTTTTTCTGAACTTCAAATAATTGAATGTCTTCCAGTTTATAAAAATGCCTCTTGAAAGAACTGCTTTATAAGGCTAAGAAAATGCAGAGTTTGATCAATAGAATGTCTTCTGGAAGCAGTGCCGCTAACATGCATGTCACATTTGTATCAAAAATTTTGCTGGGTATCTCTCTCTAATAAAAATGTGTGACTAACATTTATTCTTTCATATCATCGATTATTCTAGATAGATAGCTGTCTTTATTATATGAATTAAACTCTTTCTTTTTTTGTTTGCTTTGTTTTAATAATGTTTCTAAGAAATTTTCGTTATGAAACATACAAAGGAAAGTAAGACATATGAAGAATAAGAAACAAAAACACTTCTCTCTTTCAACAACAAATCAGCTTTTTAGTATGTTGTCTTCTATGTGGGCTATTTTGGTCAAACAGTTTTTTTAAAAAAATATTGTGTAATAATCAAAAATCAGCTTTTTGTTTCTTTACTAATCCACCAATCCGGGCCCCCTTAAAACTCTCTTCTTTAACAACCAACCAGCTTTTCAGGATGTTGTCATCTATGTGGGCTATTTTGATCAAGCCATTTTTTGAAAAAAAATTTTAATAATCAAAAATCAGCTTTTTGTTACTTTACTAGTCCACCAATCCGGGCCCTCTTAAAACTCTCTTCTTTAACAACCAATCAAGCTTTTCAGTATGTAGTCATCTAAGTAAGCTATTTTGGTCAAACAATTTTTCAAAAAACATTTTTTAATAATAAAAAATCAGCTGTTTGTTGCTTTACTTACCCGCCAATCCGAGCCCCCTCAAAACTCCGGGCCCAGGGGGAAACACCCCGTTCCCCCCCTCTCGGCGGGCCTGCCTGCATCTTATCCTTTAAAAATATCCTATTTTTTGGCAATTTTTTACATGCATAATTTATGTAACACTTAACTCCTTGTTAATAGCAATACCTAAATATTTTATTTCATTAAGGGCCGTTTTATTCACTCTCAGTTAAATTCCTTAATGTGGATTAAATCTAACTGGCACTTAAAAATAACTTTGGAATTAAAATCCAAAATTAAAATTTCGTTTTTTTCAACCACAGTTAAATCTAACTGGCAATTAAAAAACGTCAATTAAATTTTAATTTCTATTAAAAATTACCCAGGGAAATTTGGTTTTATTGTCAACAGAAATGACAGTTTGTCATTGGTTTTGTTTATTCTGCGTTTTAAACTTGAAAAATTATTCTCTAGTGAGAAAAAAACAGTTTAAAAAAAATTTACTCAAAAAGAAAGTGCTTCCAATTGTCAATAAGTGAAAACATAACCAATGCTAAAAATGTTAAAGTGAAAAAAGCAGCTGCTGATGGATATGGCCGAAATAAAATTAATATTCATTAAAAGTGCTGTCTTTTTGGAAGACAGTCTCAGAGTCAAAAAATACTGATGCTTTAATGTAGCTGTGAAAGGAAAAAGGAGCTTGGGAAGGTGTTGCAGTTGATTTCAATTCACGATGCTTAAATATCGTTGTAAGCTCTACAGAAAATTTTCATTTAATATTTTATAACCTTTAATTTTTATAAGGCACGGTCATCAAAAGCTCTGCGTGAAAAATATGCCAAAGCTAAGTTACGCAAAACATTTGCTGCGGAAAACCAAGCCGCAAAGCCACTGGCGGAGGCAAAAGAATACCCGAATGGCAGCTTAGCAATGGTGCAATTCTAGAACTAGCGCAAGCAATTCAAATGTCCATAAGTGGTACTGCTCCAAACTGCGACGATGATGACGACAACGGTGGCTCTTCTCAGATCTAAAAATTATTCGGGTATTTAGTCGGGTATGTGCTTTTGTCGAACAACGAGGCGGATTTTGAAGAACCACCGCCAGTTATCGAGGCGGACATTGAGGAACCACCGCAAGTCAACCCTTCAAGACAAGGCAGTGCAAAGAATAGTGCAGCATCAAATTGGTCCGAGTGATTATGGTCAATGCTGAAAAAGCCCGTGAACACTGCGTTGAAACGCTAGGCTCCGCGTTTGATTATGCTCAAGAAGGAATCAAGCGAGGATCTCAAAATCAAAGTGATAAGAAGGGAAATGAAGATGCGAGAAGAAGAACATGCTGAGCAAGTCCTTCAAAATAAGGCTGACCATAACGCTAAGATAGGAAATTAGTCAGAAGTTAGCGCGAGAAGTCAGAGCTGCGCAAAAAAATTTTAATATTAAAAAATAGAAAAATAGATTCCTGATTATGAATCAAAGTTTGAATAAAACATTGTTTATTATTTTATAAATAAATGCTGTTTTATTTTCCATTAAAATTAAGCTAGGATTAATTTACAAGTGTCTGGAAGTATCTAAGAAGGAATTGTCACGGGCATTATTTGTTGCATTCCGTTCAGCTGTGCTTAAATGTGGCACTTCATTCATCGATAATATATTATCAAAATTTTCTATGTTTGTGGGCGGTGTTAATTTTACTCTTAAACCAAAAGCTAAAAACGGAAAACGACGCTTGATTACACCAAACGTGCGCTCGATTGCATTGCGTTTTCGAATATGACTTTCGTTGTAAAGTTGATGTTGATTAAATTCGCAATGATATAATGAAGTGGCCAAATAATGCGTATTACGACTCATTATCAGAATGAAATTGCCAAAGTCACACCGCTCCAACTGCATTTTTAAATTCAAATTATTGAAAATGGTTTGGTCATGCGACGCTCCAGGCCAACGTGCAACGATGTTTGTAACTTTCATATCAGCTCAAAAAACTAAACTTAAAATATGCTCACGCTGGCGAAATCAGCTATAGCAACTTGCATGGAACCTAGCGCGTAAAATGATAATTACAAAGCAAAGCAATCAGCAATCGAGCGATGCGACGTGTATATCACGGTTAAGCAAAACAAGGATTAAACTAATAAAATAAAGTTCAATGAAGACATATTCCTAAGGTAAAAATTTACCTTTTTTGGATATGGATAATCTTTTGCAACTTTTGAACAACCGTTCCTTTTGACAAACGAAAACGAAAGATGAATTCTTTGTTAACCAACTTGTTCAAATCAATGCGCTCATGCATTTTGTAATGTCTTCGCTCGACTAATAACATCCAATTTTTTCATCCGGATTCAACACTGAAAGTATCGCAACGTCGGTTCAATTCGAGTAGTTCGTTATTAATTTTAGGAAAATTACAAATTTAAAGAAAAAATCAAAGTTAAATTACGTTTGGATTTGAACTGAAAAAATCCTCAATTAAAAGTCGCTAACTGTTTGATTTTCCCAAGATAGCTAATTCCGCAATTAAACCGAACTGCCAGTTAGCTAACTGGAGAAACTTCAAAAAAATTGGCTAACTGAGAGTGAAAAAACACAATTTCATAAATTTCCCTATTTAATTGCAGATTAAAATTTAACTGAGAGTGAATAAAACGGCCCTAAGTTTTTTAATAATTTCTCCATTAATTACAATATTTTCTTCAGCAAAATCATTGATTAGCATTGCTTTTGAATTATTTGTGTTAAGTTTTAACTTATCCATTTTTAAGTACAAATCTACTTTTTTTATTGTAAATCTTCATTAATTTTCTCAATACATTCAACAGCTGTTGCTCCTGACATATATATCAGCGTATCATCGGCAAATAAGCATATTTTATTATATTTAAGGATTTTTTCGATATCATTTATATAAATAATAAACCATAGAGTCCCCAACACCGCTCCCTGAGGCGCTCCCAGCTTGACAGGCTTTGGATCCGAAACACATTTAGCAACTCTTGTACGCTGCATTCTGTTGGCCAAGTAGCTTTTGAAACATTATAGTTCGTAGTATTATACCATACTGCTTCAATTTATGCAACAATATCATTCTGTCAATTGTCTTTAATGCTCTTTGAAAGTCCAGAAACACTGCCACTACGGTTTTTTTGTTTTGCACCTCCGTTTTTCATTGGGATAAAACGAGGTTAAGTGCCGATTCACAACTGTGCTGACGTCTGAAACCGAACTGATGTTACGTTAACAGTTGATTTATTTCCATGTAATGCTCAAGTTGGCGATGTACCACTTTTTTCTAGGATCTTGCTTTCAGACATAAGCATATTTACAGGTCGATTGTCGGATGGCATTGAAGGTTTTTCACCTTTTCGATCGACACCACCATAGATTCCTTAAAACTGTTAGAAATAATTCTGACTGCAAAGAGTTCTTTATTATATTCAATAAATTTGAACCAATTATATCAAAAGCCTATGAAATAATTTTAGTAGTTAAGAAATTGAAATACTTTTGTTGTTAATATTTTTTAAAATAACAAAAAGTTTTTGGAGATCCATTAAATCAAATTCAAAACGTATTTTATTTGTACTTTGAATTAGGTTAGTGTATGTAATAATTGGAATTTTTTTGGGTAAGTATTTCAAACTTCTTATAAACAGTCGTTTAATCGATTCGCTATTTCTTGTTCATATGCAACTATTACCCCGCTGATATTAATTTTGACTATTACAGATTATTGTCATTTAACACAAAAGATTTAATTTTTTTTTTCCACATAGCTTTTTGAGCTTCATCAATTTTTATTGCTATTAAGTTATTTTTTTGTTATCATTATTTGCTTTGCATACTCATTATATGCATACACCGTTTGCACATTGCCCAGTCTGCTACAGTTTTTGACCACACAGCAGTATTGTAGCACCGAATTTTATTTTGTTTCATGTTAAATAAATTTTAGTTGAACCACCTGTTGCATATTTTACAATCATTAATAGTTTAATTTATAATCACAGTTTTTCTGTCAGCACACCCTGTTCTATGTATTTCACTTTAATATTTATTTCGAGTGATTCGTGTTCACTTATTTTTAAATTTCTATTTACTTGAGTTTGTTATTCTTGTTGGCTTCTCAATAATTTATTTTCCGTAAACACTTGCTCAATATTTATTTTGCTTGTATTTAGAGTACTCTAATTAAAATTAAAATCACCCATTGTCAAAGTGTCTTTTGACAAGAGTGATAAATCTTCAATATTCGACTTAACAAAATCTCAAAATATGTTTTCTGCTGAGTTTTTTTTTTTTTTTGTCTGGCGATACATTGCCACAAGTATCAAATGGTTATTTTTTAAATATATTCTTACTGCTAGCCAACAAAAATGTTTGTCGTTAGCTGCATTGTTTAGAATGTCATTGCTCCATTTTTTTAATGTAAAGTATTACTCTACTGTGTGTTTAGAAATACTGTCTCATCCCACTATGTTATATGCATTTAATTTTATTTCGAAGTCTTGAATATCTGTGGTTAAATGTGTTTCACTTGCACATATAAAGTCAAAACTGTTTTGTTCGACAACCACTTCTAATTGGGCAAATTTTGTACGCATGCCTCCTATGTTTAAGTACAAGCATTTAATATTATTTTTTTAGTTGCTAATATGAAACATGCTCAGATTCCATTTGCAGTTTTCTTTGTAACGAACAGCAGCCTCTATATCTAGTATCATGATCCGTATTGAAGTCAGGTAAATTTGATCTTTCCTAGATATTAAAAAAAATACGCCCAAAGCACAATCATCCAAACCAGAGATTTTCAGTTTCAGCTTACATGTACTGATAGTGTACAATTTTTTCTCTCTTCTATTAGTTTTTACTGATGAATTGAAAAATATAGCCCTCACTATACATGAGTAATAGTGAAAATTTTTTACTCAAATTCATATAAGAATAGTAGAAAAAAATTTCTACAGCTTAGTGTAGCTGTTCTTTTTTCACTAAATTAATAGTGCAAAAAAAAAAACTTGCACTAATAGTAGTAAAACACAGAAAATTTTCACTCAATTGAAAGAAAATGGGAAAAGTTTATTTTTAGTATTGCTTATTCAGAATATTTGTTGCTGTATTCTTCATAAAAAGTCTGACGTAAATCTCGAAAAATATTTCTCGTTAATTAAAGATTTTTTTAATTCGAGTCTGACTTAAATAGTTTCAAAATCCGTCATATTTGAAAGTTGAGTGGTAACACTTTCACATGTAGTGACTGCTCAAATTTTGCACTATTTGAGTGTAGTGGACATTTACGGCCGTATTCATTACATTTGTTATGCACTCGTTAAAAACTGTTTTAGTTAGAACACAAACTATCCCTTAAAATGCTGTTTATGCATAAACGTATTTTAAGAGCATTTTAAACAATATGGGAATTTTTTAAAAACAGTAAGCAACACTTCATCAGCTGACAGCTTAACGAAAGAACTTGACGAAAAACAGACTTTTTGTCGCCAGAAAGTGCCCTGTTACGGTGGCGGTCATAGGCTCATCATGGTCATGTATTGTTGTTGTTTCAATGTATATTAACAATTTGAGAGCGAGAGCAAGAGAGTAAATTTTCACCACCACGGTCACCAAATGATTTGACAAAAATATGAAATCATGGGATCAAACCAGTGTTGCGTTGTGAACTTATTCACAATATTTGTGTTTAGGCACGAAAATAGTACACTTTTAGTATAAAATGTTTGAAAGCAGTAATGAAACCTGCTTAATAGCAACACTCGTCGGTTGTAAAAATACTAAAAGTAGCAAAAAGTGTACTGGTGCTTAGGCATCATATGACAGCATAGCATACTTTCGTCACACAGCTCATCAAACGAAAAAAGAGAGTAAAAAGTGTCTTGACCAGGGATCATATGACGACCACCGTAACAACACCCATAGCTGATTTTGACAAGTTATGTTAGGCATTAAAAAAGCAAAAAAAGTGAAGTGAAAAGTAAACAAAAATATAAAAGCAATGGACATGTTCAATATTTTGATTATCTGCACTTTAGTGGAAGAAGAGGATCCTTTTCCAAAGCTCCGAAAAATGTATAGAGCAAGGATTAACACCTTTGAACAAAACAACGACGAGGAACGAGTAGGAACGACGTTCAGAATGATTTTAACGATCGTTAAAATACTCTTAGAACGTTGATGATAATATACGTTTATGCATAACAAAATGTTTTTCATTGTATAACTATCGCTAAAACAGGTTTATGAATACGGGGGTTAGTAACTACCACTCAATTTAGTTATAATGCAGCAATATAATGGCAAGTTATAATGCAGCAAAAAAAATGTAAAATGAATTGAATTACATTGATAAATATTAGTGCAATGATGTTAAATAAAAAATGTCATTATAATCTGATCCTATTCTCCAGCTGCAGAAAAATAAAAGATTCTTCAAAATTGTTTTTATCAAAATAAAACAATGAATTAAATAACGCAAAAAACGTACAGTGGCTCACAACGAAAGTCGGGCAGGCATTTCTTAGTACTTTAGCTTTGATTTCAGTAATGAAAATGTATGAAGAAAATTGCAATATATATGTTTTTCAAAACGTTATTTTTTGGTGAACTAAATTAGGCAGAAACATAATCAAAAAATTAGAAAATAACGGTGAAACAAATTTAAATCCAAACGAACCTATAAAAAAAGGGCTAACATTGAATGTCGGGCAAGTAAAGAAAAAAATGTAAATTGTGGTCCTTGAACCGTTAATCCTGCTTACAACTTTTTACTACTGTTGGAATAACTTCAGTCAAACACAAAACTTAAAAAAATGTGTACACTCAGAGACAATTTGAAGAGTTTTGAGAAAAATTGTTTAAATTGAGGAGTAGCACGAAAAAAGCACTGTATTAGCAAGAAAAATTTAAAAGAACGCCCCAATTTCGTGCATGAGCACGATGAGCAAAGATTTGTTCTTGATATTTGTCCAGATTTCATAAAAACAAAATCACAAAGCCCAGATTAAAATGTTATAGAACATCTATGGGATGCACTTGAACTCAGAGTGCAGTATCAGGGATGGGCAACTAAAGATCCAATAAAAAGTATCATAAGTTAAGAATGGACTCAGATTGGAGCTAATGTTTGTAAAAATTTAATTCCACTCATTCCAAAAAGACTGCAGGCAGTCATAAATGAAAAAGGATTGACAACAAAATATTAAATTCTTAGTTTTAGCATTAAATTCCCCATCTGCCCGAATTGCAATGTGAGCTCCCTTTTGAAGCTTTGGTTTGATTTAATTTTGTTTATCGTTATGTTCTAATTTTTCAACTATGTTTCTGTTTAATTTTTCTCACCAATAAATAACGTTTCAAAAAAAAAATATTTACTCCAAGTTTCTTCTTACATTTTTAGTTCTGAAACCAATGCGAAAGTGCTAAGAAATGCCTGCCCGACTTTCGTTGTGAGCCACTGTATATACAAAATTTGATAGCGATTTACAGGCGCGTACCCAGAAAAAATTTCGAGTGGTTTTTAATTTTTTTTTTTTTACTTATTTTATTTTTTTTTATTACATAACTAGTATTCCCCGGCAGACGTTGTCCTGTACAATATACACAATTACAATTGCCCTGCCATATACAAATTTTCATGTTAATCGGAAAAAAATTTCCGAAAGTAGCCACATGAACTAAATTAACAAATTTAAGTCTAATTCGACCAAGATATAGAATCCGTAAAATTTTCGACCGTCTGAAATATAGAATTTTATTTAATATAGAACTCTTTCTCATACCATCTCGTACTCGAAACAAGTTGACTATAAAAATTTTAGCTTAGCTTATTTTTTATCTGACGCACTTTGCTTCACTCCACGCTTTTTTCCTGAAAAAGGGGCGTAACATAGTGCGACCAGGCCAATTTTTAATACAGTTGCCGAAAGTAACCATACAAACCAAATTAAAAATTTACCTACGTATTCATAAACCTGTTTTAGCGATGGTTATACAATGAAAAACATTTTGTTATGCATAAACGTATATTATCATCAACGTTCTAAGAGTATTTTAACGATCGTTAAAATCATTCTGAACGTCGTTCCTACTCGTTCCTCGTCGTTGTTTTGTTCAAAGGTGTTAATCCTTGCTCTATACATTTTTCGGAGCTTTGGAAAAGGATCCTCTTCTTCCACTAAAGTGCAGATAATCAAAATATTGAACATGTCCATTGCTTTTATATTTTTGTTTACTTTTCACTTCACTTTTTTTGCTTTTTTAATGCCTAACATAACTTGTCAAAATCAGCTATGGGTGTTGTTACGGTGGTCGTCATATGATCCCTGGTCAAGACACTTTTTACTCTCTTTTTTCGTTTGATGAGCTGTGTGACGAAAGTATGCTATGCTGTCATATGATGCCTAAGCACCAGTACACTTTTTGCTACTTTTAGTATTTTTACAACCGACGAGTGTTGCTATTAAGCAGGTTTCATTACTGCTTTCAAACATTTTATACTAAAAGTGTACTATTTTCGTGCCTAAACACAAATATTGTGAATAAGTTCACAACGCAACACTGGTTTGATCCCATGATTTCATATTTTTGTCAAATCATTTGGTGACCGTGGTGGTGAAAATTTACTCTCTTGCTCTCGCTCTCAAATTGTTAATATACATTGAAACAACAACAATACATGACCATGATGAGCCTATGACCGCCACCGTAACAGGGCACTTTCTGGCGACAAAAAGTCTGTTTTCCGTCAAGTTCTTTCGTTAAGCTGTCAGCTGATGAAGTGTTGCTTACTGTTTTTAAAAAATTCCCATATTGCTTAAAATGCTCTTAAAATACGTTTATGCATAAACAGCATTTTAAGGGATAGTTTGTGTTCTAACTAAAACAGTTTTTAACGAGTGCATAACAAATGTAATGAATACGGCCGTTAAAGTCTTGATTGATTAAGTCATGGGAGATTTATATGACATTCAGTTCCAAAGCTATTCAGTTCCATTCCAAGGAATTGAGGTGTTCAATTACCAATTACAATTCCTGTAATGGAAGTAACGATTTTTTTCCAATTACATTCCTGAGGAATTAAGAGGACCACTTACCAATTCCTCATTCCAAAGAATTGTTATTGAATTGAAATGATTGCGTTTTGACCCAGCTCTGCCTATGGGACTCTGCATCATCAATTGGCATGATTCACATGTCGTTTTCTGTATTCCAATGCGGTCGTGCAAGCACAAGTGTCACCAAACGTTCTGGACGCCCAAATGATGTCACCACACAAGAAATGGTCACTTAAATTCACGATATCGTATTGGCCGATCGCAGAGTTAAAAATTATCCGCAAGATGGGTGCCGCGTTTACCCACTCTCGACCATAAACGCGATCGTGTGACGTTTCAAAGGCGTATTTGGCAATGTCGAACAAGGATTAGAATGATTTTTTCCGTCGATTAGTAACCGTGGACGAAACATGGATCCATCACTAAACACCAAGGGCAAAGCAAATGTCGAAACAGTGGACTTCACCGAATGAAAGTGCTCCGAAGAAGGCAAAGACGGTGCTATCGGCCGGTAAGGTTATGGTGACAGTATTTTAGGATGAACACGATGTAATCTACATCGATTACACTCCACCGAAAAAAACGATCAATGGCAAATACTATGCAGCCGAATTGGAGCATTCCAATGTCGCTTTGAAAAAGAAACGTGCTCATTTGGCGAAGAAAAAAGTGCACTTCCATCAAGACAATGTGCGCTTTTACACATGTCCAGCTCTCATGGTGAAATTCCATGAATTCAAGTACTAATTGCTTCCTTATCCAGTATATTCTCCTGATTTGGCCCCCTTTCTTCTATTTTCTGTTTCTAAGCATGAAGAAATGGCTCGACGGAAAGAGATTCACCACCAGAGAGGAGCTCATCCCCGAAACAGAGACCTATTTTGAGGATCTTCCGAAAACGTGTTTTTCAAAACGATCAAAAAATGGGTGGATCGTAAGACGAAATGCATCGAGCTACAAGGACACTTTATTGAGAAGTTGCCTTAGTTTTTGATTTTTTGCCTTAAAAATAATTTTTTGCTTAATTTTTCACTAAATTATAAACGCCCCTCGTATCGACGTTGTCTCTGGCGCTACTGGGACCACACATCTCTTGTGTGTTGGTACAAGTTTCTCAAAATTATTCCTCAGTGGTCTTACAGCGTCGTGATTAGCACTTCATCTTATTCGTACTAGTCTTTTGACTGGCACGCCTTTACTTTTCATTTATATTTCCCATCGACTTGTGGATAATGAAATGGAACGATTAAACTTTTTATAGTGTTTCCAAAAAAATTTCACTCAAACTACCGCTGCCAAAAGAGGGCACTTCATTGACTTAGTGAATAATTCACACAAGGCATAAACAACGCTATATGATTGTGTACTTTGATTTTTTGATGACACACGGTGTAATCATATCCTTGAGAACGGCATAGATGTATGTCCAAGTTGTCACCCTCCAGCTGTGCAAGGATATTATAAGAAAGTTTAATTGCAGTCTTTCCAGCTATAGGGAAAAAACCTAGAAATGATTCCCTCACTTTAACTCATCTGATCAACATATGATATGTCTGGAGTACTATCAAAATAATTCCGAAATATTTATCTTTTTCTTATGTGGTCCACAATATTTTTTTAACCTCTTTTCTCAAAAACCTGATGAAATTATTTTGAATGTTCATGAAAAAAAAAAAGAATATACTCGTTTGTGTCTTGTACATGCGTTAGCATGTCCAATATCAGCATAAGTTCTTTTAGCAATGGGTCATTTTTTGACAAAAGATTAACTAATTCTAAGAAATTCCTCTAGTATCCGATAAAATTTCTTATCTATGCCCTCCAAGAGGAAGATTTTGCCAAGAAAAGTATAACATATAAAAGGCGATTCAAAATATCACGGAACTTTTTTTTTTAGTCAAAGACCATTTATTGTTAAAGGTCGATGGTTTTTTGAAGCTTCAATCCATTTTCTAAAATTTTCCATTTTTCAAAGCAAAAGAAATGGTTCTCAGAATGCT
This sequence comes from Dichetophora obliterata, assembly GCA_963920525.1. Classification (NCBI taxonomy): domain Eukaryota; kingdom Metazoa; phylum Arthropoda; class Insecta; order Diptera; family Sciomyzidae; genus Dichetophora; species Dichetophora obliterata. Next base: position 43,453,533 of record OY986439.1, read on the forward strand.
CGTGTTTAAATACATTCAGATTTGGTGGAAACCTAATTAGGTGGAAACCTAATCTGAATATATGTAAACACGAGAATTCTGAGAACCATTTCTTTTGCTTAAACCCATCGGTAAAATATTGTTTTTTTTTTTAAATTGTATAATGTATATCCTCTTTTGATATTAATCATCTCTTCTAGGTGTCAGGGCATTGAATTGATTTAAGAGTGGATATATTTTTGTTCAATCTTCATCCACTCTCCCATAATGGCATCTCTAATAAGTTTTACGGTCAAAACCGGAATGAATTTTTGACCGATTTTTACAAATAATGCCGTATCTGATTTGAAATTAAACCAGTTTAACTAATCTAGTTATATAATAATGCAGTTTTTTTTTATTTCATATAGTTTTTGGTTGAATTGAGTTACCGTCATTGCAATCAAAAAGATAAATTTTCTACGTCCGTCATTTTGAAAAGGGGAATCTCTGAAAAAACAAAAATTCTTTAAATAATTGCAAAATTTGTTCGATTTTATTTAAAAAAAATTCAAGTTTTTCATTTCAATTTTGCTGTGGAATAAGATGTCTGACTTCATGCTACCGAACTACCCTCTTTGGTCTGGTAAGAATGCCAATAAAAAAAATCTACAACTTAATTTACCCAGTATTGCCAACTGTTGGCAAATATAATAATAAAAATAGCTGTTAAGAGGAAAATCAATGCTGTTTTCTGCACCAGAAACGTCGTGAAGTAAATCCCAGAGTGAACTGTCAAAGCGCATGAAAAAGCATAAAAACAGTAAGCTAAACGAAACAAAAACAAAAAAAAAAAACTCAATAAGAAATAAGAGCAAATATAGATACGGGGGAACTAAGTATTTGAAAGGAATGCCAAACATGTGCGAAAAATCAAGCAAATTCAATTGATGTTAAATGTCATTTGACTCAAGTTGTTGGGAGTGGAAATGACAGTCAAAAGAAATAATGAAATCTATAAAATATGGCGGGGAAAAAACAATGACGGTTGGTGCCTTCTGACCATAAGATAAATCAATAAAATGTTTTTTTATCTTTTTAATTGAAAACGAGTTAAAAACTTTGTGGGTTTCCTTAAAACTTTCAAAGTCTTCATAGCTCAAAACTTTATACAAGTTTGTAAAAGTTGCTTAAATTCATTATGAGCTTTATTTGTGGCATTCTTTCTACAGAGCACTAAAAATACACCAACACAAATTCATTCACCAACACACTTCTTTATCGCTTTCACCTACACCTGACGACTTAAATGCTGCCATTTATAAGAGTGTCCTTTTCCGCTGTTGCCTTCGTTATGCCTGTAATATCTTTCCAGTTGTTCCGTTTCTCTTGTCAACTGCTCGACTGCAGCTCGTTGCAGCTATAGGTTTGCACACCGTTAACTTCTTCGGGGAATTAAGGTGCCAAACTGCTAGTGTGCTGCTGCATAAAAGTCGTCCTTAAAGTTTGCTGCTTTTGTTTTGTTTATATCTGTGTTTTCTTTTTTTCCGCTTAGGTTTGTTGTTCTTGTTTTGAGACTATGTTAAATTTGTGGGCACCTTGAAGGTATTTTCTTTCCCCATGCATTCGCTATCATCCGTCAGCTTGTTTGTTTTTTTGCCTCCGTCAAGTAGAAACAAATTGTTTTAACATTGAAATGTTGTCGCTTGTTTTGTTTTTCTTTTTGTTTTTCTTGCTTCTTTATCCAAGAATGCTTGTTTGTGTTTATGTGTTCTTTGCACAATTGATTTTATGCTCGTCATCGCTGTTTAAACACTCGAATTAAGATATAGTTAAAAATAGATGAACTACTTTGTGCTTATTGTAGAATTCTTAAGGCAGATAAGAAATGCTTAATTTAATTGAGTTCTTGTCTTTATCCGGTATTAAAGTTGTTGACAGTATTTTAATTATTTATATTCTTTGGAAAAAAATTTCGAATTTATATGTTTTTTTTTTTAGTTTTAAAGGTTTTCTTGTTGTTTATGCCCAAGTGAGCTCCTTTAAGTAGCTTCACTAAGAGAAAAAAAATCTTTTATTAAGATTTTATTTCGTTTCATATTTCAGTGTGTCAAAACAATTCACATTACTTTAATCAAGTATAAACATATAATTATAAGAAAAAAATGCTTATGAGTATATTTTGAACCGTTTATTTCAGAAACATCATAAGATTATTTTTTGCAAACATGGTTTTTTATTGCAAATTCTTTCTTAAAGATAGGTCCTTAATCTGAGCTCTTTTTTCTTGACCTTACCCAAGTCGTTGTATAGATTTATCTTCAAATACAGTGGCTCACAACGAAATTCAGGCAGATATTTCTTAGCACTTTCGAATTGGTTTCAGAAATGAAAATGTATGAAGAAAATTACAATATATATTTTTTTTCAAAACGTTATTTTTGGGTGAACATAATTAAACACAAACAAATTTAATAAATTAGAACATAACGGTGAAACAAATTTAAATAGAAATAAACCCATAAAAACGAGCTCACATCGAAAGTCGGGCAAATAAAGAAAAAATGCAAATCATGGTCCGTAAGCCGTTATTCCTGCTTTACACTTTTCATTACTACTGGAATAACTTCAGTCAAACGCAAAACTTAAAATAAATAAACATTTCTCGAAAAGTGAATTAATCAACACTGGCAGAAAGGCAGCTCGTGATAGATCATTATTTGGTAAAAAAATCCGAGCGAAAAATTTCACAAATCGTCTTAAAAAGTAAATCAAAAAAGCACTATATAATCAAGCGTTATATACAAGATAAGAAAATATGCAATAAGGAACGTACAGTAGCCAAAAATAAGCTTAGCGCCAAAAATGAAAGGAATGTTATAAGAGAAATAATAAAAGATCCATTTTTATCTGCACCAAAACTAGAGGTCATGTTAAAACTCAATTGGAAAAAGAGTGTACACTCAGAAACAATTTGAAGAGTTTTGAGAAAAAAATTGATTAAATAAAGGGTGTCCCAACAAGAGCGCAAATTTTAAATTTTAAATAAAACACATATATTTAAAAAAAAAATCGTGAAACTTTATTATATCGTAAAGTAGACAGAATGAGGTTATGTATGGAACAATATATCGTGAAGATGGCCGCCGCGGTTTTGCTGGCATACATGCGATCTTTTAATGAAATTTTCAATGACCGTTTTGCATAAATGCTGCGGTATTTCATTAATGCAGCTTCAAATTTCCTCTTTTAAGGCTTGAGTCGTCGTCAGCTTATTCGCGTAAACCATCGACTTCAAAAAACCCCAAAGAAAAAAATCTAATGGTGTTAAATCGCACGATCTAGGCGGCCAATTCTGATCTCCAAAACGCGAAATAACACGACCGGGAAATGACTGATGCAGCAATTGAATTGTTTTTTTTTTTTGGCTGTATGACATGTGGCGCCGTCTTGTTGGAACCACATGCCCTCCACATTCATTTCTTCAATTCTAGGCAAGAAAAAACTGGTTATCATTTCACGATACCGAACACCATTGACTGTTTGCGATTGACCTGCCTCATTTTCATAAAAAAAAGGTCCAATGATTCCTCCAGCCCAAAAACCACACCACACAGTGACACGTTGAGGATGCATTTGCTTCTCGTGAATCACTCGAGGATTTTCCTCACCCCAAATGCGACAATTCTGCCTATTGACGAAGCCATCAAGATGCAAATGGGCCTCGTCACTGAAGATGATTTTAGCGGCAAAATCAGCATTTTCATGTTGTCACTCCAATACCCAATTAACGAACTCCCTTCGCTATCCATGCATGGTCAGCTGGCTTCAGATCCTGAGTCAATTGAACTTTGTATGCATGAAGATGCAAATCTTTCGTCAAAATTCGCTGCTTAGTGGATGTGGAGACACCAATTTGCTGAGCTCGGTGTCGAATTGAGGTGGATGGAGTTTGAGCGACATCATCTCGTACAGCTGCGACATTTTCGGTCGATCGACCTGGTCGAAGCCGCGTTGTTGTCTTTACATCACTAAAAGACCCAGTTTCGGCAAATTTATCCATTAATCTCTTTACAGTTGACCCTTTTGGAGCATTATTGTGACCCCAAATTGATCGCAATTTGCGAACTGTATCCGCAAAACTTTCACCATTTTGGTAAAACAATTTCACAATGAGAATGCGTTGTTCATTCGTGTAGCGCTCCATTTTTACTAACCTCGTACCTTCTACTAGCAAACAATAACAATTGTTCAAATGTCAAACAATGACACTTCGAATGGCGCCAAATTTAAAAATTGCGTTCTTGTTGGGACACCCTTTAGAAGAGTAGCACGAAAAAATGGCGTATTAGCAAGAAAAATATAAAAGAACTCTTCAATTTCGTGCGTAAGCAAATGACGATAGACTTTTCATTCTGGAGCAAGGTTAATAGGTTAACAGAATAAATTGGGATATTTAGCACTTTTTCATTATTAACATTTATTTAAGGTTTTGGTTTCCGATGAGAGTTCATTTATTTTATTTGGCTCAAATGGAAGGCGAAAACCTACGGTTAAACATACGGTTAAGCATGGTAGATGATGTTGGAAGGATTAATTTTATTGATAATTTAGTATAATGGACTAAAATATGTCCCTTGGCATTCTCATGGCACTCGTAAAATAAAGTGCGAGTTAATTAGCAGCACTTAAAATTAATTGCCAACCATTTCCCACTTCACTTTGAATTTGCTTCGCACTTTACTTGCAATTGATTGAGTGCTATAGACTATCAACTCAGAGGTCCCCGGTTCGAATCCGGGTTCGGACATGGTTCTTTTCGCTTTCGGTGTTCTTTCCTACATTTAACAATTATTGCAACAAATAATCTACAGCTAAATTGTGGAAAATGTGGAATTCAAGCACGGGAACAGTTGAGGGCTGGAAATGCTTGCCGAGGTTAAGACAGAACACTAGCCTCAGTTATAGGCAATTCAAATTGTCTTTCACGTTTGTTCCGCCTAATCGATAATTTACGTATGGTTCCAATCAATTCTTCCTCTTATAATCTATCCCTTTCTTTTCAGGCCTTGCTTATTTGATATTTAAAAAAAAATATATATATGTATAGGTTTTCGGGGTTGCTGATCACGAATTTGAAGTCAAAAAATTCGAAATTCAAAATTGTAGCTAGGAACTAACTTTTGAGCTAACTCTTCTAAAACCCAATGGCGTTTTCGTTTCTCGAAAAAATGCAACATATTTTCTGCCCTTTTTGGTGATTCTGTCCTCTTGAGAATAAAAATAGTGACCTCTAAAATTGAATCGTGTTTTTTTCGCGAAAATGTTAACTTCAAAAGAAGAAAAAATTCAGATTTCTCAAAGATGGCAGAAAGAGGCCAAAAAAATGCAACATTTTTTCGAGAAACGAAAACGCCATTAATTTCAATTAATATTAAGATGTTGAAATGTCCATATTACATGAACCAATTGAATTATTATAAGATAAAAATACGTTTTATTAACTTTTCAATGGCAGTTCATACTTATAACTCGGCTAAGCCATTCGTTTGTTAATAAAAAAATATTTGCGTTTTGATGGAAAAATGGCCACAGATATCTCATTAGCCCATTAGTCCCCACCCAAATTTTTATATTGTTTAATTTTTTAATTTGTAAATGATGTTGTTCAAAATCAATAACCTTACCGCAACGGATGGAACCCCCAACCACCAAAATTTCCCAAAATTATTTTTAGATTAAAGTTATTTCAATTAGTTATAAAAACTAAACATTTGATATGAAGTGTTTGAGATATGAATTTTCGAAAAAATCTATTTTCGACTTTTTTTGCTGATTTTTGTCAATTTTGTACACCCTGTTACTCCGCCAAAAATCACGTCAAACTTTTTTCCTCGAAATTATTTTTTTTATTTCCATCAGTGATGCTTTGTGAAAAATTTGACCCAAATCGGATATGGTCATTCCGAAATTTTTTTCCTGTACGTTAAAAATGGAATTTTTGTTAAAAATTATTTTTATTGTTTTTTATTAAAAATTTGGTTAATACATTTTTCTTAAATTTAGTAGCATCTTACTCTAGTTTTTTCGATTAAACACCATAAGCTCCTAACAGTTTTTCTTTTTCCATTATTTATAAATTTTAGAGATTATTTATAATTTTTAGAGATTTTTAAATTGGATTTAGAGATCCAAAAAATCCTTGAAAATTCGTTAATTTTTAAGAAATGTAGCTTTTATTGATTTCTAAAAAACTCAATATTCAGAATTTGTGTTGTTTCTGAAAAAAATAAATCATTCCTTATAATTAGATTAATCGATAAGAAATTCATTTGCAATTCATATACATTTATTTATTTGAATTACTTACTTTTACAATAAATATGTAGGAAAAAAGAAATTTTGTATGTATCGCGATCAAAGCAATAATTATATATATATATGAATGGCAGATGACTGAATTCTTTTAAGCCTTCATAATAGAATAAAGTGTTTAAGTTTATATTGTGAGAGTAGTGAGAGCTGATTTTAAATTGAATTTGAAAAAAATTGCAAACAACATAATGAACGGCAACAAAAGTTGAAAAATTTTTATGAAAGTAGGAATTTTATAAGTACAACTAATACTCGTATAATACAAAGCATAATGAAACTTTTTTAGTTTACGATTGTTACGGTCCTGAATAAAACTTCATATGGTCTTCAAGATCAATTAAATAAATAAAACTATAAAATATTTGCACTTCTTTGAATGGAAAAATCTGTCACATAACGTAGAAACACATCGTATGATTTGTTTAAAAATAATTAAAAAAGATTTTTCGACGAAACATTTATGAATGTATAGCAACATTATTCCAGCTTATATTAAAGCATTTTTCATAAAAAATTAGTGCACATTTCGCATATTTTTTGCGTTTATATTGATTCAAACAAGAAGCACTTCTCTTTTCTGATATGTAACGTGTCCTGTTTTGTTGGCTTACATCTTTGAACAATAAATTCGATCGCTTCCATCTTTTACACTAAATAGAATACTACTAGAGTGGTATGCAAAAATCAAAACAGGACAACAAAAGATTAATAGCCCTATTAGGGTTCACAACACAACAGTAATTGCTGCTTTTAATGTGTAAATTTCTATTACGGTAGACAACAAAGCAACTGAATACATTCCACTGTTGTCTGTCAACAATGCTGTGTCTTCAATACACTTTGTTGTGCTTTATTGTCTTGTTATCTGCCAAGTTTTGAAGACAGCTTATTTGGTGTTGTGTTGAAGAAACGAAATAGATTAAAAATGAAAATTTTATTTAAAATTGCGTTTTTATATATTAAGTATGAAAATTTCAAAGAAAATTTCACAGAATTTAGCAATTGAATTCGAAATTGTTTGTTTGTTTACTTTTTTATTTTGACAGTGACCAGTTCACAGTTGCATCGAAACGTACTAATTAGATTACGTTTTTATTTTGAGAGTAAGAAAATTTCTGCGATGCTACCTTTTTATTATTTTGCAATATTTATTATAGAAAGAAGTGCTATTTTATTTTATTAATTAAGAAATGCCGGGAGAGGGGTTTTAAACTAAAAACAAGATGTATTTTAAATTTGCCATAATTCTTAAATTATAGTTATGCTATTGGCATCAGAAAACTGCACAAGCCTACTTGAAGTTTATTTCAAGTACTTGCTTGAAATACAAGTTCAAGCTAGCTTGAGCTTGATAATTTTGAATCAAGTATAGCTTGTAATTGAATATAAATAAGCCCACGACAGCTTGCGACTTGCAAGTATGCTAGCTTACAAGCGAACGGTACGAAGTTTCAAGTAAAGGAAAGCTTGATGCCTTCGGCAAAAAGCTTGAAAAGCTTGAAAATACTATAATTGAAGCAAGTATCCAAAAAATTCAATGAGCTTGTTTAGAGAGAGCTTAAGCGTAATAGGACTTTTAAGGATTCTATGAACTACGAGGTTGGAAGTTTTAGGGGTAAATGATTTCGAAAATGATGTCAAACTTTAAAATTTAAGATGGCGGATAGAGTTGCCACCTAGATTTTTTTTATTTTTACGAATTCTTGTAATTTTGAAATTCTGACAACGGATTTGATTTCGAATATAATGTCACAGTTTTAAAATTTAAGATAGAGGTTAGGGTTGACACCTAAATTTTTACCACAGTATTGCCACCTAATAAAATGTATTTTTAAGAATTTTAAACATCATTTATCAGTGTTAAGGGGTTGCTGATTTCGAATCTAAAGTCAGAATTTTGAAATTCAAGATGGTGGATAGGGTTGCCACCTTCATTTTTTGCATTTTTATGAATTCGGGGCTGGCAAAAAAAACCCCAAAAAGGGGTCGCTGAATCCGAATCCGTTGTCAGAATTTCCAAATTATAAAATTTTTAAATAATAGGGTTGCCACCTAATAATATGTCTTTTCTAGAGTTTTAAACGTCATTTATCAGTGTTAAGGGGTCGCTGATTTCGAATCTAAAGTCAGAATATTAAAATTCAAGATGGTGGATAGTGTTGCCACCTTAATTTTTTGTAGTTTAATGAATTCGGGGCTGGCAAAAAAAATGGTACACCAAAATGATACACCGTTATCAGAATTTCCAAATTATAAAATTTGAAATAATAGGGTTGCCACCTTATAATATGTCTTTTCAAGAGTTTTAAACGTCATTTATCAGTGTTAAGGGGTCGCTGATTTCGAATCTAAAGTCAAAATGCTAAAATTGAAGATGGTGGATAGTGTTGCCACCTTAATTTTTTGTAGTTTTATGAATTCGGGGCTGGCTTAAAAAAATGGTGCACCAAAAATGAGTCGCTGATCCGAATCCGTTGTCAGAATTTCAAAATTATAAAATTTTGAAATAATGGGGCTGCCACCTAATAATATGTCTTTTCATATGTCCTTGAATTGAAACTTCGTGCCGTTCGCTTGTAAGCTAGCATACTTGCAAGTCACAAGTTGTCGTGGGCTTATTTATATTCAATTACAAGCTATACTTGATTCAAAAGCTAGCTTGAACTTGTATTTCAAGCAAGTACTTGAAATAGACTTCAAGTAGGCTTGTGCACTTCTCTGGTTGCTACTATAAAAAGTGTCCGTGTTCCCGGCCAAAAGGAGGGGAAGCGGGATTTTTTTCAACACCATTATAATCTTAGTAAAAAAATGCTTCCTTGTACTTAAAAACATTTTAAGATCCAGCTATTTCATTATACTAGATCTAATCCTATTTTTTAATGCCAGTTGAAATTAACGGATTTAAATATGGGCTCACAATATTTCCTTTTCATATCGCAAAAAAATTCTTATCAACTACTATTTGCTTTTGCTATTTAAAAAATACTTTTTAAGGAGTACGTTTTTACTTTTCTCCAAAGCAACCCTGGACCAGTCAAGCAACGAATTCTACATACGTTCCACAATCAAACGTGACAACAACGTATTGGTGTGAACCATAATAGTTCGAAACTGTTGTGTCTTCTTGACTGTTGTGTCTACTCGTAAGAAGACACAGCAGTTTATTGCTGTGAACCGTAATAAGCCTATAAACTTTTCTTTGCTTTTTTTAGTTTTTAGCATCATAAAATAAATACGAACGTTATGTGCGTGACCATAGAAATGTCCATATACAATAACATTTTCGTTCAAAAACTTATTTTACACCTTCTATGGTTTTTACCAGCAAATTGTTGGAGCCTTTATTGATTGGTTAATAATAAAGAAATAAACAAACTCAACAACAAATATTTGCAACATTCATTCAGTCGTTTTTTCGAACTTTTGCTTTATAGTAAAAAAAACTTGATTTAGAAGGCAAAAAAGCATTTGTTATTCTTGTTATAATTATACTATTATTGTTATTAGCTTGTCAAAATCGTATCAATTCAAAGTGAAAAAAAAAAATAATCTCGTTAAGGTCTTTCGTACTTCAAGCAAATCTCGCACTACAAGCTCTGTAAAAAAGTTTGAAACTTTGTATATATTAGGAGTTGGAATTAATTTTAAAGGTTTTTTTCGGTTTTTGAGCATTTATTTAGAAACAACTGTACAATGTATATTTTTCAAAGTATTGTCCATCGTTAGCTACAACATTTTCCAATCTTTCTGGCAGCATATGGATTCCGCGCCGGAAGAACGATTCGTCTTTTGAGGCAATCCACGAATCGACCCATTTTTTGGTATCCTCGTAAGAAGTGAAGCGCTGCTCAGCCAAGCCATGCGTCATCGATCTGAATAGGTGGTAGTCGGAAGGGGCTATGTCTGGGCTATAAGGCGGGTGGGGTAGCACATCCCAATTCAGCGCCTCCAACGTTTCCTTGACGGTTCTTGCAACATGTGGCCGTGCGTTGTCATGTTGAAAAACCACTTTGTTGAAAAATCATGTTGAAAAACCACCTCTCGGCTTCAACTGGTACGGCACCCAATTTCCTTGCTTTTGAATCATTCCCATGGCCTTCAAGCGTTTGCCGACCGTTGATAAGTCGACTCCCAATGATTCTGACAATTCTTGAAGGGTTTGACACGGGTCTTCATCGAGCAAAGCCTCCAATTCCTCATCTTCAAACTTTTTCGGCTGGCCCGGACGCTCTTTGTCTTCCGTATCAAAATCACCACTTTTAAACCGACGGAACCAGTACTTACAAGTAGAAATCGATGGAACATAGTCCCCGTAAGCCTCAGTAAGCGTGCGTTGTGCTTCAACCGCTTTTTTCTTTAAATGGAAGCACAAAAGTAAACCTTCCCGCAAATTGCGTTTTGTTGGAACGAAAGTCGACATGTTCACAGAGAAAAAAATATATGTTGTTTACACTTCAGTGGAATGACACATACTGAAAAATGAAGCTTAGACAATGTGCTTTGAAATGAATATAGTCACAGGTGTGCCCGATGCGATCTATTGATAGTTACGCCATCTCTTAGAAAACCTTTAAAACTAATTCCAATCCCCTAGCTAATAAAGTAAGTACCTTCAAAATTTTATTGAGGGAGAAAGTTTTTAACCTATTTCTTTTGACGTACAATTACGTTTTATAGCGTGGTTTGCATGGAGGTCATTTTCAAGAAATTTGTTCGAGAACAATAACGTTTGTAGTGGACTCTTTGGGTTATATCTATAGCCATTAATATTTATCGTACAAAGATAAAATATATGCCAAAATATAAGTTATGGCTTTTTTTAAAACTCCAAACACAACATCGTTTCGTTTATTAAAACGAATCGTTTTATATACATATATTTTTCCACGTAACTGCTTGTGTTGTTGTTAGTAATATTAATATGTTTGTAAAATTAACGTACGGACAAATTCACAGAAAATTATACCGTGATCAAAAAATTCTAACTTATTAAAAAAGTTTTATTTTGTGATATTATCTAATATTACCTTATTGATTTAAGCAATTTATGCATAATTTCATTTACCATGATGATCAAATAGTCTGCACTGTTTCATAAATGTAGTTTTTCTTTTTCGTAAATGTTTACTAAATGTTTCGTAAATTTGTTTTGTTTTTGAAAAATGGAAGGCATTGGCTTAAGATAATGAAAAAAATGTTGAGGCAAGGAAAGAAAAAAATATTAAATCTGTTTCAAAGTACTGAATTACATAATTACTTAAAAACCATATTATCTACTTAATTGCCCAATTGAATTAAAATGTAAAAATGTGTAACGTCCGACACGTAGCGTCCGAACAAGTAAATTTCTAACTGTGACTTTAAAAATACGATATTTGATATTTAATTTGCAATTTTTTGTTTCTTTAAACTTTCGAGGTGCGATCGCCTATTTCGCAGAAATATTCTAAGTTCGAGTGTTAGTCTCTCAGGAACTTCCTTTTTTATAAACGTCCAAATACATGAAAAAATAAAAAGAAATTTTAAGTAAAATGCGGTTAGACGGAGGTTGTTATAATTATTTTAAATTAAACTCATGAGAACCAGATACATCTTAAAGTAAAACCTTTTAGTAAAATTTGCTATATATATGAAAAAATATATCAGAATGTAACGTCTGAACGCTAGGATTTACCCATACATAAGCACCAGGCTAGGTCGATTTGTATGGAGGTAAAAATTTATGTTGCCTGGGCGATTTTCGGATCGGGCATTAAAAGTTTTTTTTTAAAGAGGGACGATAGGGGATCACTTTTATCTATCACATCTTAAATTTTGTGAATTTTTTCTTTAGGAAATTTTTTCAATAGAAAACTGTTTTTCAATTTGTATATAATAAACCTCTGCACGAGTGCGCTTGAAATGCATTTCAGAACACAGCGTTGGTTATGTTAGGCTTTCTTTAATTAGAACAAACGTAAAACTGCAGAGAGCACTCGTGGCGTGAGCAGAACAAGAACAAAAGAAAACCGAATCAATGTTATGCTTGAGTCGACAGAGAAGAAACCAGCAGAACGAAATGACTTGAAAGTTATGTTATGAACAGCAGAACGCTTGGAGTTATGTGTTGTTTAGGTTTCATAGTTTCTGCATTTCCTTGTGAAATAAAAATCATCTAAAACGCCAAAAAAAGGGATTTTCTTATTATATATCGAAATTATAATAAGAGACTTTTTTATTTACTATGGAAATTAATTATTTTTTTTTCATTTTTCACAATATTTAATTCAATAAAAGTTATTAAAGAATTAAAAATAAATATATATTTTAAGTAACAACAAAAAAAATTATTTAAATTTTATTGTGTTGTTTATGAGGATATTTTCTTGTTGTTTTACTTTTACTATTGGTGGTGGTTTTTTTTTATTATTGTTTCTTGCATTCTTATGATGTTGGATTGTTGTTATTGTTGTTTTTTCTGTTGATGATTATAATGATGATTAATTTGTAAATATGATTACTAGTAATGATGTGATTACGTTTGTTGTTGGCGTTGTTGTTTATGGTAGTATTGGTGTTGTTTTTGGTCTATTGCGATGCTGTTTATGTTTTTCATTGTTATTATTTTGTGGTATATCTTAGTAAAACTGAATGATCTACTAGAAAAATGTGATTTCGGAGGGTATATTCGGAGAAATATTTAAGGTAATTGAAAAAGAACGCCAGTATTTTATGCCAGGGCCTTAGTCAGTAATTTTTTTTCAAAATTAAAATATAGAAAAAAACATCGTGTTCTGGTAAAGCAAGCGGCGAACAAGTTCTGTTTTGAAGCCGACGAGTGCTCTGCACTGCTCGGTTCTTGTCGTTTAATGAATTGGTTATGTTCTGCCTGACTTAACAGAGTTATGTTATGTTCTGAACTCGGCACTGTTGGCTCTACTGTTGTAGAAAAACGAGTGCATTTGTGCAGAGGTTTACTATATAAACGGTCACAGCTAGAACAAAACTAATGCCAGAAATGAAATACTCGTACCCGATTCAACCTAATAGCTCACATTTAATATTTTTTATACAGACATTCATCGTAAAAAATTCCTAAAGGAAAAAGTTCACAATATTCAAGGTATAATCTTAACGTTGGTGTCTATGGATTTTTTACTATCACGGCTGAACCACTGAAGCTATCACCCTTATATTCACAACATGTGTTTGTGTGGTCCTCCGAAATTTTTTTGTTTTTTATATTGATTTTTTGTTTTTTAAATCCCCTAGGTGGCGCTGTGGTCGATTTTTAGGCACCTAGGGGGATGTTTGTGTGGTCCTCCGAAATTTTTTTGATTTTTCGATCCCCCTAGGTGGCGCTGTGGTCGATTTTTTAAAAAATTGTTTTTATAAACCGATAAAAATCGACCACAGCGCCACCTAGGGGGATCTAAAAAAACAAAAAAATTTCGGAGGACCACACAAACATCCCCCTAGGTGGCGCTGAGGTCGATTTTTATCGGTTTTTAAAAACAATTTTTTTTAAATCGACGACAGTGCCACCTAGGGGGACCAAAAACAACAAAAAAATTACGGTAGGACCACACAGCCGTGATGCTCAGAAATACATACACTAAGAAAAAAATTAACAAATTCAAGCTTAAACTATGACAAAACATGCTTGAAATATCATCGAGCACGTTTTTGGGTTGTTTTAAGCAATTTCGTGGTTGAATAAACTGATCAAAAAGATTTTTATTTTATGGCTTTTTTGGGTTGTTTTAAGCAATGTCGTTCTTCATCAAACTGAACAAAAATACTCTTATATCGTGACGTTGTTGGGTTGTTTCAAGCAAATTCGTGCTTGACTAAACTGAAGAAAAATATTTTTATATCATGACGTTTTTGGGTTTTTTCTAGCAAATTCTTACTTGAATAAACTGAAAAAAAAATTTCTTATTTCGTGAAGTTTTTGGGTTGTTCAAAACTATTTCGTGCTTGAATAAACTGAACAAAAATATTTTTATTTCGGGAACTGACTTGTTTGAAAAAGTGAAACGAAAATTTGTTTATGTTGAGAAAGCTTTGTTCCGCTGAAGCACTGCCTTCTTTGAACAAATGAAGCGAAATAGTTTTATTCAAACCATTAATTGTTTGAAATAATAATAATAATAAACACAAAAAAATGTAAGCAAGCGTTTGTTTGAAAAAACCGTGCTAGATTTTCCTCCGTGTACGCACAATGCGCTTTTTTTAATTTTAGGATGACATTTGGGTTTTTGTTTTGTTAAATCTTATAAAAAATATTTTTTTCGTCAGATTATAAAATATGTATTATAAATGTGGTATAAAAAACTTGATGTATTCTATGCTTTTTTTATTAAATTCGTCAAAGTTAAAACTTTTTTAACAAAAATAAGCTCAATAAAATCCAAAAAATGAAATCACGTTTAAACAATAATAACTTCGAGCACAAAGTATATTTCAAAGTTTTGTTTTTTACAGCTCTATTCTGGCAAATTAACAAATTGTTAACCAGTATTTTGAATATTTCTATGTGTTTGTTGTTTTCAAAACAAAATTTAAAGCTCAAAAATCAAAATTTGTTAACGAAATTGTCAATAACTGAAAAGCAGTTGACAATTTTTACCAAAATTGTTTATTTTTGAGCTTAAAATTTTGTTTTGAAATCAAAAAATTACAATAAACACGTAAAAATATTCAAAATATTAGTTAACAATTTGTTAATTTGCCAGAATAGGGCTGTTAGACTTTTTTATGTCTTAATGTCCAATGAATTTTATATAAAAAACAGTTAAAAATGTTAATAAATAAAAATAGAAAAATCTTTGAAATATGACTAAATTTTTCAAGGAATGAAAATTTAAGTAAAATTAAGTAGAAAATATCTAGCTAGTAGTTAAGCATTATTGAAGTCAAAGGCTATGACAATCATAAAAAGCGTACCTTCTGTTTCTGTAAAAACTTGCTGTATCTAGCTGCTATTAAGAAAGACCACTTAATATGGAAAAGTCTAAAAAGCAAATTTTGCCCTAAAATGCACTGATTTCCAAGACAATTTGTAGGTACTCTTAAATTTAAAGAACAATAAAATAGAATTCACAATTTCAAACAAGTTGTGACCTTATTTTGTATTTGCAATGATTTTTAAAAAAAGTTAAATTTCGTTAATTTATTAATATTTCGTTAAAAATATTGTTTTGTAGGAGATAAATCTAAAAATTATACGATTTGAAATATTTTTAGCATGACGTTTGAGTGAAGTGAAATAAACTAAATTTACTATATAAAGACATAAATAAGCAATTTTATACGGGTTTTTTTTTATTAAAAAAAATATGGTTTGTATGGGAGGTAGACGATGCAGTTGGCCTAGAATTCTGTGCTGTTACTTAATTTAGGCTTAAACTCAATTATACAAAATTTCATGGCCCTAGCTTTTATAGTTTCTGAGCTAATGCAAATGGCATCCTAAAATCGAAAAAAGCGCACTGTGCAACGTAAAGATTATACCTTAAATTTTGTGAATTTTTTCTTTAGGAATATTTTACGATAAATTTTTGTATAAAAACGTATAAGATATCAATTTTGTTCTAACTGTGCGCATTTATATACAAAAATTTTTGACAAAAATTCCTTAAGAAAAAATTTACAAAATTGAAGATATGATAAGTAAAGTGCACCCCTATCGCCCTCTTTTTTTAATAACTTTTCATACCCGATCCCAAAATCGCCCAGGCAACATAGGTTTGCAAATCGACCCAGCCTAATAAATACATATTATTTTTTTTCGTTTTTTGTCGTTTGTAAATGTTTTTTTGAATCTTAAGAAAATCAAAAATGGAATCAAAAATAAATAATCTTACTCTTTACAAGTTGTAAGCATTAATGACACAAGCTCAAGCAATGCATGACCTGAAAAAGCCATGTTTTAATAGTTCCGATGCAATGCTCAATAATATCTTCTCACCTGGGCTCTCATCACGTAACTTTTAAAACGACTATCGTTTGAACGATACTATCCGACGATATCGTTTTTAGTTTGCTTCATATAAGTCCATCGCTATCGTCTCGTCTATCGTTGAGTTTTCTACTGTTTGAAAGAATCTGTAAAACATATATGCAGTGCCAAAAGTGAGATTAGCTTTATGTTTAATTTGTTTTTGGATTTGTTTGCTTTAAAAGTGAAAATTTGAGGAAAACTGTAAGCATATTTAATTAGTTATTTTGATGATAATGTTTTGAAAATATATTGTTCGGCAGCGACACCTAAGTTAATGGAAATATTGCAACACTTTATTGATGAACATCCGCAGCTGAGCCACAATTACGTCGCAAACATAGTGTAGGAACGACATTCCATCTATTTGCTAAGGACCACTTTAACAAACAAGTGCCCAAAACATTATAAAATTATTTTTATTATTTCCAACCAGAAAAATAGCCAAACGATAACAAATTAGCTATCGCGCCAAGCAATCGTTTCGACGATACTATTTGACAGTTGTTTGCCATACATGAAGCAAGCAAAACGATATCGTTTAGACGATACATAAAATTAAAGGTTACGTGATGTTAAAGTATCGTTGAAACGATGTCATCAAACGATTCTCGTCATACGTGATGAGAGCCCTGTTCTTCATCAATGCCATTGGGTAGTAGGATGCTCTACAAAGAAAGCTTCGGAAAAGCACTGGAAGGAGTTATTTTAGGCAATATATTTTATGTCTTCTCTACACTTTATCATCTTTATTTTCCTGCTCTAACTTTCTTCTCTAATGATTATGTTTTCTTATTTCTTTAATCAATGATTATTTGAATTGAATTGAAATTGAAAAAAGCAATGTTATCCTACCAGGCAAATTTGTTAATAAATATTTATATCTCTTTTGTTAATCTCTGCCAGTGTACTAAAAGCTTTTAGTATAATTCGATTGCTAAGACACAAACCTTTCAATCAAAAGAAATAGTAGCTCCAGCTGTGTATAAAAGCACAAATTTGTAAGCTAGTTTTGCTTAAAGCTCATACAACCTTCTGAAAAAAAAGCTTCCTTGGAACTTTGAAAAGCTAAATTGGTGTCCTTTAAAGCTCCGAAAGGATTGACAGTTGTGTTATCTTAACATTTGTTAGCGTAGGTGGTAACCAACACAATTCGAAAGCTTTCAACTGTAGTTTCTACTTCTACGATAAAGTTTGCTGCATGTGGCATGCGCAATCACCTCCACCTGATAGACAGGCCGTGAAAATAGATGGCAGTCAAACTGGCTGACAGTTAGACCAACACGACAACTGAATGCACAATGAGTATGTGTTGCCAAGTGTGCCACAGGGCATGGTTTACGGCAGCTAATGAAGCGAGAAGCTCTACGCCAACGGCATGCAACAACTATTAAATGTGTAACAGCAACGAAAATAAACAGCAGCTTCAACAAAAATAATATCAACAAAAAAAATATCAACAACTTTTAAAGTTTAACAAGAATGTGTCAAGCTTCGGTGAGGCGTAAATCAATCGTGCATGGCGCAACGTGGAACTCGTGGTTTTTATCTTGTGGCTGCGTGCAGTTTCAGGCTTTTCTTATGGTTCTTTGTTGATTTTTTTGTTCATGTTGTTACTGTTATTGTTGTTGTTGTTGTTGTTATTATGTGGTTGTCTCTGTGTTCCAGCTTGGTAATTAATGAGCCAATGTTGCCACAACGATGTCAAGTGTGTAATTTTAATGAATGCCACAAGAAAGCTTTTTTAAATTAAACCCTGACAGAATGTTCTTTCGTTTAAAAATGTTCAGAAAAAGACTCGTTGCAATCAAAATGAATATATGCTGAATGACGTCAAAAGAATTCACTATTGGTCACAATAGCAATTTCAATAATTATATTTTAAAATACAATGATGACTTTGAGTTAAAAGATTAAATTTAAATTTTAAAATTTTTTTATCAAGAAGATAATAAAAAAAAAAATAAACTGGCCATTTCAGCCCTTGAAAGGACTTTGACCTAGCTTCTATTGATCAATTGTGTTGTGTGTGTTATTAAATGTTTGATCACAAATGACCGAGAACTGGACCTACGAGTTTTATGCCGTCTCCGAACGGCTTATGTTCTCAAGAAGCTTTACAAGGCAATTTTTACTCTCTGAGATTTGCCATTGTCTGCAGAGAGGGGACGACCGAACAGAAAAATTAATTCAATTGAAAAAACTTTCTGTCTGAGCTGGAATTGAACCCGGGCTACCGCGGTTCTTTAGCTTAGGGGCCACGCACTCTACCCACTAGGCTACGGTCGCCAAGAAGATAATAATACACAAAAAAATCAGTCGAAAGAATCGAACAATTTGGTTGTAAAACACTTAAGAACATGTATTACTTTTTGAGAACAAATTTAACGCTCTCTTAAGTCACATAAGCTACTGGATTGTAGAAATTTTTCGGTGCATCATGATGATATAGTTTTTTATTCAATTTTAAAAAAGTGGACTCAAACATCTTTGCTTCAGACAAAAATTGCGTATCAGTTTTTTAATTCGATGCTTTAAGGTGATTTCTATTAGAATAATTTTTTTGACCTTAAGTCAAGATTTTCTCAAAATCCTTATATTGAGTGGCAGATTCGTAATCAAAAACCTGGAAATAATTGAAAACAGTTGTCGGTTTCTTACTCATATTGATGAATTGAAGCACGCAGTGCTATCACCATCAAACTGCACTTTTTCAAGATATAGTTTTTTTATCCTTAAAAAAAAAATTACAGAAATATTTTTTGCAAAAAACTTGAATAAAAGGTATTGAAAAATAGTTGGTTGTAAGTCATTTACTATTTAAATTTAAATAAAATCATTTTTTGCAACACAGAAAAGTATACATACGAGTGTTTCATTTAACTGTTATTTAAAGAGAAAGCGATCGCATGATGAATTTATATTTTTTTTTAATGGACAGTTTTGACTTCTAGTCTTATATTAATCACTTTCTGATCAAGTGCTAATTAGTTTTTTTGCAAATGGGTCCAAAAGTTAGAGAAATATGTTTTGACGTGCGAGAACTAATTATTAAGCATAAAAAAAATGGAAAACCTTTACGGGAAATCGCAAATATAGTTGGACGTCCAAAGTCAAGTGTACAAACAGTGATTAAAAATTATAATGAAACCAAATCACTGAAAAACATACCAGATGTGGACACCCTCCAAAAATTGACACACGTGTAAAAAGACATATACTAACTTAAATCTGAAAAAATAGAAAAAAAAAACAGCAATGACATAGCTAAAGACATGGAAAATGCCGAAATTGTTCTTGTTCACCCGGAAACAATGCGAAGTGTATTAAAGAAAAGTGGATTTCATAGCCGCATTCCACGAAAAACCCGTTTATTTGTGCTATTTATATTAACTTTGCAAAGCTGAATTTTGATATAGATGAAACGTTTTGGAAGAATGTTGTGTTTAGCGATGAGAGCAAATTCAAGCTATTTGGATGTGATTGTGCAAGCAGAAGGTATGGCGCAAAAAGTACGAGGCACTCCTTCCGAAAAATTTAATTCCGACAATAAAGCATGGAGGAGGATCGGTATTGGTATGGGGTTGCAGTCGGCA
This sequence comes from Dichetophora obliterata, assembly GCA_963920525.1. NCBI lineage: Eukaryota > Metazoa > Arthropoda > Insecta > Diptera > Sciomyzidae > Dichetophora > Dichetophora obliterata. The sequence goes on from OY986439.1 coordinate 43,473,444, forward strand.
ATTGAGGTAGGAAACTTAGTGTTTATTGACATAACCATCGATCGAATCGTATATTTGAACCTACTACAACAAAGTTTGATGGAATTGGTGCATGAAATGGGTCTTACGGAAAGCTGATACTTCCAACAAGACAACGACACCAAGCACACAGCTGTTGTTGCTAAGAAGTAGTTGCTGTACAATGTACCAAAGCAGCTTCATTCTCCTCCCCAGTCGCCGGACTTGAACCCCATCGAAAATTTGTGGGATGAGTTGGACCGCCATGTTCGAAAAAGGACAATAAAAAACAAACATGATCTTAAAAATGCACTTATGAAAGAATGGTCGAAAATTACATTACAAACAACAACAAAACTAGTATTTTCGATGAAAAACAGATTGAGCGCAGTTTTAGGGAGCAATGCCAGATCAACAAAATACTAAATTTTTCTTTATTTTTGTTTCTATTAAACATTTTGTAAGATGTATACTTTTGTATACATCTGTATATATACTTTTCTGTGTTGCGAAAAATGGAAATCTGTTTAATTTTTAATCGTTTTAATTTATTTTAAGTACAGATTTATCCTATATAATTTTTTTGTAAGGAAAGCTTATACTTTGGTCAGAAAAAAGTTTTTGAGGGGTGTACGTACTCTGTAATCTGTGTGACTGAATGTTGTCATTGCAATTCACTATCAGCTGTTTTTGACAAGAGCGGGAAAACATAATTTTATCATTTTGAGAGAGAAGTGTCAAAATCACTAACACCTCTATTTTTTACTTCATGGTACGAACAAGAAAACTTAATGACTATAGGAGCGTTTCTCATTCTGCGTTCATAGCTCTTAACGAGAAACACGATCTTAAGCGGCGGGGGTTGGCAGCCGATGGTAAAGCATAGCTTATTGAACAACTGACAAGTTTCCGTCACTGGGACCCCAAACAGCACAGCATCCGCAGCAACCTCTTTACGCGCAATATCATCGACAACTTCAACTTCTTTCAATACGACCATCCACTCTCTCAAAGCAGCCACTCCCGTTACTCCAGCATCAGCATCAGAGCCCGAACAGAACCAAAGCGGATGTCGGATGGCGGGCCTCTCTCGGAGAAATCCACTGAGAACACGTCCAGAATAGGAGCGGTTGTCAGTTGTCGGATCATGGTTGCATTTCATATTGGGAATGATACAAATTATTTTATATTATGCTTTGAATTCACATAAATCCAACACAGGCACAAAAACAGAATGTCAGATCATAGTAAAAACTAAGAAAGTAACACTGAACGTACCCAATCTTTAGCAAAATATGGCAGCATTTAAGTCACTCAGAGAGATCCACCACTCGTCAGAGAAAAATTAGAATTCTATTCTGGCGTTTTCCCGTCACGCATTTCTATGGCGATTTCATTTTTGGCGGCTGCATGTAATTTCATGTATTTTGTAGCACTGCGAATCCAATAACCGACATCCGCTTTGGTTCTGTTCGGGCTCTCACACTCAATATTTTCAAGGCGTACAATGACATCAGCAATTACGGCATCCACACTGTTTATCTTCTCCTTCCATTTATTCCCGAGCCCTTCTATTTTGTCATTAAACTCATCGCGAAGTTTGCCTAATTCACTTTACATGCTGCTAATGAGCAATTCAGTATGTTGTTCTTGACGCAAATCCAGCTGGTCGGTTTGTTTATTTAGCCACTCATCCAATTGATAAACAGTAAAGGCCCATTTCCAATAACGCGTGAGATGCGTTTCGTAAATTGACGCAAATATTCAATTCATGAAGACACACATCTGCAGCGGCATGCCGGAGTGCCTGACTATATGGGCGAGGAGTTCAAAAATGCATTTAAGAACAGGCGGTGGTGCAAATGGTCACAGGCACTTAAGACGCGCTCCACATTCACGATATATCTGCAGCGGCATGCCGGAGTGCCTAACTATATGGGTGAGTTCCAAAATGCATTTTTACAAAGCATCAGTGTGTTTTATTTTGAATTAGTTAGAAGATTATTAGCCAAAACTGCGCAATTATACTATTTTTAAGAATATCAACAGAGCTGCGCAGTTTTTGTATTTTAACTTAGCACCAATTCAAAATAAAACACACCGATGCTTTATAAAAATGCATTTTCGAACTCGCCCTATCTGTCCATACTGCAGCAAAACCTTTTACGGGACCAATACTATGCAGGAAGACAAAACACAAAGCATCAGTGTATTTTATTTTGAATAAACTTCCAAAACTTTTACACATTAAAATTATGCTTCGCTAAGCAGAAGACCAGCAACCATATGTTCACGCACACGCACCATTGGAAATTGCTTTTTTTTCCGCAGCTTCCGCAGCGTAAAACGCAACGCATCTCACGTGTTATTGGAAATGGGCCTTAAGAATTGAGCCGAGTCATCGAAGAGCCAGACTACGTTGGTGTTGAAAGCAGGTTCTTGGAGTGCAATGTTTTAGCTCTAGTTGTTATTGCGCTTGCTGATGGTGTGCGTGTTTGTTTTGGTGGGAAATTTACTTGGGCTTATATTTTATTTATAATCAGCAATAAAAATTGCTTAAATTTAGAGACAGCTTTGATAATAGCTGAGGCACAACAGTAACGATCAATACTATTAGCTTTTTTCAAGTTTGAGTTCAAAGCGGTCTAGTTAACACTTAGGCTGCGTTCATAGTAAACGCTTTTAGCTTAGCCGAGAGATTTAGCTGAAAAACGCTTTGCGTATAATCATATACAAAAGCTCAAAGTGTTCATAGTGCCAGCATAAAGCTAGCCTAAAGTTTAATTTCAAATGCTTTTCAGCGCTTATATCTCCATCTTGCTTGCTCACACAGAAAAATAATTTTGTTTTTTATGCTTTGTTGTAGAGCATTTTTAAAATGCTATTTGGCACATGTTTATCTATTTTGCCTGTTAACAATATTTTCGTTGATTTTTTTGTGCTGAAGTTTTAACCGTTGTTGTGTTGTTGTTGTGTTGTTCTTGTTGTGTTGTTGTTCTGTTGTTGTTGCGTTATGGTCCTTTTGTGGTGCTTTTCAGTTGTATGCACTTGTGTATTCTATCTCGTTTGTTTACATAGTTTTCGTTGTTCTTGCTTACTTCTTGGGTACTTTTTGTGTTTAACTTTCCACCGTTGTTATGCTTTCTGTTTTCAAGTTTCTTTCCTTTGTTATTGGTTTGATCTTTCATTTGTGATCATCGCGAATCTACATACTCATTAAACAAAAACATTTTTTATTTACTTTGCAAAACACAATTTCGGGCATTATTTTCCAAAGAAACAAATGAAAAAAGAAAGCATATCAGCCACAAGCATAAAGCGCGCACTATGAACACCAATAAGCTCAATAAGCTACTTTTGCAGCTTGAATAAGCGTTCAATATGATCAAAAAAAGCTTGACAAAGCAGCTTTATGCATCAGCTTCAGCCAAAGCGTCCACTATGAACGCGGCCTTAGATAAGCTTACTAACGACGAGCGATCAAAAACACGTCTACTCAGTTGAACATATCGAATCGAATGTGTGTAACGCAGCCAAAAAAAAATCTGCATCGTTCTGTGCAATAAACAGACATCTACGTTGAATATCGAAAGCCGTGCTCGGCACCTCGCGGCAGCGTGGGTAAAGAGCTTTTCTGCCGCCATACGTTTTCTATGGCTGTAGTAAAAGCTCTCTGCTGGCAGACGGCAGAATGTCGACCACTGCTCTAAGGTACAGATAACCATTTCTGGACTTATCCTTGGCAGTAGAACGGTTTTAAAAGGCTGTTTCTATAGTTTTTTAATGTTTTAATAAATGGAGTTTCTGATTATTATACTGGGTGCTTCAATTTATATTTTCGTTGTGTAAAGGTCCTAACTTAAATATCCTAAACAATTAGTCCCGTAGATAAGTAGTTAGTCCAATATTAATTATGGACATTTTGCCGTAATTTAAAAATTACAGCATTTGTTGTCTTGGTTTCGAGATCCAAATTTACTCCTCCTTTGTTTTTCTAAAATCACTAGTATCTAAGCTAAGAATACAACTATTTTTTCTAACAATTAATTCATTAACCCTCCCGACTATTCTGTTTTAACATTATTTCAACTTTAATATTTTGTTTGATAAGCTAATATTTTATTGGTGTTTGTTTTTCATTCCTTACCTCATTGATTCAGTATTTAAAATTATGCTGCGCTTGCACTTGTTTCGTTAATTGGGCTAGCTAACAAGTGAGCGCATTGTTTACATTGGTTGGTGACGCAATGAAACCTACTGCACTTGACTGTTTGAAAGAATTAATGAAAGAAAAACAAACACAAAACATATTTTGTTACAAATGTAAAGCGTACCGTTGGCTGGCTGTACTATGACACTATAGTTGATTATGGTTCGAACGACTGCCACATTCATAAAGATTCTCCGAATTTGATAAACAGTTTCGGTACCAATTGAACCCTTTGAAGGCTAAGATCCCTTTGCCCATCCTAAATGGGTTAAATTTTTTTCCAAAACAAGTTGGCCCTAGATTTGCGTAGGAAGTAATTACCTTTCCAACGGTGGTTAAACGGCTACAATCAGACATAAAATGGCGCAGTCATGGTTATTCAAGTCGAAATCGCATCGAAATGTATCCAAAAAAAGGCAAAAAAAAAATTCAAACAAGCAGATTTCTCACAATATTTTACACTGATAGTAACAATGTTTGGAGCCTTATTTTTAGAATATGTTTGATATTAACAATTCACAGAAACAAAAAACCTACCCATACCATTATTTAAGTTATCCTTTTAATATTCAATCTGGGGATATTTATTTCCCAATAATTGACACAAACACAGTCTTATCACTTTTAAAAAAATATTAAAACATCATATAAAAGTGGTCCTGATAACATACCTTCATGTATATTAAAATACTGCTGTGAAGAATTAGTAACTCCAATCTCTGTACTATTTACTTCATTATTAAAATCCTGCTATTTTCCTGCAGCCTGGAAGCATGCATTTATCATTCCGCTGCATAAATCCGGAAATAGGTCTTTAATTGATAACTACCGTGGCATCGCAAAATTAAGCGTTTTGCCTAAACTTTTAGAGGCAATTGTTACATCACGACTATCGCATAGCGATAACTCTTTAATGTCTCCTTTCCAACATGGATTCCTTTCTGGAAAATCCACTGTTACCAACCTTCTCGAATTTGCATCAAAAACTATGGAAAACTTTGGAAAAGGCATGCAGACTGATGTTATTTACACGGATTTTAGCAAAGCTTTTGACGTTGTAAATCACAAACTATTGATCTTAAAATTACATCTTACTGGATTTCCTATACCGTTGGTAAAGTGGATTGAATCTTACTTAAGTAATAGAAGACCGTCTGTTATTTTTAAGCTCAAGAAATCACATGAGTTTCCTGTTACTTCAGGAGTACCTCAAGGAAGTCATCTTGGGCCCCTTCTGTTTCTACTTTTTATAAACGACTTGCCATCTGTCATAATGCATTCTAGCATCTTAATGTTTGCTGACGACGTCAAACTCTTCCTTTCTTTTAAAAATGATAATGACGCTGTATTTTTGCAAGCCGACATTGATCATCTTCATAACTGGTGCAAAACGAACCGTATGAACCTCAACATGAAGAAATGCAAGCATATGTCTTTCTCGCGCAAACCACCAATTAAATGTACCTTCAAAATTTGTGGTTATCCATTGGAGTCCTTAGATATTTTCAATGATCTTGGAGTTACAATGGATCCTAAACTACGCTTTAATATTCATGTAAATAAAATAATAAATAGAGCAAATAGTACTTTAGGATTTATTAAACGTTGGGCAAAAGAGTGTAATGATCCATTCATAACGAAAACCTTATTCACTTCTCTAGTGCGGCCTATCTTAGAATACGCTTCAGTTGTTTGGTGCCCACGATACGGTTGTTACATAGACGACATTGAATCAGTGCAGAAACAATTTCTTTTGTTTTGCTTAAGCTATCTTTATTTTAATACTGATTTTCACTTACCATCTTATGAATATCGATTACAACTCTTAAATCTTCCTTCTTTAAAAATCGGAGAATTATGATAAATGCTTGTTGGATTACAAAACTTTTACATGGATATGTCAACAGTCCATATTTATTGAGTAAAGTATATTTTAATATTCCTCTTCGTCCTAGAAGATCTTTTGAGTTACTCCACATGAGCTTTTGTAGAACTAAATATTTGCAAAATGAACCTCTTAGAAGCGCTTGCGGTGATTTTAATTTTGTATCTAATGTTATATCCTTAAGTGAATCCATGGACTCAATCAAACATAAAATTATAGATTACCTGCAGTACCGTCGTAGATTATGTAAAGTTCTTTCAAACATATATCTGATGCATCTGGTGATTAGTAAACACATTATCATTAATATTACAATCTAAATGGATAAATGGACCTAAGCATAAAATGGAAAATTTTGGTGTATGAACATCTAAATAATCTGAATAGACCTAAACCTGGGATTTTCAATTGCCTCTTATTTTCATGATGATTGTGACTACATTTGTCGACGGTACCGTGGTGTCTTGGTGTCTTTTTACCTCTTGAAACACTACGTTAGATAGATTTGTAATATATTAATATGAGTGGCCGATAAGACCTAGTTTGTCTTGGTGCCTGCGTTCGCAACTGGTTTTCTTTATTTTATGAAAATTGGTTTGGTGAAGTTGACCTAGTTTGTCGAGTAACCACCATGTCAAGCCAGGATCTCACCGGCTTCAGGAAGACAGAACGATATATATTATATATATACCTATTGGAGTGGTGTTTTGTTGGGTATGAGACCTTGTTTGTCACACGACTCCGCCGTATACAAAAATTGTTGCTAGCTTGACCTTGTTTGTCTTGAAAACGCAACCCTGCTTTGCTGTCTGATATCATTCGATTTGACTTAACTTTTTTCTTTGTTATTTTTTATACTTTAATAAAATTATATACTTTAAGCAATTTATTAAAACTTTTTAGTTTGTTAATAATACATGATTTCAATCAAAATCATACTTTATATTTTTAAATTGTTTTAAATATCTTATTTTATAATTTTAAATTTGCTATAAAACCTGTTAAGGTTTAGTAATCAAGTAAATAAATAAATAAAGCTTTCTTCTTCACACAAAAAGTGGTTTTTTGCCCGAAAATGGCACTTTTTTAAAAAATGCCAGCATTTTTGTGGAGGGTACTACAATGAGCCAAGAAAGACTTTAGATCAAATTTATTAAACATTTTTCCAATGTGTGCTAAATGCAATTAAATACCATTGTATTTAGAATATCAGATGAACAAATTTCAAATTTAGATAAACAATTGACAGCTGAAAAAAGTTAATTTGATACATCAATGTGGATTTAGCTATAATAGCTACATTTTAAATTGTATGTTAAATAGGAAAGTGTTTACTATCTAATTTTGCAAATCATTTTGCAGATACAGCAACAATTTGATTGATTCGGTTTTTTTCTATGCGATTTATTTTTTTTTACTTACGAAAGCTGTCAATGCGATAGTTGAATAAGTTTCTGCGGAAAATTTTGTGCTTTAAAATAAAGTCGATGGATATTGTAAAAACGTAGTCACATATAACTAATTTAGCATCAAATCCTTTGTTTTTTGTTATTTTCTGATCTCTGTAAGGTAGACAAATTCTTGAAACATTTTTTTTTCTTATTAATTGAAGATCAGTCAAAAGTGTTTTTATCAAAAATTTGAAAAAGAAATTCAAACCCATGAATTTTTTGTTTTTATAAAGTAAACAATGTCAATAATTTAAAAATTTATCCAAACTAATTTGCAAGTACTATCAACTAAAGTACTTGCTTTGCTAATACAATAATTGAGCTAAAATAAAAAAGTTGCATTCAAATTATCAACAACTTCTGTAGTGTCTCTTATGCGGACAGCTCAATTGAAAGAAACACGTTTTCATTTCAATTAAAAAAAAAAAAACGCATATGCATATCGAATATTCTGCATATGTATCGAAAAAAAGTAAATTCAACTCCCTAAAAGAAAATTCAAATTCATGCAATGACATTTTTATAACCATGCATGCTGCAAAAAAAAATGCAGATAGCATTTCATATGCACAAAAAAAAATGAATTTGGGTAAAATTTTTAAAGAAAAAACTTTACTGCATACTTTGTGGCTGAATGTGGAAAAGAACTGAAATATGCAAAGTAGAAAATACATTAATTCAGTGGGAAAATAGCTTTCGTTACTACTGGAATTTTCAATTTAAGCGTGCGGGTGGAAAATGTTGGGTAGAAGTTATAAAAATGCATGAAAGAAACAACACATTTTTATCACCAACTGCTGCAACTTCTTTTCGTACACTTTAATCCATTGTTCGTCATTGCACCGTAAATATGCGCAGTATTTCCATATCTACATCAGTTCAATAGCTTGGATGATCATGAAGTTGTTAATATTAAGCCAGTGAAGATAGCAAGGTAAAAATGTGCAAGAAATCTTAAAATTTTATTTTTTCCTTTTTTAAAACTGGTGCAAATGTTCTTCTGTTTTAAATCTTAATAGAATTATTTTAGTACTACACAAGTGAAAATAAAATAAAAATGGGCTTGTAAAACTGAGTTAAGCATGGTTTTCACTAAGTTAATTTCAATGACAACAATCACTGATGTCAGTAGGCATCTTGACCATATGATGTCAAATGCGTTTTCATTGAAACCCACAAACTGACATAAAATCGAATGTCAAAGACTGACGTTGAATTTATGTATCAATTGATTACCATACTGTTTTTACTTTCCATGTTATTTGTGAAATGCCATCGGTTTGTTCAGTTGTGCTTTTTTCATCAACAACAGCTGATGTTTTATATTTGAGATTGTTAGAAAATGTTTCTTTTTGGTGAAATTTATAAAATATGTCAATGAATTTATGTGTCAATTGATTGCCATACTGTTTTCACTTTCCATGTTATTTGTGAAATGCCATCGGTTTGTTCAGTTGTGCTTTTTTCATCAACAACAGCTGATGTTTTATATTTGAGATTGTTAGAAAATGTTTCTTTTTGGTGAAATTTATAAAATACTGTTAATTTTATTAGATTAAAAGGAAAAGTGCACTTAAACAAAGATTATCACAGTGGCCGGTGTTGGTTCCTGGCAAAGCGACCGCAACAACGTGAATCCCGAAAATGCGTCCTGCAACAAATCCCTTGGAAGCAACACCAGCCACTGCGATAATCCCTGTTTAAGTGCACTTTTTCTTTTAAACCAATTAAAATAACAATATTTAAAAAACTTTGACAGCAGTGAAACAAAAAAAAATGAAAACAAAATTTTTTTGTAGACAACAACTGACACAAAATGCCAACATGTTGGCATTTCGATTTTTCTTGTCATACAACGATATTTTGATTGACAAGCAAAATTCTATCTGTTCCCACTTGTTTGTGATTTTATATGACAATTAGTGGTCATATATGACAACAAATGTAAATGACAATACGTTTCCATTAGATTGACAACATTTGTGATTAAAAACTGACCTAGTGAAAACCAGGCTTTAATTAAATTATGCGGACATCTGTGCATTGATTGATGCATCATAATATTTACACACAAGCCACTATGATATGCTAAGGAATAAATTTTGAAAGGAATCTATATATATAAAAATGGATGTATGTATGTGGGTATGTGGGTATGTGGGTATGTGGGTGGGTATGTGGCTATATCACGTATAGACTCCAAAACTGCTGAACCGATCTTTATGAAATTTTCAGGGAAAATAAAGCTACATCTTGAGAGTGTTCCTGTGAGGTTTTGTAACGATTGGAGAAGGGGGCGTGGTACCTCCCATACAAGCCAAATTTGCTCCATCGATCACAAACAAAAAAAAAATATATATCAGACGGTTTCAATCGTAAAAAACTAAGACTTGGTAATTTTATTCAGATGGTTACTGTCGGTAAGTGGACAAAAAATGGGCGTGGTTGTCATATAAATACGCCCACTTTTTCGAAATCATGGCAATTCCGGAGTTCTACACATTTTTACAGTTAAACTTGCTGTGTAGGTGCTCCAAGAGGCAAACACTATATATAAATGTTTTCACGCCCACTTTTACCGCCCACAAATCAATATCTATATATATAAAAAGCAAAACGATGTGTGTCTGATGCCTATAGCCTCCAAAACTACTGGACCGATTGACCTGAAATTTTGGCAGTCGATTTGTTTCAGGTACGAGATGGTTGAGGAAAAAATTTTGCCACACCCCCTTTTACCGCCCCCAAATCAATAAAAATGTTATATTTCAGTCGGTTTTGGTCGTATAAGGCTAAAACTTTGTAATTTAGTATGTAGGGTTACTATCGACAACTGTACTAAAAATGGGTTTCCACGCCCCCTTTTACCGCCCACAAATAAATGAAAATGGTTTATTTCAGACGGTTTTGGTCGTATAAGACTTAAATTTGGTACTTTGGTTTGTGTAGTTACTGGCAGTAACTATACAAAAAATTGGTTTCCACGCCCACTTTTTGCGCCCACATATCAGTGTAAATACTATATTTCAAGCAATTTTGGCCGTATGAGACTAACATGTGATACCTAAGTTTGTATGGTTACTTTCGGCAACTGTACTAAAAAGGGGCGTAATCGCTATATAGCCACACCCACTTTTTGAGAAATCATTAAAATTTACTACTGATCGATTGAGCTTAAATGTTGGCTTAGTTTGTACGGTTACTGTCAGCAAATGTACTAAAAATTGGTTTCCACGCCCCCTTTTACCGCCCAGAAACCAATGAAAACATTTTATTTCAACGGTTTGGGTTGTATTAGACAAAAATGTTGTAATTTAGCTCATATGGTTACTCTCGGCAAGTGCACTAAAAATAGGCCTGTCCCACTTTAGTGAAACTGACTTTTAGGGGGGTCAGCGTAGAGTGAAGCAAAGTGCGCCAGGCTTTAGCTAAATTGAGATAAAATTTTGGCAGTCGATTTGATTCGTGTACGAGATGGTTTAAGGGAAATAATTTTGCCGCACCCCATTTTACCGCTTACAAAACAACAAAAATTCTATATTTCAAACAGTTTTGATTGTATTTGACTAAAATTTGGTAATTTAATTCATATGGTTACTTTCTGCAGTTATACTGAAAATGGTGAATATTTTTGGCATTTCTTGACATTTTCGTATATGGCATTAAGGCGGTCTGGGGCCGAACAACGTCTGCCGAGGAATACAAGTCTTATGTAACCACTCTTGAAGTAACCACTAACTGCAAAAGCGGGTCGACCGGTTTAAACGGAAATTTTAGGGTACTATGCCTGGCATCATACAATGAAATCAATTAAAAATTGCACATCGGCGTACCTTTCATATGACATAGCATTTATTTGCAAAAATTCTTCCAGCTAAGCGCAAAAATTATTTTACTGGTTTTGTCATCAAAACAACAAGGGTACCCTTTCTGATTTTTTTCGCGAAATTTATTTGTTCCAAAATGTTGTTTTTATATTTTTTACAAAAAGTCAAAAATAATTTATGTGAAAATTACCCCAATATCTCTTTCCAATCAAATTTACAACATTTGCTGCCAAAGCCTATATCTTAAATAATCAAAATTTATGACTAAAAATCTATTTTTTCATACAATTGACAATCTATAGTAATAAAAATCATTTTCTGTTTGTTTGTTTGTTTGGCCTTTTTACAAATCTAAACGGCCCAACGGATTTTGCCCAAACTAGGTGCACATATTAAATTTATTCTAACTTAAAATGTTACATACTTATTTTTTGCCACGCCCCCTCCGAACTTTTTCAACTAACGGCAATTTTGTTATTATAATAATTTTTTATCGGAGTTTTTTTTTAATTTAAAAAATTTCTGTTATTTTGGCATCAAAAACACTCACATACACTCAAAATTGTAGAAATTTTCAGTACAACGACTTTTTCATAAAAAATCGTTACCAAAGAATGAGAAAAAACGCCATGAAAATCAAAGTTTGGTCTTTGGATGCAAATATCTCCTCTGTTCATTAATATATTTGATTCAAACTTTTTTTGTTCAAAAGTTCAATAAATATACTTTACAAAAATGGGTTGAACTGTACCTTTTAGTCAGTGAAACTATGTTTTATAATTATGTCAAGAAAGGTCCAAAATATTGACTTTTTACTCAAAAAATTACTCAAAAAATGTTTTTGTTGTAAAAATGAAATCAATTAAAAATTGCACATCTGACTAACTTTCATATGACATAGCATTTATTTGCAAAAATTCTTCCAGCTAAGCGCAAAAATTATTTTAATGTTTTTGTCATCAAAACAACAAGGTACACCCTTTGATTTTTTTCGCGAAATTTTTTTTTTTCAAAATGTTGTTTTTATATCTTTTACAAAAAATTCAAGTCTTAAAAGTAATTTATGTGAAAAAATTACCCCAATATCTCTTTCCAATCAAAAGTAATGGATTTTATGATTAAGTTACTTTATGATTTATCGAATAGCTTTGGAATTATAGGTAGCACAGATTTAGTATTTAACCACAATTTAAACATGCTATGTACAATGTTAACATTTGATGGGTGTTTGGAAACGGGGCGGGGCAGCAACGCGCCGGGTTTCAGCTAGTAGTTTATAAATTTTCTTTCATCGCATCGGCTAAAATCAAACAAATTTTACCAAACGTACATCCGAGCTAGATCGAAGCATGGACGAAGAAGTATCCTGCTGTGCGGATGCTAATATACAGTTCGAATATGAGTTTATCTAAAAATAAAAAGAGATTTTTTTGTGATCACGGAATTTTTTAACGCTCTGCAACAGACGTCGCACAGTGCTTTGCGCTCATACAAATTTGGAAATAAATAGAAGAAGTGCTCCTATTATAATGAAACTTTATACACCCAGAAAAAAAATCTGGTTGATTTAACCAAATTTTAACTAAATTTCAGGTTAAAATTATTTGTGCCATTAAAAAAACAGACCCTTTTTTAATACAGAAGCAACATTGTTTATCGTCATTTCCTCTGTTTGACATTATACTCGCATGACTGACAATTTATTTATAGTACCTAGATTAATATACTTTGTTTGATATGTTTTGTCTGAACCCAATAAAGACAATGGTGCAATACGGCATCACTAAGTAGGATGTAAGTCACAAAGTAAGTAAAAATTAGCTCCTGTGTGAAAAAATTGTCCTATCTTTAAAGCGCTTATGCCCCTTTTCCACACGGAAAGTTTTCTTGACAGCAATTTTGCGGTACAGGCAAGTATGTACCGGCAAGTTCTTCTTCTGTGCTGTTCTTTCTTTGATGCCGTGCTCTTCTTTCCTTTGTATTTTCAACTTGCTGTCAAGAAAACTTGCCGTGTAGTAAAGGGGTTAAAGGAGATTGATAAAAAAACGTCCGTGGCTGCGAACAACAGTGGTCTGCTAATACTTTAATAAAGTTCTTGTGTTTTGAAATCCAAAACGCTCCCACCTTGGCTACGGGCCTAAACGGTAACACAAATCTAGTGTAGTTTTGGTTAATGCAGTCGATTTATGATTTGATACCAATCGGAGAAGCTATTTTGCACGCTATTAAACTGCATCTTTAAAAAACATGCACGCAAAATAAGGCGAATAATGGGTGCCATTTTCCTTTTAATATCCAAAAACTTTCTCATAAAATTTAAAAATCAAACCAATTTTGCGTATGCATTTTCATTGATTCATAAAAATCTCTCAAACTGTGCTTATGTCCCATTAATCAGAATATCCCCTTAAAAGAAAGCAAACGAAGCGAGTCAAAACCGAGGACAAAGTCAACTTTAAATGGCAGGAACATAAAAATTCAAACAACTCAGAGATGGCGTTCTGTAAATCGCTTTAAACGAAGCGACGAAGCAGAACTCAGAAGTTAAGCCGATTAAGCGAAAAATAACAACAGAAAAACCACAACAACAAAAATATACATAAGAAGACGATATAAAAACAAAAAATTAACCAGCAACAACTATGAAAACAGAAACAAAAACAGAGACGTATTCGCTCACATTCATTTGAAGTGTGGCAGTTAAATTCCACATAAATTCAGTGTCAGTGGCTTTGTTGTTGTGAACGATGAAGGTGTGGTGATGTGTGGTGGTTTGGTGTAAGTGTGGATGTAGTAGTGTTGGGCTTACGAGCGTTTATCTAGCACTTTTTTCGGCATTTGCTTTTCGCATCATTTTTCTTGCTGGTTTTGTTTTGCTCTGGAGCAACGTGCACGTGACAGGCACACTCACTCACACCCACACACACATATACACCAGCAACAGCTTACGTTCCACAAGACACTGACCTGTAAAAGCTTTGTTAGATAGATGCAGGCCAAACAGCAGGAAGCTACAAACAAAAAAGCTCTGCCCTAGCGAAAAATCCACAAAAAGATGAAAAACGGCTCGTACCAGGAAAACAACTGCAAAAATAAAACAGAAGCATATTCGCTATCGTTCTGTTGCTGAATTTTCACGACTCGACGGATGCTTCGGCGTTAGCAGCGACCGCAGTTCTTCGTGAGCTTTGAACGACTGCGTTACGTATCAGCGAGAGCGCGCTTAATTAACGGCTCGTAGGCGTGTCATAATGCGTGTGTGTCTGTGTGCACGTGAGTGTGTAAATACATAAAAAAAAAATTGTTGAAAAATTTATTTAATAAAATTTAAGTTATATATAAACTATTTCCGATGTGTAGTGTCTGTCACATTGTGTGGCAAAAAAGTGTTAAAAAATAAAGTGCAAAGCTTAAAGGAATATAAGAAAAAAAAATTTTTTTTGAAAAAGAGCAGTAGTAAGAAAAAATTAAAAAATTGAAAAAACATTGTTGTGAAAAAAAATTACTATCTTAAGTTCGTAATATGAACTTTACCTTCGTTAACAGCAGCTTTTTAACTTTTGATGTCTTTTCTACGACTGAAACTCCTTACCGCCCTTCATTTTCAGTATGACTGAACTAGGTCATTAATAAATCTGCTTTCCCAAGTTGGTTTATTTTGTTTTTTCCCCCCTGAGGAATAGTGTGTGCAAAAATTGTAAGCAGTATTCGTTTGGGATTGACCTTTTGCGCCTAAAAGTATGCAAAGCAAAATCTAAAGCCGTGTTAATATTTTATATTGCTTCAGCTTGAATTAATGTCTTTGGTTTGTTAAGATGACGAGGCCATTTCTCTATCATTCCTCCATCCAGTTATTTATCCATCCAACCATCCAACCATCCAACCATCCATACAACCATACAACCATCCCTTTATCCATCTGCAACTTGATGCTTTAGCATTTTCACTGACTTTTCAGCAACCAAGCACTCGTTGCTGTTATTTTTTTTTTTGTGTTTATTTATTGTCTTTTCCAATTCGTACCTAATTTGAATTTAAATTTGATTTCAATCGTCACAAGTTCTTACAAAGCCTGCACACTAACGTATACCGTGTTTTCTATTTTTATTACGTTTTCTTTTTTATTTTCTCTTACTTTTCCAAACACTTGACACATATTTTTTTCTGTGAATTTTCTTAGCTTTATCGCGATTGAAAACCGCTAGACGAAATGCTTTTTTGCTTTAAGCTGTTAACTTACCAGCTGCGTTTTCCTGACTTTCAATTTTATTGCTGTTAAGCCTAGAAATATGATATACTTTTTTACTTTCTTTCTTCTCGAGTTAGTTTATTTTGGGCTGTGTGCCTTGAATTTCGATATTTTATTTTATGTTTCCCATTTAATGTTTTATTAGTTTGTTTTGTTCTATTTGTACCACGTTTATGCTTTGGCAGATTCTTTGCTTTGATTTGATTTTTATTACTTTTTACTTGTTTTGTTTTTTTTTTTTTTTTGCTTTTTTATTCCTCCTGCATTTTTTTTTTGTGTCAGTGTGCGATCTTCTCATACAAATTGGCTTGTTGTGGCAACAGTCAACATTTGCATATTCTTTACTTTTTCACTTTGATTCGTACTGCTTTCAAATTATTTTTTTATTTTTTATCTTTTCATTTTTTTTTTCTTCTACTTGTTTCTCTTTTTTTTTTTTGTTTGAAAAATACACATTAGCATAAGTGCAGAATATAATCTTGCCTGGCATAACATCGGTATTGCGTTTGTAGAGTTCATGTTCATGTAGACTGGCTAACATATTTTTTTTTTTTATCTGCAGGATTTACCTTATTTGCCTGTGGTTATTTGCAAAATGCCCTTGAAATGTCCTAAGAGATTTCTCCAAAAATATTATGCTCGAAATATTTCAACTCTTAAGCATATATTTATTAGATCTGTTGCTTGTTAGTTGGTACTAATGTTGAGTTTTTTGTGTTTTTTTTTTTAGTTAGGAGCTTAGCTTTTGCTTAATATCATACAATTTGTTTTTTCATATTTTATTCCTCTTTATTTACGCTAACTCTAAAATAATTTTTAAAGACCCTTGTTATTATTTTGTTTTCCAGATATTTTACTTAACATACGCAAATGGTTTTAGCACAGGCTGGTTGACTCTATTTTTTTGGATTCAAGCACCCCACCAAAAATTAATAAACCCAAAATTGTTTGTAAAAAAAAATCAAAATCGATACTATTATTAAAATATTCTCAAAAATCGGTCACTTATAAAAAAATTATTTTTTTAATTTACATTTATTACCAAAATTCGCAACTAGAAATTAAAAAAAACGATTGAGCAATGAAAAATTCTTTCCTATAACATCAAATTTAAACTGAATTTCAAAAGGTTGTATGCAAAGAATGTAGGCAAAACCGAAGGCAACGAAACCGCCCCATTTAAATAAATTAAAATTTATTTTAAATAATTTAACATGTATGTTCGCTAAAGGCCGCTTTACATTATCCTACTGTGTGTTAACACATGTCAAAATGCTCATGTGTGATAGAAAGTGAGATGGTGTAAACAACGGAAAGCAATGTGTGTTCTCATTTTTTTGGCATGTCGTACCACATTTTATTTTTTGGTTTGTTTCTAATTTCATCACACATTCTATTCCACCAGAAATGCATTTCACCATAAACTTACTTGAAATTTATTATTTAAGTGAGAAAATTTTAAACTCTTAATGTATTTTCAAATGGAATAACAGAAGGAAGCAGTTTTACAGCTTATTGAACTTTGTAGGGGCTTTAAATCATTAAAAACCGATTCATTACTCAAATTTTCACGTTTTAGTATAGTGTAAAGTATAAAAATGTGGTGCGACTCTATGAGATAGTCTAAAAGCGAAAAATTAATTTATTCATACAAAAATTAAAAATGACAGCATGATGAAATTCAATAACACTTTCTATCTCACATGTGGTAACACACAGTAGGACAATGTAAAGCGGCCTTAAGTAAACAGTTATTACGAAATTCTTTATAATGTTAGTCTTAAACCATAAACTTGAGTTGATCTGTATTACCTTGATGTTACTCTCTATTTAATAATTAAAGCACAGTTAATTCAGTCTGCCTTTATTTATCTAAATTACTTGCTTATTAATGTGTAGTTTCATTCCAAAATATTTGTGTGTAAATATTACTTATAACTGCGCCCATTCTACGAATTTTATTCTACCAGTACAGTAGGCTACAGCCACTTTATAATCACACAGTCCTTTATATTCTGTAGTTGATGAACAAGCCAGGCTGAACTACCTCGGTTTTAAATTTTGTAAACTCAACTAAAAATTCGTATATTCTACGAATAGTTCATACAGTCAACCTACGAATGAATTTATTCTAATTATTTGATTTTTTGTGCGTAAATAGTACAAAAGCATTATAAAATACTACGAATGTAATGGACAAAAGTACGAAATTATTCGTTCGAGAAATTTACGAATATTTTTATTTACATTTACACAATCATTTAAGTAAAGATTCATGAGTTAGAATTAGACTATACAATGACTAATACGAATGTTTACGAATATCATAAGTATAAAAAACGAATATATTCGTAGATACGTCATCAGATATTAGTGACATTTTACGAATAAATTCCTTTAAATATCACAAAACGAATTTTTGTATATTGTACGAATATTCGTAGAAAGTACTAATATTTTGTCTACGAATATGATTCGTAGAAATTTTACTAATAAATTGAAATTTTTCTATATGGCCTTATTATTTATTAATATGTTAATTTTCTATGATTTAAATAAAAATTTTAAATGTTTGATAGTTTAAATCATTCTTGATTTTAAATACAATTACTAGTTGTTTGATAGTTTAAAATCGTTTATTGAGCCTTAGGCTAGGTTAGAACAATTAACTGCTCTAACGAATTTTTTCCAAAGAAACAACAACATTTTTAATATGAAAATCAACACATCACTAGCTGATTTCATTGCAATTTCGGCCCTGCTACAGGCTTCATCAGAAATAGTGATGTTTTCCTTTTTATATTGAAAAAAATTTTTGTTGTTGTTTTCTTGGAAAAATTTGTTTGAGCAATTAATTTTTCTAACCTGACCTTAAGCTCAATAAACGATTTTAAACTATCAAACAACTAGAATTTGTATTTAAAATCAAGAATGATTTAAACTCTCAACCATTTAGAATTTGTTTTTAAATCATAGAAAATTAACACAATTTCTAATAAATATTTTGAGTGAAAAAACCCTATCTTTACCCGATCCGACTCATAATTTAGGATACTCATATTTATTTGAGCCTCTACATTGCAGCTTCGTAAAAGTGAGTATGAGTTGGGATGCGTGCGCTAAGGGTTGAATAGGCTTTTGTACTTATTTTTTCGTATACACTCTGAGTCGCAAAATGCTATCCGTTGCAGATTACTACTACGTAAGTCCCAAATGTTCTGTTATACTTAACAACATTTAACTAGAATATCACGAATGAGTTTTTTCAATATCACTTAAAACTTTTTATAACAAAACTTTTTTGTTTTAAATTTCTTAAAATAATTTGCCTTATCTTTTAATACCTTTATATATTATTATAAATACATTCCTAAAATCACAAAATTGTGTTAAATTATGGAAAGAAGGAAAGAAAGAAGGAAGATAAAATTCTGCATCACCATGTGCACAAATTATTGAAAATTACTAAACCGTTTACCCGCAATACACTTTGAAAGTCGTTTTAATTTTATAGCATAATTTGTTTCTATATAGGTCGTACCTTAATTTTATGGAAGATTTTTTAGTTGATTTAATTTTTTGTCTTAGAACAAAAATAGCTTTGGTTAAGCCTAAAAACATTCCAATCAAAATTTGGACCCGATTGGAACACGGTAAATTGGCCTGGTGACCACATAAGATCCTAATTGGGTGCGCATACAAAATTAATTGTACAAACAAAATTACATAAAAAAGGAAATATGACATACCATAACACTTTACAATTGTATGTTTTAGCCAGAACGTTTTAGCAAAATTTCTAGAGCGGTAGAATGTTAAATATGGTCTCTAAAGCCGCAGTCGGTGTTATTCTCAGAGCACCGCTGATGCTAATAGATGCCATTCTATGGACTTTTTAGAACTGGTTCAAATATGTGACTTTTTCCAAGGCTGGCCCTATACCGTTGCTTCGTATAGAAGTGTAGAACTAATGACCCCTTTATATAGCCAGTGAACGATATGTTGGTACAACTCCATCTTGTCCCTAAAGATTTTTTGCAAGCTTACAGCACAACTGTAGCTTTCTTCGTACGCTCAGATCTATTAAGTTTCCAGCTCAGCTTCTTTAGAATGAGTCCTAGATATTTTGCACTTTCCGAAAGGGACAGTGCAGACCCATTTAGCATGATTGGTGTGAGAGACGGAGTTTTGTGATTCCTGATGAAAAGGACCAGTTCTGCTCTGGTTGGATTTACTCCAAGACCACAGGGCTTGGCCCATCGCTCTTTGCATGACTTCGCGTAGAGTAGAAAAGATTTGCCTCTGACTGCGATTACTCGGTCATTGGTGTAGGCTGCTACTACACGGCCTCTCCTCTCTAGAGACAGCACACGGAGAGCTTGAACTGAGTTAAATAAAATTATTTAAGATTGTAAATTTTCCGACGGAATTCCTTTTAACAACTCTTAAGCATCATAAAAAGCTCAAAATTAAAATGATCTGCCGATATCTTTTGGAAAAAAACTAGCTTTTTATTTTTTTTTTAATTGAGTTTTGTGAGTAATCTGTTTTTAATACATTATTATCATACATAAATAAAATAAGAAAAATGGCGCTTAATGTTGAAAATTCATTAGACATTAAAAAATAGAAGTAAAAACATAATTACACTGTTGTATAAATATGTAATTTAAGTATTGTACATTATACATATACATATTTATTTATTTATTTATTTATTTATTGATTCATTCATCAACAGATTAAAGTATCCTTACTGACTACTAGACTTAAAGTATTAACAGTTAACAATAAAATAATAAAAATAGTTAGTTATTCAAAATATTGCTTATACTATGCAAATAAGAACGTAAGTGATTTTTGAAAGCATCTCTGCTTAAACCTGGATAGAAATCAACATGTATGCAGACTGAATTCGCCAGTTTTAAACAACGTGTTATTGGTTCATTTCAAGTGTAGTTTACTCTGCGATATGGTATATGAAATAAATTCCGTGCTCTAAGATCTCGTGAGGGAATGCGAAAACTAATCTGAAGAAGCAATTCAGGACTTTTAATGCTACTACATATAATATCCCTTACAAACTTGACGGCAAAATATTTACGACGCATCTTTAAAGTGAGAATACCGAGAAGTAGACATCTTACTTTATAAGCCGGCATTTCTATATTCCAATTTAATCGTCCGATTGCCAATCTCGTGAAACGTCTTTGAACTCGTTCAATTCTATCAGAGTGCACTGCGTAAAAAGGATCCCATATAATGCGGCAGTATTCTAATACTGATTTCACAAAAGCATTATATAATGAAATTAAAGAAAAAGGATCATTAAATTCCTTTGAGTTTCTAGCAATTAAACCCAGCATGGAATTGGCTTTAGAGATAATATAATCAATGTGCTTAGAAAAACTAAGCTTATGATCAAGAATTACTCCTAGATCTTTCATTTCCGTTATTCGTGATAAAGTTATATCGCCAAGCTTAAACGGGTAAAATAACGGATTAGAGTTTCTGTGAAAAGTCAAACATTGACATTTTGCAATATTGAGCGGTAATAAGTTATCTCGACACCAAGTAGATAGTCTCTTTACATCTGACTCAAGATCCACGCATTCGGATGTCAACTTCAAACGAGCAAAAATTTTTATGTCGTCAGCGTACATTAAACACTAAGAAAATTTAAGAATTTTAGGTATTTCATTAACAAATAATAAAAACAGAAGAGGTCCCAAATGACTGCCTTGAGGAACGCCTGAAGTAACCTGAATAACTTCTGAAAGCACATTGTTAATGCGAACATATTGCGTCCGTCCAGTTAGATAGGACTTAAGCCATGTGAAAATATTTGAATGAAAGCCAATTCTTTCCAGTTTGCTTATTAATAGGTTATGGTGAACCCTATCGAGCGCTTTAGAAAAGTCAGTGAAAATAACATCACACTGGTAACCTTTTTCAAAGCTATTTAGGACGTAATTACAAAAAATAGTAAGGTTAGTAACAGTTGACTTACCGGTCAAGAAACCATGTTGGAATGGAGATATAGCCTCTTTTACAAAAAAGTAAGCCTGTTGTAGACCAATTTCTCAAACAATTTGGGAATCGACGAGATTTTACAAATCGTTCGATACATCGTTCTTGGACCCTGATTTGTAAATTGGTAGTATAAATGAAATTTTCCATTCGGAAAGAAAATCACCATTTTTGAGCGATTGATTAAAACTAAAGCAAGAAAACATTTTTTTAAAAGAATTGGTAGAAAACCATCAATTCCAGGCTGTTTATCGGTGTTTAAATGACTCAAACCTTCACACACTTAGCTGAAAACTTCCTATGTTGCTTGAAGTGTCTATTAATTCTAAGTTATTTAAGGTTGAATTAGAAGTGGGAGAGGTATAAACAGATTTAAAAAATTTGGCGAAAAGGTTGCAAATTGTGGGGAGATCGGAGGTAGTATTGCCAAGATAACTAATAGTACTTGGAATACCAGCAAATTTTTTTTTAATGTTTATAAATCATATGTGCGAACTATTATATAAACAAATTGTTCATAAAAGTCTTTCATAAAGTCTAGCATGCATAGTTGAGACTTTATTTAAGTCCGATTACTTTTAAAAATCGGAGGGAGCCAAATCCATTCCCGGTTCACTAAAATAGCGCTTGAACTTTACGTGTGATGCTTATTTCTAAGCACAGATATCTCTTTTTAAAATAAACTTTGTGTAATATTTAAAATCATTTTCTAAATGAGTTCCAAAGCACGAAGATAATGCATTCTTAAAGCCACTGAACAATTGAACATATTTCATCAGACCTAAATTTTTTTATGTTACGTATGATGCCCACATTATTTAGCAGTTTTAACACAAGGATTTTTCTTTAATTCTGCTTTATCATGAATTACTAGTATTTTACGACTTCCATAGATAGCTTTTTCCCAGACTTTCGAATCCTCTAATCCTCTATTTTAAAATATAGGAAAATATTGAATTCACAACTCCTAGAATTAGATGTAATTCCGGAGATGGAATGATATCTTTAAACTATTGTTCTTTCTTAGTCTGTAAAAGCGGTGGATAAATACAGTTACAAATTTTTAAGCTTGATCTTTTAATTCTCCTGCTGCACGCCATTTCGCATAATTTTGCAATAGATTTTTCGAAGATGACCTTTTCGGTCACACAACAAACACACTTTATGCCAATTTTGTTCAGGCGAATGGGCTTGGCAAGGCATGCTGAAAGTAAATTACATATTAATCGACTACACTTTAATTATAATTTAAATTTTTTGATTGTATTGTAATGATGCTTTCAATAATAAAAAATTTTCGTTTACACATTGGGCTTTTTCGCAATACGATCAAGAAGAGGAAGGAACAGGAAGTTAATATGTCTAGAAGATGCCGCCATTCCTCAGATTTGTCACTCTACTTAAAATTCCAGTCTCCTAGTGACGTATACTATACTAACTATACTGAAAATAGATTCCTCAAAAAACTCGAATTTCTTAAAAACAAAAATATATTAAGTAAGTTATTGAAAAAAACCTGACAAGTGATTTTCATTTTGAGCTTTTTATGATGCTTAAGCATTAGGAAAAGGAATTTCGTTGGAAACCTCTTGTAGCCGATCGCTATAAGCACCTAGGTCTGATGAGACTACTCGGCAGTTGATTAGCTTATCTATGAGATCAGCAATGATATTATTCACACCACACCTGAGCAACTATAGTCGTATTGATTGTGACATGACATTATTGAAAGCTCCCTTTAGTTATGTCTAGAAAAGCAACTAAAGTGAATTCATTGCGCAAGAAGGATATTTCAATGGCCCCGACTAGTAAGTGTAAAGCCGTTTTCACAAACCTTGCCTTGCTATATGGATGCTGTGATGCCGATAAGAGAGCAGAGTCAATATTTTTGCGTAGATACAGATCAGAGACCTGCAACGAGTAGTTATAAATTGAGTTGACTCGAGTATATACGTATTAATTTGCCTTCTACTTCATATTTGAACTTATTCCAACATGTTGTTATACGTATAACACGCAGCTTAATTGTAATGCTTCATAAGCAGGGTTTGGACTTGAAAATTCTAAAATCGCAGTAAATTTCGAAAAAAAAACGCAGTAAAATGAATTTTTCGCAGTGGTTTTTTTGTTTTTATTTAAAATCAAATGTACATTTTATACTGATAACATAGTATACACACAAATATATACTTAACTATAAACTATATATTTGTATGTTGCAGAAACATATTTCTTACTGATTCAGCATATATTTGCCGTAGACCAATTCAATCACGGTCTTTAAAAGGTCGCAAAAACTTATGTAAAACTTTAAAATAATTATTTTTATTGCAATGACAGCTTCATCTGACAGATTACTTTCTTCTGTTTCAACGCTAAGACCACAGTATATAGATGTAATGGGCCCCTGAACCTATATTTTTATAATCAATCAACATCAATGCTTAAGGAAGAGTTGTCTATAGTTTTGTTTTTTCATCATAATTATTCACAATGAGAATATTTTCGAGTACCAAATGTATCATTGGATTGGTATTTTAAATAGCTATCTTTTTGCTAAATAGAATTTATAGTTTTGTTGGAAAATTTCATTGCATTTTTCCAAAAATCTGAAAAGATTAAAATCGGCATCACAAATTGTTATTTTCTTATGTTGGACTCCATTATACATTCAATAAAACCACGGAAAGCGTAAAGTAATTGGAGTAAAAATTTCAAAGTATGATTTCTTTTTTATTCAACAAACAGAATAAATACAGAATGTTCTGCATTTCAACAGAAATCGTAAATCACTTGAAATCATAAAGATAAATGAAAAACAAACATTTGTGTTTATATAGCACAAAAAAGAATGACAAAATGATCACTGCCAAAAATGATGAAAAAACTTTTTTCTGAAATTTTGTTCACTATGTTTGGCACGAAATAAGCAACGCGTATTTTATCTCCAAGGAAACATGAAAGTCATGGCGAATCGAAGCTACACTGTTAATGTCAAAACATTAGTGATGGCTGTGGAAAGTATTGGAGAAAAGTTCGAGTCCCACATTAGAAGAGGTCTCACTTTAGACAATTATCCCTTACATATTCCAAAAATATCAGAAAAATAACCATAAAAATGTTTGTGGTGAATAAGTCGCAGTAGATTTGGAAAAACCGCAGTGACGCAGTAGAACATTAAATTTTGCTTAAAAGCGCAGTAGATCTACTGCAATTGCAGTAAAGTCCGAACACTGTTCATAAGCCATACTCCAACGGCCAGTCGTAAGTAGTCGATAACAAGTTGCGTACAACATGTTAATGGCCTTCAAACGAATTATCGTGACTTTTGTAGGGTTGCCAGCTTTGGCGTAAGTTAAGAATTTTAGTTTGAATCTTATTATTGAATTATACATAACGGTACAATATGAAGAGCAACGGGTTTGTTTTATACAATTTTTTGGAGTTGAGTGCGCCATTATTCTTTCGATTGCTGACTGCATCAAAGCGTATTAAGTAAGTTTAAAATATGTTGTCAACACCTGAAAATATAAAATACCCCAGGCAAATTAAAATCAAATAAAAAATCAAATCTGGCTTGGCTTAGCATAAAAAAATATTCATGAAAATATTAGTTCGGAAATGATTATCGATTCATACGCATGTTCATTTCTTTTAAATATATGTAATTCGGTTTTCTCGGTTCGATATAATTTGTTGTATGAATTTATTATTTTTTAATAAATATTCAAACGCTAATTTATAAAGCGTGTTTTTAGTTCAGCGTGTTTATAAATATTTATATAAAATTTAAGAAAATAAATATGTTTGTATGCATAACCTTAACAATAGTAGTTTACCACTTATTTATAATTTTAATGACTGAATTAAAATTTTTATTTTAAGCTTTTATTTTATGCTTATGATTTTCATGATTTTGAAATGTGTGAATATAATTATTTTAGTTAGTTTAAATAAACAAACCTCTTTAAATTGATATGTCTTCTTATTATTTCTTTCGAAGAAGCTTCCTTTATATACAAGGTGTGTTGTCTTCGTTTTGCACCATGGCATAAATCGCATAGAAAAGTTCCATAAAGAAATGTTTACAGCAACTTAAAGGGACAGTACACACCTGAATTTTCAAAAAATCAAATTTTTTATGATTGATTTTTGTTCAAAAGACCCTAAAGAATCTATTTTTAATGATATAAAATTAGAAATTAATTTCTATGTTATATGGTGAAGGTTTTAAACGCAGAGCGCGTCAAGGCCGTATAGTCGGTGTCAAAAACTTTAAATCGCTTTTTTTAGAAATCACATTTTTTTTTTAATTGGCGGGCGTGATAAAAAAAATATACTACACTGATTGTCTAAGTCTATAGATTTAACTACGGATAGAAAGATCGGTAAAGTATTTTTGGTTTTCAAGGGATTTTTTGGTCCAAAAAATCGGCTAATTTCGAAAAAACGCCGCCATTTGGCAATTTAGCCAAAAAAATTCTTTTAGTTCAATGTATAGCGGCTTTGATGCTAATTAAAACCCTGTTCTTATTTTTTTCAGACTTTTTTGATGGAAAAAGCGCGAAAATTTTTTTTGTATACTATGAAAATAAGTATGCAAAGTTTCAAAAAGATATCTTGTTCTTTCTTAAAAGTATTTGCATTTTAAAAATTTCATTTTTGATTAATCCAGGTGTGTAATATTCCCTTATATAAAGGCAAGCGAATTATATTTATTTCATTAAAAAAAATTCGGTGGTAACTCTTCTACTCTTCGAACAGTGGCAAAAACAGAGCGTTAGTTTGAAACAGCCACAGCGTTTTCATACAAAATACGCTAGTAATAACCTATGGGACTGCTGTTGTAGCACATGGGACAGCTATGGAACAGCTGTTGGAGCTATGAGTATTTGGTATGATTGATAACAAGGTTTGATGTTGAAGTCAGTATTAGGTTGAACTATGACGTTCGATTGATGGATCAAACAATGAACGATGTGTTACTCTCTGAAGCAAAAGTGCTTCCAGTCGTAGTGATGGTTGTTGTTTGATGTACACGTATAACTATTCGATTTTGCATGAATCACTATAAGTCGCAAAAACATGACTCGTTGCAGGTCTCTGATACAGATCATAAAGCCGTTCTAAAATCTTCAAGATAAATAACGTTAGACTTATAGGCCTGAAATCTTTAGGAGTGCTGTGTAGATGTATAGATGTATTTTCTGCTTTAGGTATAAAGACCACTTTTGCTTTATTACAAGCGTTGGAAATATATGTCAAGCTTATGCAGCCATTTAAAATAATAGGAAGTCAAGGCAAAATATATTTCGCAGCTTCTTGTATTTTTACAGAGTAAACACTATCAGGCCCTGGTGTTTTATAGGGCTTGAAACAGTTTATCGCCCATTTTAGTTTCCTATCGGAGACTATGCTTTCGGTATACTGCTTTAAGCAACTAGGGTTAGGCAGTTGTGCACCAATAGGCGCACTACTACTTGGGAAGTGCGTATCTAATAGGAGGTAGAGGGATTCCTGATTAGACATTGTCTATGTTCCATCCGACCTTTTGAGAAAGCCGGGTTTGTATAACTTATGCGGAATGAAATTTGCACAAATAAAAAAACTGTATCAAAAAAAAACTAATGTATATAATTTAGTAAATTTTATTCTAAATGAAACTTATAAACTTAAAGTTAATGCTGAAAAAAATTGGGCTCAATGCGTGTGGCATTGCAACAATTTAGAAGAACTTTGCCATTGGGCCTGTAAATACCAATGTTAGCACTTTGATAAGCTTCATTTTTATTTTGGCTATTAAATTTTTCGTGATTTTGAGCCAAAGTTATTGGCATATACTATTTGTTTAAGATAAATCCAAAATTTTTCGGTTGAACGAACTTGCGGCACGTTGGGAGGGCTATTCTACTTTTGTTAATAAGGTATTCGGAGCCTATCCATAGCTTCTAAGCTCTGTTGACAGTAATAGCTAGATGCAAGGTCAGGCCAAAACACTATATTTTTATTGTTGTGTTTGCTTCATATAAAGTCAGCTACTTTTGGCAAACAAAAGTTGACATACCATTCACCATTGACGGCTAAGAACTCAAAAAAAAAACTGACTCAGACCATACCCAATGGACTTATTGCGAGCCTCAGTAAGACTTTTTTTGGAAACTTACAATGTTCCAAATATTTCACATTCTTTTCTACTTGCTTTTTGCTGTCAAAAAGTGTTTTTCTTGCCACTCATTGTGATGCCATCTAATGTGAAATATGACTTGTCTTCCATAATGCACATCACATCATTTTGTGCCAAATATTTTTGGACATATTTTTGAGCTTCCGACACCATTGGCTTACTTTTGCTTGAGCTTTTTTGAATTCCAATTGATAGAAGATATTTCTTCACTGTTTTGCTATCACATTGAAATTTTTTCCTTAACTCTCTGCACGATTTTGCCACTCTTCCATCAGTTATTCGCCTTAGCCTCGACCTTGTTGCGGAATCATTTAACGTGCATCTTTTACTAGAGCCGGCTTTTCTGCATGTGATCTTTCTGAAAGCATTCGTTACAAAGATGTAGATGGTTTGATTGACTCCTTTTTAAACAAACTGAAAAACAATCTTCGCTTTTGTCCAATCAGAATGAGATTAAAAAAAATTACAAATTCTTTCACATTTTAAATACACTTAAGAAGTTGCCAGCATAAAATTTAAACAGCTTGTTAAGATCATGGTCTTAATGGTCTTTCGTATAGTTATCGATAAATATGCAACATAACAGTTATTGGTGTTTTTTCATGGTTGAAAAAGTAAGTATGCTAGCGAGAATCTTGCTTAGCCTAGAAGCCTCTGAGATTTATTTTATTCCTTCCAAGAATTGTTTAAAAGAGGATCTTTTAGCTTTCCTGGCTTCATTTTTGAAAGTTGTGAGGGCTACCTTGTAGGCTGCCCAATCAAGCTCAACACTCGAATGCTTTGCTGCGTTAAAGAGCCTTCTACATTTAGTTCTAAGTCTATCCAGTATGGTCTTAGCTTCCATCTTGTTGTTCTTGGTGGACATGAGGAAAGCAAGAGAGCAATTTATTACTTTGCTAAGTACATCGACTAGATCGTCTAGATCAGCTGCCGATTTAGGTTTGACAATCGGACCTGATGGCAAATGTTTTGCTCAAGCCCTTTTATTTAATCCAAGCCCTTTTATTTTTATTTAAAAGAGTCGTTGGTATTAGTTTGGGAGAAGTATCGAGTAAGTGATACTCAATGTAGAGGTGATAGGAGTAAGAGTGTTCCTTTGACACCCTCCAACCACCTATTTTGTCGAAGATGAAGTCTGGACTTATGTTCAGAACTTATTTTTTATTTTTGATAATAAACATGGGCTTAATTCACACCTATTGCATATATATAAGTTGATACTTAATACAATAAATAATCAAAAAGTAACTCACCCCTTTTTTTAGTATCCATGCTGCCCCACATGGAATTGTGTGCATTTGCATCGGCCAAAATGATAACCCACTAATTTCCTGATTTTATCTGGAGGCGGGCTTTCGTCGTGGGAGAAGTAGGCTGCGACCAACTAGTACGTGTCTTTCCCTGTCTCGAGGTTCGCTGGAACCACATCTCTATCGCAGTATCTGTGAAACAAGAAGAGATTATTATTATTTTTTGCTACAATGCACGTTTAAGGCATACCTAAATTAGCTACCAGCGTCTTATAGCCCTCCGTCCTCAAACCGCAAGCCCTGCCCCCACATACCAAAATTTCTTGGATATGGGCACCGATTCATCGTTGAATCCACCGTTTTTCAGGTAGACTAAGATATTTGCTGGGGCAAGCTTTGAGTGATGAAGGTTAATCTGGAATGCCTTCATCCACTCCAGATTTGTGGCTGGCCACCACCGTAGTGTTAGCCCCCCTCCTCTTCGGATGTCTCCTCCGCCAATAGATCATCCTCATGAGAGATCCGACACCCCGGTATCCTGGACTGCTTGTCCTTGCTGTACAGGTTTAGGAAGACCTTGGAGAAGGAATAACAGAGGATTTCCTTCCATTTTTTTAGCGATTTTAGGAAATCTGCATTCATCAGAATGAGAACCTGCCTTGAGGGACCAACAGGCTCCTCTATCTTGCTGATCGCTCAGCCTTCCGTATTTATGTCCGGGTTGCAGGCCCGGCCTCCGCCCACCTCAATTTGTTAGGGGGAAGTGCCTCATCTGCCCTGTGTGTATCAATGACACCCATCACACTACCTTGCCCCTTAGCCACATCGCTGTGTGACCTGGTTTTGGTGCTTTTTTACTTTTTTCGGCCTTTTAGCAGCAGGTTTCTCCTCCGTTGACTTTTGTCTTTTGTTTGAGATAGCAAATTCGGCCATTTGAGGAGAAGCTGCATTCTCTGGCTGGTATTTCAGCAATTTCGCTTTGACACATCTATCGTACCATGCCTGTTTTAATGGGCGAACCCGTTTGCTCCTACCGAGTTAATCTGGCAGCCGATCAGCTGTTTTTTTGGGACTGGGCTCAGTTTGGGCCTTCACATCGACGAGCCACTGCCTGAACTTGTTCTGGCCTTAGCTTGGGCCGAAGTTCTCTGGTCATCGCAAAGTACTTCAGAAACTGCCTTACTGACCGGTTTCCTAGCTCTCGGTGCGCTGATATGTTTTTTGGCAGATCAGAGACCACTTTATGGACTCCGCAGCTTGACGCCTTAACTTGAGTCACAAATTTTGAGGCGACGGCAATAAAGTTCCTTTCCGGTTTTTAGGAGTGCCGCACTAACTAGGTTTTGTTGTTGTTTAAAAATATCCATGTAGTTTTCAGAGTGTAGTACAATGGACGGTCCACCCCACAAAGGTCCCTGTGTGCGGGTAAGACCAGGGTTGCCAACACATACCTTTTCGCCCGGAGACTTCGGGCCTGAGGGCCGATCTCCGGGCTCCGGGCCTGGCACATTTTCTCCGGCTTTCGCTCTAATCTATATTTAAATCAAGTTTTTTTACAAAAAAATTTGTTTAACTTATTTATTAGTGTTGATTTACCCTTTTTTAGTGAATGTTTGAACCATTTATCTTAATGAATGCTAACTTAACTTTGACGTTCTTTCTATTTCTTGAACTTCGTTTTTGAAGGAACGTCGTAACCAGTCGTTACTTTTCTTTTGGTAACTTGACGAACTCGTTTCTGTTTTTCTTTTGAGTTCTGCGGCCAAGGCTCATTTATAAGGTTGTGGCACTTGAGAGCGAACTCGGTCGAACTGTCAGAATGGATGAAAAGAAATGAAGAAAATTAATGCTTAGAACAAAAAAAAGCGCAATGACAGTTCGAGCAAAGGCGGGAAAATGAGTGCATTTCTCTCAAGTAGGCTTGGGCATTCTAGTTCACTAAAAAGATCGCTCGTATGTAGATCGTTATGTATGTTTTAGTTCAATAGGTCTTTTAGTTCGTTTTGTTTACTCGTTCATGATCAGGTCTATAAAATGAAACGAACTATATGAGCGAATCAATTTTTAACTGTGGACATAGCAGAAATTTACATTAAAATACTAACAAAACATAAATTACATAAAAATACTACATATGGAGCATTTCACACAATATTTGCCACAAAAATTTTTTAATCCAAAAAGTTTTTTACTGTTCATTAGTATCAGCAAGAGCTAAAACATTGTTTAATAAATTTCTTCTCGTTCATTTCGATCTGACTCGCTGCAAATCGATTGAACTAAAAGAAACGAACTAGTTCACATAGTTCTTGAGTGCGAATAGTTCAATTGAACTAGTTCGTTCGTGAACTACCCAAGCCTACTCTCAAGTGCCACAACCTTATAAATGAACCTTGTCTGCGGCTGAATTTTTAATTAATGTTTGCAGTTCAATTTATGTAAGTTCGGTCAATAATTTGTGTTTTGTGTATTAACTGATACAAAACTATTTTAGAGAACAGCAGAATGGAATCTAGTCGCAAGAGGAAACATAACTTAACATCTTTTAACAACGATTGGCTCTCGATACCACGCTAAAGGGTCCGCCATCTAACGTTTTTTTTTTTTTAACTAGTGCTTATTTCGTGAATGGTAATACTTAGCTCAAATCTGATTTGACAGATAATTAGTTTTATCCTTCCGCTGAACGAATATGGTTGTGTATACGCTTGAACATTTCGGAGACATCATTGAGACGAATTTTGCATAAAGACCTTGGTATGACGCCATACAAAGTCCAATTGGTTCAGGAGTTGAAGCCAACTGACCATCCAATGCGTTTTCGCTTCGCTAAGTGGGCTTGCGATCGACATACAGAAGATGCCGATTTTGCGAAAGAAATCATCTTTTCAGATGAAGCTCATTTTGATCTTG
Organism: Dichetophora obliterata; assembly: GCA_963920525.1. Classification (NCBI taxonomy): domain Eukaryota; kingdom Metazoa; phylum Arthropoda; class Insecta; order Diptera; family Sciomyzidae; genus Dichetophora; species Dichetophora obliterata. Next base: position 43,505,440 of record OY986439.1, read on the forward strand.
GCGGGTATGTAAACAAGCAAAATTGTCGCATTTGGGGCACAGAAAACCCGCACGCATACATTGAAAAGCCGCTGCACCCAAAACGAGTCACTGTTTGGTTCGGATTTTGCTCCAGAAGCATAATTGGGCCATTTTTCTTCGAAAATGAGCAAGGAGTGGCCTTTACAGTCAATGGCGATCATTATCGGGCCATGTTGAATGAATTTTTGTTCACAAAAATTGAAGAGGAGGATATTAGCAACATTTGGTTTCAACAGGACGGCGCTACGTGCCACATAGCCGAGGCTACACTCGATGTTTTGCGCCCTGTTTTTGAAGATCGCATTATCAGCCGCAGAACTGATGTCGTTTGGCCACCTCAGAGCTGCGATTTGACACCTTTGGACTATTTTTTGTGGGGTGCCCTTAAAGATAAGTGTTACGCCGACAAGCCAGAGACAATTGACGCTTTAAAGGACAATATTCGTGAAGCCATTGGTGAAATACAGCTGCACATAATCGATAATGTGCTTAAAAATTGGACCTATCGTGTAGGCTACTGCATGGCCAGCCGAGGCAGCCATTTAAATGAAATTATTTTTCATTATTAACCGGAAGGATTGTACTTTCAAAGAAAAAAAAGAAATTTGAGAAAATATCCAGTAGTTTTTTTAATAGAATTTAAAAAAAAAAAGTTATTTGGCGGACCTTTTACAAAGATTGGTTGCTAAAGGAAAACGAGTTCACGGGAAAACGCAAGTTGTGTTGTGTCACATTTGTTGTCAAACATGATTGTTAAACATGACTATGTATGAAAAAACCAAAGAAAAAAATTAATTTTTTAATTAAAAGCAAGCAGACCATGAAAAAATTATTAAATAAAAAAAAGCTCCGGGCCTGGGCTTTTCAAAAGTTGGCAACCCTGGGTAAGACTTAATAGTATCCGAGGTTGCCAGGTATCCGATATGCTCCGTTTGGGACTGGACTATATGTAATGGGTCTCCAGCATAGTTAATCCTTGGCACGGGTCGCATGATACCTTGATTCGGCCCAAAAAAGTGAATGGGAGGGGGTAGGAGGGAGAATATATAGTATTAATATAGTATTAATAAAGAAGTATGGAGGTTAAAAGGGGATAAAGAAAGAAGTGAATAGCTCTTAGTTCGCTGCTCCAGAATGACCTGTAAGACTTGTGTGACCCTGCCAGAAGTTAGCGCTCCTGTCATCATAGCCCATTGCTTCTTAGCAACTTCAGCCTCCACACAAACGTCAAGGTTGCTGTTCTAGCGGGGTAGAAATTCTCTAAGGCACGGTGTTAATTTTTAAACGCTCTTTCTTTTCAAAACCAAAAAATATTAAAGTGAATAAATTTTCAATTAATATTTTCTTTAGTGATATAAAAATGTTTTGCTTATTTAATATTTCTTCCTTGTTGTATACGTATTACACTGTATCCTTTGTTTGTTTATGGGTTTTTTTTTTGTAATAAGACTTCAAATGAATTTTGTTTGAATTGCTTAAAATTGTAAGAACTAAATTAACTTTTACTATTTGCTTCAAATTGGTTCGTTTTGCCAACTATCTTTAATTAAATCATGAAACATAATCTAAATAATTATTTTTGTGCTCAAATGTTGCGGTTACTTGGCTTAATTTATTCATAAGCATTTACAAATGAATTCCGCAATTAAATTATCAGAATACTTAAGAAATGAGCACAAAGAATTTACGCTTCCTTAGAAACAAAAATACAAAGCATAAAATGTTCGTGAAGTTAACAGCACCAATGCCATCATCAAACCACACCACCACCAACACATCACCATCACTACCACCAGCAACTCTACATCATACATACCATTCTACCAACATCTATGGAATGTTCATTATTATTGTGTTTAATGATAAATAGTGTGTGAGAATGTGTCAGAATCAGTTTGGCTTTCAATATGTTTCATTTTGTTGCTTCTTATTTTGCCCATTTGCCTTTATCGACGTACATACTAATGCACGCGTCCACAGACACATACTTATTATGCAAAAACATTCATACGAAAAGTGAATATCTTGCTTTTGTGAGTCTTAAACATTTTCGCACGTGTTTGCATTGCTGATTTTTTTTTAAAAGCGCTCAGACGTTCTTCCATCTTAAGCTTGTTTCAGCTCGATGCGCTTTAATTAAGATCGCTCTAATCAAAAAATTACAAATCAATAAAATGAGGAAACAGGAAAAGCAGCAGTTCTCTTAGTGCTTTCGTATTTCGATATTGTTTTCCTCCTTTGAATCGCAAATGATTTTTGTAAGCAGTGCTTAAGACGAATGCCAATGAAATTCCTATGAATTCCTTTATCATTTTAAAAATAAATCAATGTAAATTGTTGGATGCCATAAATAAATCTTATAAATAAGTAACAATAAAAAAATAATGAAAAACTGATAACGAAGAAATTTTGTATATCTTATATAAAAATTAAACAAATTAAATTTTAGAAGAAAAAGTGGTGATAAGTTATAAATATGAAGTGATGAAGTTTCATCAAGATTCTGCTTAGTTTTATTAGTGTCTTATTTTCAACTTTTTTCTAAACTTGTCTGTTAAAATTTTCGCATTTTGTTTAAGACAAGCTTATATCTGCTGCTGCGCTGGCGTTGGCCTTGTAAAAAAGGTTTCCTTAAACTTTTTATAATAGTATAGACATAGATTTCTTAAAATTTCAAATATATGCTGTGACGAACCTTTCCGGCCGAGGTATCACTCGCCGGTGTCCAGGGTTCGTGTCTCACAAAACAAAGCCCCGCTGTAGGAATCAAAAAAAAACTCACGCTTAAGTTTTTTATTCAAACATACAATGTTTCATTTATTGCTATTAGCGAAATTGTGTTATATCTTAAAATTACTGTGTCTTAAAATTACTTTATGGTTTATTGTAGATATCAGAATAATCAAAAGAAACTTAAAAAAGAACTCATTGCTGTTTACCAAAACCAAATTGATCTTAAAACTATGGCTGCGAGGGTTAAAAAAAATTCACCTAAAGACATCTCACAGCACGGGGCTAACTAAAACTATCGGGAACTGAAATAACCTAAATTAAAATTTAGCGAGTTACCGCGCGCGGCGCAGCCGAGATATTAAAAAAATAACCTAGAGATATCTCGGAAACGCATTCATCAGTGGGTGGACAACTGCGTTGCGGAAACGCGTCGACGGGTTTGTTTGTCTTGTTTCTCTTCTTCCAACCAAAGAAAACAACTCGGCACGTGCCGGCCGTGTAGCGTTTATTTACTCAAGTCCCGTTCTGCCGGTCGAGTGGCGTGATTTGACGAGCGCAACCTATGTTCTAGCGTGCCGACCACGCGGCGTAACGGTACCCGAAAGTCTCGAAGGGAAAGCGAATTCTCGATGCACTAGGCGACGGCCATAGCAAAAAGACTTAGAAATTTTTCTTGACTAAAGGACTTAGAAAAATTTTCTTAAAAATAAGATTTAGAAAATTTTCATGTCGAAAAGACTTAGAAAAATTTTCTTAAAAAAAATGTCCCTGTCGTACTAGGCAACGGCCTTAGCGAAAGACTTAGAAATTTTTCTTGACTAAAAGACTTAGAAAAATTTTCTTAAAAATAAGACTTAGAAAATTTTAAATGTCGAAAAGACTTAGAAAATTTTTCTTAAAAAAATGTCCCTGGCGTACTAAGCAACGGCCTTAGCGAAAGACTCAGAAATTTTTCTTGACTAAAAGACTTAGAAAAATTTTCTTAAAAATAAGACTTGAAAATTTTCATGTCGAAAAGACTTAAAAAAATTTCTTAAAAAAAATGTCCCTGGTGTACTAGGCAACGGCCTTAGCGAAAGACTTAGAAATTTTTCGTGTCCACAAGACTTAGAAAAATTTTACTTAAAAAAAAGACTTAGAAAGTTTTCGAGTCGAAAAGACTTAGAAAAATTTCGAGAGAAAAAAAATGTTCCTGGCGTACTAGGCAACGGCCCTAGCGAAAGACTTACAAATTTTTCGTGTCCAAAAGACTTAGTAAAATTTTACTTAAAAAAAAGACTTAGAAAGTTTTCGAGTCGAAAAGACTTAGAAAAATTTCGAGAGAAAAAAAAATGTTCCTGGCGTACTAGGCACCGGCCTTAGCGAAAGAGTTAGAGCTAAAGCGGAGTTGATGACTTACCTAAGTGGCGGCCGCAGCAAAAATGACTTTTCTTGCGCTGGTCGAACATGTAGCCAGCTAAGTTTTCATTCACCGCGTGAGTGTGTGGGTTTGGTGTAGGCATGAACCAATAAGAGAAGATCACGCAAAGAGCAGTGCGAGAAAAAAGTAATTTTTCGTGCAACGTCATCGGTCACAAGCATGCTATGAAACTGTCAATTTGCATATGTTTTGCATGCAAAACATGTGAAAACTCGGATAAAAGTAAAAAATTATAAAATTAATAAGTTTAATTCGCGAAAAAAGTGTTTGAATACTTTGTTTGTTTATATTTCCATGCAGTAACTAAATGTAAAGAACGCTGTAAAAAGAAAAACTGCAAATAAATAGAATACAAATTTGTTCAGTTTGTTTTTATTATTGAACTGTTTTGTTCAATTTTCTTTTCCTCTGCATCGAATTGTTCACAATTTCTTTATTTAATAATCTTATTTTAAAAAACATTCGTGCGCGGAAAACATTTTTTTTATTTCGTTGTCACAAATAACATGCTCTGCACTTGTAATGTGCGTCTGCAAATAATTTTTGCTTATTAGCAGCCCGTCGCCATTTACGTCGTTGAACACTTTTTCCAACGCAGTCATATGCGCCATGAGCTCTTCCGTTGGCTTGCCTTCGCTTAAATAATCTACCTAACTAAGTGATGCTGCCGCTTCTTTCTCCAGCCTTATGTTCGGAACGTCTTTGTGCAATTTGTGGCAGATGTATCACGCGAGGCTTTCCAAACCGCTGTTCACTCCAAGAAAAAGATTAAAAATATTGAATTCTTAAAATTGTTAAATATTACTTACACTTGCGAATATAGCTGCCGTATTTTCGCTTGAAGTAACTGCTCTGAAGAGCGGTTAGAAATAGAAACGTCCCTGTTTAGTTTTTCTATTTCCTCTACAGGAAAAACTTCTCCATGACCAACGACTCCTGAAGCAGAGCACTTACGATTTTTTTGTTTTCGCGCTTTAAAATTCGCTGAAATCGTTCTGCATTTGCTGGCTGCACCTCCTTGGTCATAACTGTTGGGACAGCGCCCGGCTTTAAGCGCATAGCTTTGCCAAAACTTATCGTAACATTTTTTAAAAGAATATTTACGTGGAAATGTAGAAGTACTAACCAATTTGAACTTGGACCCTTCTTTCGTAGTCTTCAGGCAAAAAAATGATCTCCACAGATTCTTGCCATTGCAGTGTCGACATTAGCCGACAAAAAATCTCCCATTGCTTACAAGCAATTTTTGCCTTGGGGAAACGGTAGAAACTAACGTATTTGTTTTTTTTTTTTGCTGTTGCAATTAATGCATGTCGCTACAGCACACTTCGTTTTAATATAAAAACACATTACATTTATATGATAACTCTTTAAAATTTTAACAAATAACATTCAACATCCAATCACTAATCGTAAACAAAAGATTTTGTGACCGATGACGTCAGACCTATCAGCTGTTTTTGTTTACAATATGGCGGCTCTTTTCTTTGCATGATCTTTATTTCTTGGTTCATGGGTGTAGGTACGTTTCGCTATACATTATGGCGGTGGTACTCAACTTAGTGTAGTGTTGGTAGCCGATGAAAATTCTCTCGCCTAGCGATCGTTTACATGCTGACTGTCAACTAAGCAATTTGTACTTCTCCCTAGTCTAAACTATCCTCAATAATATACTATCGGTGTTTACAAATAATTATAGGGTATATATAACTCAGAAAAGAAAATAATTTTAATTTTTTCCAAATCCTCCGCTTTCGGCTTACGTGTGGACGCAAACGAGTGAAAACGACTTACGTCCTCAGAATGCGTGATCAAAATAAAAAAAAAAAATTTTCCTCTGCTTAATCTAACGGAAGCGTGATGTAGAAGCTACGTTTTTTCTTTAGTGCCCAAAAAACTAACGTGTATTTGTTTTAAAATAGTTTTTAATGAAAGTTCCTAAGTAATCACAAGCTTCAATATTCGAAAGAAAAAAATAGTTGTGCCGAACAACGTTAGAATTTGAAAGTACTACAAGAAGTAACTATTAAAAATTAAAGAAACATTACAGCAAAAGAGATACACAAGTCTGGCGACTTAAAGAAACTATATGATAATGATAAAAATGCTACTTGAATAATTTTGCCTCAAAAATAATGAAAAAAGCATCACCAAATTAATTTCACCATTTCGCAAAGATCACCACTCTTTTTCATAAATTTAACAGAATGTTTTTACTGCAAGCTACTGAAAAAAAGAAGAAAACGCCTCCTTTGGCTAACTTACAAACTCGCACACAAGTTTAGTTTCTATTAAGGTTTCAATTAATCGTATGTTTACGGAAGCCAATTATAGATGTAATTATACCAAGCTTCAATATTCGGAAGAAAATAATAATTGTGCCGAACAACGTACGAATTCGAGAGCTCGTGAAGAAATAACTATTATAAATTCAAGTAAAATTATAGCAAAAGAGATGCACAAGTCTTGCAACTTAAAGAAACTCGATTATTATAAAGATGTTAATGTTAATGTTGTGTGGTGGAGATGCGTACTGCGACCTAAATGAGATCTATTGTACCTCCTTCTCAAAGCTCCGCTGGCTTTGCGGAATTATAATAAAGATACAGCTTGAGCAATTTTAGCTAAAAAAAAATGAAAGTAATCACCAGATTTTTATAAAGATTAGAGAAATATCTCACAGAAATAAAGATTTTTTTTAATTGAATTTAAAAGAAAAATATTTTTTCTGCAAGATATCAGAACAAAACAAATTTAAAGAAAAACGCCACCTTTAAGCTAATATACCAACTAACATACAAAAGTGGCGAATTCGAGGATTATATTTTAAGAGGAACATAAAAAGCTAAAACCTGTGCTGCTGCCGCTGGTCATAAAAATATTATGGTCATTCCTGAGAAAGTTGCTAAGAATATTAACAAGCAAAATTTTTCCCAACCGCCAAACTTTAATGATTTTCCCAAAGCAATTACATTTATTTATTTATGATTATTACTAGCTTATTATCTGAGGTCGTCAACATTTATTAGCACCACCAAGTATTACAAAGTGCGAGAATAAGACTTCATTTTCTTTAATGAAAATTTCTTTTCAAGCATATAAGCGGAAGTGTAACGTATTGTAAACGGAAATGGGAGCTACAAGCGCTGTTTTTTGGTAACATTTGCTTGTTAAGGCTAACACATAAAAATTTAACAGCTGCAGTTTATAAGCTTGCTCTAAAACTTTTCATCCATTAAAACCTAAAATATGTTGTGTTCAGTTTAAATTTCAAATATTTTTGCAGCAATGTTTTTGTTTGTTTTAATGTTTTTTAATATTATTGAGTTAAAGTTGCACTTCGACACTTAACTGTAGTGTGCTACGACAATAGGGTAGCAAAAATGTTGCAGAATCGGGGCTGTTTTTTTTTTTTGGCAATCCATTTTAATAAGCAAGCATGGAATGCCAAACACTTGTGCACGTAGCAGGATGTGATAAATTGTTTCAGTTTGGTTTACTTTTTTAATCTCTGATGTTATTTTTGCACGTACCACTTAGTCTTAAGTTATTTTTACTATCTTTTCGACAGAATATGTGCTGAAGCTTAATGCTAATTGAAAACTATTTTATTTCATTTTTACTTTAATTCACAGCAAGTTTGGTAAATCTTCAATATCTTTTCGGGAAATCAATAGAAGTATTGCCAATTTGCAAAGAATTTCAGAGCGATTTCGCTTTCGGGACCTGAAAAGTTTGAGGAACTATTTAAAACCATTTTTTCATTATTTTTTTAAATTCGAGAAATTTCCACGAAACCATTTTAATTCTTCTAAAGGTAACTTTTATTAAAAAAAACAAAAACTCTTTTTTATTTTTCACAGAACACATACTTAAATTGGGTAAAAGAAAAATATATTACTCATACATTATCTAAGCTGTAGGTAAAATTATATTTTATTATAACTCTGATTGTTCCCCAAAAACACCTTTTTCGGATTTTTTAAAATATTTTTTGAAAACCTCTCTTATACTATGTTCACACTAGGGATGGCAATCCCGGGATCCCGATCTTTTTTAAGACCTGAATATCCCGGGATTATTCGATTCGAATCCCGGGATTGTTGAAAACAATTTTTTTAATATCTAATTTTTCTAAAATCTAATTAAATCTAAAATTTTTCAAACTACCATCACATATATCCCCCTTTCAACGATCAACGATAGAACTAACAAGCGTTGAGGCGGAGCGGTGCTTCTTCTCTGCAGGTCTTATATGCAATAAATTAAGGTCTAAATTAGGGGATAATGCTTTAATTTCATAAAGATCGTATTTTGATCAAAAGAAGGAATATTTTTACTAAGCTCTAAATAGAAAGATTATTGCATTTATTTTTTTACTTAAAAGTATTGACTTTTTTATTTTAATTTGAATGTGCTATAGCATATAATAAAAGGAAGGTTTTAGGTCAAAGTGGTTAAAATGAAGGCATATTTTAGGATATATTTTCTAAAAAACTTTATTACATACACAAAAATTTTAATTTGCATGTTAATTTTACATCATCACGCTGATCGCCTGAAAATTAAATGTTTTTCGAAGAAAGACTCTTGAATGCACATCTTTTACCAAAATGGAAAATTAAGAAAATTACGATGCATGCAAAAAAACTGGAAAAAATTGATATTATATTTGACTATATTGTTGCGTGTAAAACCAAGAAAAATTTTCCAAAGACGCTCATTTTGGTACAAGATGTGTAGAATTAAAATAGGAACAGATTAAAATAAATTTTCATTGGTCAATTAGTTTACTTTCAGTAGTGTAGCCAGTTTTGAAAAAGTATGTTTCAAGAAAAATTGTGCTTCAAGTTATTCTTCTTAGTTAAATTTACTCTTGCGCACCAGGTTTTAAGCGCTGTAGAATCTGTATTATAAGCGGAATTGATTTATTGAAGGATAATTAAACAATAATCAATCTAAAAAAATTTAATTTTAAAACAATTGCTGTTTAAATACTGATTTAAAATAATTTTATGTAAGCTGTTACTGCTAAAGCTTAGTATGCTGTAGGAACAAAAATGTTTAGGCATTTAATTCTACACGCAAAATTTTCGTGTAGATTCAACACTAACACATACTTACCATAAAGTGTTTGTTGAATGTGCTAGTTGAACGTTATTGTTGAATGTTAAATTTCCACGCCAATTCAATGTACAGCCATATAAAAAGCAGCAAAATTTTGACATTTTAAATCTCCAATCATGGTTGTGAATTTGGCTGCATTGAACAATTTTTTCGGTTCAGCAGCGTACTAACCAACGAAAAAAAATCGCTACCTTTTCGCTGTCTCAAACGCGATGCAGTTCTTACGGAAGATTTTTTTCGCTTCTACAGCATACTAATATGTATTTGTGCAAGTATTACAAAAACTATGTTATAAATTACTGAAGATATATGATTGATCAAATTTTATGTTTGGTTTTTTTTTTTAATTGGTACAAATTGTGCTTATTTGTTATATCAATATAATACAGAGAATGTACTATAAAAGAATAGAAGTGAATGTGTTGCACTTTTTGGCAAAAAAAATATAACGAAATAAAAACTTCTTGAATTTCGGAATAGAATGGAATAGAAAAAACTCCAAAAATTTCCATCCCTCACAGTTCACACTCAGGCCGAAAAGCAGCTTGTAGCGAAAAAACTCTTTGCAAAAAAAGGTGTTCACACTGAAAAAAGTCATTTTCATTTGATAGTCAACAAAATGGTTGCATTCAGCTGAATCAACTAATATGAAATGTTATCTTATACTCGGCAAAGAAAATGAGTACGTAACTCTGGTCCCGGGATCCTAAGCAAATTAAGCTTTTGTGAATCCAAACATATTTTTTGGGATTTCAGTATTAAAATATTACAAAAATTAAGGGAAATATTCTCAAAAATGCAGCCTTTCGTATTCAATTGAATAAAGAACAAATTACTGTGACTTATTAAAAGAGAGAATAGGATTAGCTTTAATTAAGCAAAAATTTTGAAATTATTTATTTAACTAATCTTTAACGAACTTGAAATGTTTTGTTTTTAAGATAATATCTTAGTAATTTTTTTTTGGCTTAAAAATATTATTGACAAAAAAAATTATCTGTATGACCTTGGAATATTTCTTTAATTAAAAGAAAACTTTTTGCTATTTTTTTAATGAAAGTACTATTTTGCCACTTTTTCTTAACATTTGTGCAATAAAATCTATACTCCTACCAATATTACGATGAAATAATAGAGAAGAAGTGCATACAAAATTTTAAGGTTATATTCTTAAAAATATGAAACAAATCCGTTTTACTGAACTCTAAAGAACATACGTATTTCACTTCATTTAATATGTTCTTTTAAAGTATTTTTTTATTTTTTGTCATGGATTAAAAATTACGACCTTCATTTCAATTTCCAATTTTGTTGTGTAGTGTAGTTAGGTACAACTAAGTTTGTTTAAAAACCTTTTACTCAAGCTTTTTTTCTTTCCCATAACCAATTTCTTGTACGTTTAGTAAGAAAGTTAATACCCCAATTGGATAACCACAAACTATAATGTCGTGGTCAATAATATTAAACTCTTTTAACTTACATATCTTCAAAGCAAAAGTTTCAAAATAAGTAAAACGAGTGTCTGTTTTGTAGGCCACAACTACGAAGGGTGCCATAAGTTGTTAATTTTCCTTATAAGTCCAAGTCTGCAACGTTAGAAAGAGCGGCCGTTATTGCATTTTAGAACTTCTTATTTTTCTTCCTTAATAAAAATCTCAAAAGTAATAAAGTTGAGTTTCTCATTTCCTTAACGAATTCCTTGAAGTATAAAATCAGTGGATAAAATCGATTTTTAATAATATATCATTTCCCACCAGTCATAAAACATCATAAAAAAGCTGATTAATAAAATAAGAAGAAAAAGAAGAAAAAGTTCGTGAAATTGAAACAAGGTGTGTGTAATAAATAAGAACAACCTAATAAAAAATAACCAAATAAATTAAAATTTATTGCAAGCAAGTAGAACGTGAGTGTATTAAAAACAACAGCAACAGCAACAAGAATAATATAACAACAAGCAAGACAACAACAATAGTAGCAATAAACACAGCAAAAGCAATAGTGTGTGTGAAAATTTAATTACAAAGTCGGCAGCAGATCTTCCAAAGTGCGTCGTCGTCCATCTCTTCATCCATCCAAGCAACCAATACCCAACAACACTCCAAGCATCAGTCATCCAACCATACAAATATTCAACCATCCAAACAACCAACATTATTCATGCTTGCAACACCAGCATCAGCAACACATCCCTAAACAGAGTGGCGATAGAATAGCTGCTACAGTATTAAGCGTGCGAACGTGTTCACACCAAGGAGCAGGATTCTTATAACCAAAACAAGAACAAAATAACAAAACTCAACCGCAGCGAGAGTGCCAGCCAACAAAAGCAACAACATCAACAACAACTCCAACGACTACAACAATACTCGACCAGCAACAATAATTCGCCAACATGAATGCAGCACAAAGTGGTGGACATGCTGGTGGCGGCGGTTCTTTGGGCAAAAAAGGATCACAAATGGAGGTGAGCGCGTTCAGCTAAACAATAAAAATTTGGCAAAAATTTAACTAAAAAATGTTAAAGCAGGTCAACTTTCAACACTGTTGAACAGTTTTGGCCATGCTGGTATCTAGCATTGGGATTTTGTGGTATTTTGATGGGGTTGAATTTCAATTAAATTTAAGTATTTTTAGAATTTATTTATCATTTGTGATAATTTTTCATAAAAACTATTGGTCAGCCGCAAAGCATTGTTGGCTATTGTTTGCACATTGCTGTGGATAAACATGATTTTAGACAACTATAAGTTGGTAACAGTTTTTATTACTCAATGGTTTTGTGCATTTTTTAATTTTGTAATTTTTTGTTTTTTAAAACAAATTCAGAAACAAGAAAATAGTGTAAAAGTAATTTTTTTTTATGCTCGAAGATATATGAAAAAATACTAACATGTGGAGAGAACCACTTGGTCTGCAGTGCAGACAACTAGTTTAAATACAAGTAAATGTACTAGGTTAAAAAATACCAGTACTAGTTCAGCTTAAATGCTTTTTACATTCCGCAAACTGGTTATTTTCCATCTTGCTGTCAGGAGAAAAGACAACTGTCATATTGTCGATAATTCATATCGGTAGTATTTTTACTGACATAGTTTGAACTTATTGTGATGGTAGAAACTTTTAAACCAGTAAAATACTAGTATAATCAAAACTAGGCTTTTGGACTCTTTTTTTTTTTTTTTGATTCGCCCGGAGGTATGAAATCTTCCAAAGATACGCATACCCGTCCTATACGCATGCACGATTTACATTCTAAAATCTGCCCGAATCAGCCCGGACAGACAGAATGCTCCTACGTACTAAAACATACCCCCTATTGGCAATTAGGATTTTCCACTAAGCACATTAATTGGCTTTTCAGCGGAATTTAAAAATTGAATATATATAAAACGCGTATTTAAGTATACTTGATTCTATATAAATAAGCAACATCGAATTTAATAATAGCAATTATCACTTTAAGGTACCCGAAAAACAATCCAAAACACTAAACTCAATTTAACTGGTTTGCGGCCATTTTCCAACCCAAGGACCTACGTGGAAATAGATAAATTTCATGTCCGCCAAATAAAAATCCCAATTAGTTGGATATGCATTTGGGCCAACGCAGGCATAAACTTGTGTGGAAAAGAGATATACTCTGGCACACCAATCCAGGTGATAATGTGAGTTCAGTCCAATTTCAAATCAGGAAACCACGTGAGCACGTAAATCCCAATTCGATAAAAAATTAAAATATTGAATAATTAAAAAGTAAGTTTTAAAAACGATTCATATTTGATGGTGCTTACTTTATAAAACAAAATATCGAGACAAAAAAGAGAAACAGAACAATCTCAATTGCCAATATTACATTGTTATAAAATTGCGTTAGGTATAATAGGATGAAGTTAAATTGATTGAATTATTTAAATGTAATATAATTTTCCGTTTTAACACATCTACCGAATCAGAAAAATTAATCATGTTGAAGTTATCATTGAAATCACTGCACATACATCGTAAAGGTTCATGAAGAGCGTAATTAGAACTGCACTGACTCAACTTGAAAAACAGAAAATGTCTAGTTCCTCTCCTTGGGATGTTAAAATTTAGAGCTGAGATGAGATATTCCGAATTAATCTCGCCACGAAGTAATTTATACAGAAACATGACATTAAGCATCATTCTTCTGCTTCTTAATAAAGGTAGTAAAATAATTTTAAGGCGTATTTCATACGATGGAAGCATAATATTGGGGTTCCAACGACTATGACGTAAAGCAAAAAGTAAAAACTGTTTTTGAACGGATTCTATGGTGTCGAAGTAGGCATTATATTGTGAGTTCCATATAACTGATGCAAATTCAAGAATTGGCCTTACGAGAGAGGTATATAATAATTTAGTAGTAAAGGGTTCACTGAATTCTTTAGCCCATCTTTTAATGAAACAAAGGACTCCTCTTGCCTTATTTATCACCATATTAACGTGGAGATTGAAGCGAAGTTTTGAATCCATAATAACACCAAGATCGATAAAACTGGAAACTATTTCTAAGTTAGTGTTATTTAAAGTGTAATTTATGTAGCTAGCAGATCTTCGCGAGAATGTCATTTGCCTACATTTTTTTAAGTTGAGATTTAATATATTTAAGCTACACCAGTCCACAAGTCTATTTAGATCAGACTGTAAAAGATGTCGTTCTTCGGGTGATTTTTAACAAAGAAAAAGTTTCACGTCGTCAGGGTATATTAAGACGTTACAGTGTTTTATTACCGAAGGAAGATCACTAATGAATAGTAAAAACAAAACCGGTCCAATATGACTGCCCTGAGGAACGCCAGAAGTGACCGAAATACTTTTTGAAAGAGAATTCTTATATAAATACGAATTTATTCAATTTAATAATGTGACAGGAAACCCAATAAGGTGGAATTTTTTCAAAAGAAGATTATGATTAACACTGTCGAAAGTTTTGCTAAAGTCCGTATAAATAACATCAGTCTGCAGTCCCAAAGTAAAACCATTTATAACACGCGTAGTAAACTCTAAGAGGTTTGTTGTAGTGGACTTACCCTTCAGAAAACCATGTTGAAGGACAGAAATGGTGGAAGACACGGAATGGGTTAATTGATCAGTTATGATTTTCTCAAATAACTTAGGGATTGCACTTAATTTTGCAATTCCTCGATAGTTAGAAACATCTATCTTGGAGCCAGATTTATGAAGGGGTATAATATAAGAATCCTTCCATATAATAGGAAAATAACCACTATGCAAGGAAATATTAAAAATGTTTGCTAGAGGAGTACACAGGTTTGTAGCACATTGCTTTAAAATACAGCTTGGAATTTTATCAGGGCCGGTCGTAAAAGAAGATTTTAATTGTCGAAGATAACACATGACAATATTTGGGTCTATTACAGGAGTTTCAAAAGAGTTAACTGGCGGGAGAAAAGGATAAACAGTGCTAGTATTAAATGGTATATCGGAGTAAGTTGATTTAAAGAAGTTTGCAAACATGTTAGAAATCACATTGTCACAAGATGATTCTTCCTGATTGAATTTCATAAGGGGTGGAAAACTGAAGGCTTTACGTTTTGAGTTAACAAAACTATAGAAAAGTTTTGGATCATCTTTAAATTGAGATTTTATGTTAATTATATAAGCAGAATAGCATTGTTTATTTAATAGTTGATATCTATAACGACAAGAAGAATAGGAAGCAAAGTCTAAACTAAAACCAGATATGTTATATTTTTTAAATAAACGATTTTTTAAATTTTTAAGTGCCTTTAGATCATTTGTGGAGACCGTAGCCTAGTGGGTAGAGTGCGTGGCCCCTAAGCTAAAGAACTGCGGTAGCCCGGGTTCAATTCCAGCTCAGACAGAAAGTTTTTTCAATTGAATTAATTTTTCTGTTCGGTCATCACCTCTCTGCAGACAATGGCAAACCTCAGAGAGTGAAAATTGCCATGTAAAAGCTTCTTGAGAACATAAGCCGTTCGGAGTCGGCATAAAACACGTAGGTCCAGTTCTCGGTCACTTGTGATCAAACATTTAATAACACGCACAACACAATTGATCAATAGAAGCTAGGTCAAAGTCCTTCCAAGGGCTGAAATAGCCAGTTTATTATTATTATTTAGATCATTTGTTAGCCAGGGTGGATTTAAAGGATTGGAGAAACACCTTTTTTTTTGGGACGGACAATAAGAAACACCTTTGCAGAGTATCATTGAAAAACTGTACAGAAGATTCGACGTCATAATATGAATATGATGTTCCGCTAGTTAAAATTGGAGACCAATCAATCTGCGAAAGTAAGGAATTAAGTTTTACATAGTCCGTTTTCTTAAAATTATAAACTTTTTATTTCGCGCATCATAAGTTACTTTATCTTCTTTTTTGTGGGGGAGTAAAACTGTTATTTCAAGAGTTGGATGATGTACATCTTCTGGAAGAGATACGGGATTCGAACAATGGAGATTAACAGTAGTGCATATATTTACAAATACAAGGTCTAGGGTTCTGTGGCTTATATTTAAAATATCATTGACTTGTTGAAGACACAGATCAGACAGCTTATCTAAGAAGTCATTTATCCAATCACTATTGGAAACAGGAGTAAGAAATGAAGAATCGTCAGACGATCTCCAAGTCACAAAAGGTAGGTTAAAAACACCCAGCACAATAAGAACGTCTTTATTTTTTAACAAATTGTGAACTTTTTCGATGGCGTGTAAGTGTTTTAAATACATTGTTAAGTCACATTTAGGAGGAATGTAAGAGCAGGTTACATAAATAATACTATTATTTAATTTAACTGCAACACAAATGAACTCAATGTCACTGGTGTCAAGAATTGTCAATTCTTCAGATAGAAGCGAGTTTTGAACAGCTATCAAAACACCACCACCGATCTTATCAAGACGATCTTTACGAAAAATTTGATATTTATTTCACATTATTTCAGAATTTAAGATATTAGAGCGAAGCCAAGTCTCTGTAAAAATTATAATGTTATATTCAAAATTAAGACTGTTTATGAAAATATCGGAAAGTTTGGAGTTAAGACCCCTGACATTTTGATACACAAGCTTTAATTTAGACTTGCCGTTTATTAATCGTTTTTTGGATGAGATTCAGGGCTATTTCGGGGACGCGGCAAATATCCAACATTTACCGGTCTTGGATTGCTTTTAAATTCAAATTCACGTACAATTGTGTTAGGCGGCTAAAAGTTTACATCAACTATAGAACTAAATAAATTTTCAGGAACTGTTAATCTAAAAGAAGTAATCGATGTTACATTTGAATATTTGAATTTATGAACCGAAAGATGCAAGGAACAATTCAACTTTGATTTAATGAAAAAATCTATATCAACCTCTGTTGTATCCGCAGCTAAGCGAGAAACAAAGATTGATTTAGTTGGTGGAATTGCAATGATTGGCTTAGGTGGAACAGAAACCTGAGAAGTAAGAGGAACAACCTGGGAATCGACCAAAGCTGGTGAAAGAGAAACTTTTTAGTGGTATGATTTGAGGAAAATTTTTGCTAGTATATTTTTAACTAGTTACATACTAGTTTATTGATCAGCTTCACATTAGTATTATTTTAGCTAGTTCAACTCTAGAAGTTTTCATACTAGTTACCTAGTATGATAGTATGCTAGTATTCATTTTGTTCTAGTCTTTTTGAAACCAGTTGTATGCTAGTACTACGTAAACTAACTTTATACTTGTATTGTTGAAACTTTATTTAGATTTCTATTTTTAAGCAGATTTCTATTTTTAAGCAGATTGTTATTTTTAAAAAGCTCTACATTTATCTTATACAAATTAAATTGAAAATAAGAATGCCGTCCTGTGCTTTGCCCTAATTTTCATGGTTTATTTCGGAATGATTTTTTTAAAAGAAAATTTAAATATATTACTGTTCTGTATACTTGTCATACTGGCAGGTAATTGATTTAAGCATTTTATTAAAAAATAACAAAATAGCAGATATCTAATTAGAAATTTTTAAAAGGTTCGTCTTTTTTGTGGAAAATCGGGGAGAAAATAGGGAAAAAAAATTAAATAAAATATACAATTCTACTACTTGCGAGACCCATTGGTGTATATAATAACGTATTAAAATTTCAGTTCAATCGGCGTGATAGAATTTTTTAAAACACATTTTGATTTATTTTTAAGATTTTATTCTTTTAAAGGTTAAGAGATGAACTTTTATTTAAATTTTTAAGTTATATTGTAACACTTATTTGGTAAAAACAAAACAAAATGTATATTTTTTCGAGGGAAACGTACTTACGTAAAATTCTTGTTGCCATGGAAGCCATCTGGACTCGCCTACTTAAAAAGTATCTTACAAATGGTTCTCCATCTTGGCGTACAGTGCGCTTTTTTTAATTTTAGGATGACATTTGGGTTTTTTTTTTTTTTTTGTTAAATTTTATAAAACATTATTTTAATTCGTCAGATTATAAAACATGTATTATATATGTGTTATTAAAAACTTGATGTGTTGCATTGTTTTTTTTTTTATAAAATTCGTCAAAGTTGAAACTTTTTTAACAAAAATAAGCTAAATAAAACCCAAAAAATAAAGTAAACAAGTTTAAACAATAATAACTTCGAGCACAAAGTATATTTCAAGGATTTGTTTAGCTGTTTTTTTTTTGTCTTAATCACCATTGAATTTCATATAAAAAATGTTAATAAATAAAAATAGAAACTCGTTGAAATATGACTTCAGTTTTGAAGGAATGAAAATTTAAGCAAAATTTAGTAGAAAATATCTAGCTAATTAAGCATTATTAAAGTTGAAGGCTATGACATTCAGAAAAGACGTATTTTTGCCTTTTTTTCTGTAAAAACTTACTGCATCAAATTGCTACTAAGAAAAACCACTTAATATGAAAAAAGTCTAAAAATCAAATTTTACCCTAAAATGCACTGATTTCTAAGACAATTTGTTGGTACTTTTAAATTTAAAGAAAAATAAAATAGAATTCACAATTTAAAACAAGTTGTGACCTTATTTTGTATTAGCAACGATTTTAAAAAAAAATTAATTTCGTTAATTTATTAATATTTCGTTAAAAATATTGTTTTATAGGAGATATATCTAAAATTTATCCGATTTGATATATTTTTAGCATGGCCCTTAAGTGAAGTTAAATAAACTTAATTTACTCTTTAAAAACATAAATTACTAACAATAACAATAAATAACATAAATAGTAACTTAATTTACTAAAACTCATTTGTACAAAATTTCGCGGCCCTAGCTTCCAAGTTTCTGAGATAATACAAATCTCATCCTAAAATCGAAAAAAGCACACTGTGCTGCTGCTTAAATAAGATGTTGTTTATTATTCCTAATGGTATTCCTAATATATAAAACAGGGTTTTTTAGAAAATTAATTTTTTGAAACATGCCTCTTAAAGAGATTTTTACTTTTTTAAAGAGATATTTAATTTTCCGTCGCTTTAGAACCTCCCCTTAAGTCAAACATTTCTTCGCAGACGCCATAAACGATTACAAAAACTTTACTTCAGCCAATCTCTCCCAAAACCACAAATTCCAATTAAAACTGATTAAAGAAATTTTTCAACCAGCCAGTCACAAAGGCTTCTTCACAAAGAAATAAGAACAAAATAAATTTATATTTTATAAAATACCTAAGCCACTTGACATCTTAAGCTGAAACCGCAAAAGCAACACAAAAAAATGTATACAACAAAAGTAGGTACAACACTCAAACATTTATGAGCAAACAAAAAAATCACTGAATTATGAAGAATACCACAAGTTTTACTGGTCTCCACCTTATTTTGCAGAAAACAACTAAAGCTACAAAAGAGACAACTTTTTGTGAAGAAGAAGATTTCTGAAAAGGGGTGGGAGGGGGCTAACAAAATAGAGTTTATTTAATAATTCGTTGAAAAAGGGACCCAAAACAAGTCATATTCCGCAACAACACCAAAAAATGACAGCAGAAATAAAGCTATACTGTGGGTGAAAAATTAATGAGGCGCAAAAGCGTGAGCTATAAAAATATAATAAAGTGTGTACAGAGCAGTATACTGGAGCGTTGTAAAGCGGCATGAATAAGAGGCGCACGTTTTGTGAGTTTACGTTGTTTTTTTTCATCATCTGCCATCTTCTTCAAGAATCTTGAGTTGATTATACACATATAGAAGCTTAATAAGTGTATCTTTAAATATCTATAAGTTGTATGGCTTATTATGATTTTGCCCATTTCCGGCCAATTAAGGGGAAAATAAAGATATATGAAGTCTTATTGTATTATAGTTCAATTGAAATGCACGGTGCGCCTTAACCAAAATTAAATAAAAACGTCTTACACCTAGAAAATTAAAAGAGATACTGAATTTACAACGTTCATAGATGAGAAAAATCAAAAAACTAAAATAATCTGTGGAGAGATTTTTAAATAAACCCACATTGAACATTTTTGCGCACGAAGTACGATATTTCAAAAATGCTGGAATCATTTTTTTTTTATAATAAATAGAAAAAACAAAATAATTTTGTATTAAATTCTTATATTAATGAATCAACATTTTAATAAAATTGTCTTGTCGCCATTTTCTAAATCTGTAATCCACGTGAACGTTTGTTACAGCTGTGTCTAAATATAATCTCACCGAAGAAGTTTCAACTTTTAAGCTTTTAGTAACACAGCTGTTACGCACTCTGATTACATATATCTATATGGCTCCCCCGGAGAAATATGCACTTTAATACACTTTTGAGCTGAGTACTACCAACTGCTGGTCGTAAACCGATTAATAACCTCAAAACGTTCTTATCGATGTCGACCGGTGCTATCTGTCAATTGTTTGATATCTAAAAACTGTTAAAACGTGTCTTAGAATTGTTCAGTGAATCATGTCGTCTAAAGCTTTGACTCACGATCAAAATCGGAGAAAAGTATGTTTTCTGTGTTTTCGAAAACAAAAACAAATGTATATGATAGAGAATCAGTTAAAAATTGACATGAAAAATCACGTTGACAACTATGATGACGAGCGTAAATTGCCGGCTTCTGTGTGTTGCACGTGCAGAAGAAAAGTGCATACCCGTGCACTTATTGTTATGCCAAGAAAGATGAGCTAAGCAGCTGTGGCGAATTGAGATCCCCCGAAAATGTTTCATCGCATTATACAAAATGGCTGACTGAAGGAAAAGGTTCAAAAAATAAAGCGAAAGATTATTTCAACTGCATTCATCCACCGCTAATTACAAAAACAAAAAAAAACGCTAATTTGGAGGCAAAACATTCCTAGACATTATTCCACCGCCAGAATTACACCTTATGCTTGGTGTTGTTAACACTGTTTTCACATATATGTTGAAAGAGTGTGAAAATGAGTCGCTGTCATGGGCAAAAGCTTGTCACGTTCAGCGTGAAATCAGACGAGGATGTTCTGGGTTTAACGGAAATGCATGCAAAACACTTTTGGATAAAGTAGACCTTCTGCGCCAGTTTGAAAATCTAGCAATACCTAAGTATGTTAAAGTATTTGATGACTTCAAAAAAGTAGTTTCTGCATGCTTCGGAAATAATCTTGACCAAATTTACAAAGCATGTATAGAAGCTTTCAAAAACAGCTACATGGAATTAGGTGTCAGCGTTACACCAAAGGCTCATGCAGTTTTTTTTTTCACGTAGAACAGTTCTGTAAAAAAAACGGTGAAGGATTATCATTTTTTGGGGAGCAGGCGATGGAGTCCGTACATTTTGATTACTTAATGTCTTCCTGGGAAATGAATAAGGTTGCTGCGAATCACCCGGATTATCCTAAACACCTTTTGAGCGCTGTTAGTAGATATAATGCTTCACATGTTTAAATAGATGTAATTATAATTAAGTTATGTTACTTTTTTAAATTTTATTATTACTAAAATGTTGATATAATGAAATTTTAATAGAATTATCTCTTAAAAATTATTTATTTATCATTTTTTCCATTCTTTTCATATAAAGCAATGCCATATTTTGCCAAATTTCGTACTTCGTGCGCAAAAATGTTCAATGTGGGTTTATTTAAAAATCTCTCCACAGATTATTTTAGTTTTTCGATTTTTCTCATCTATGAACGTTGTAAATTCAGTATCTCTTTTAATTTTCTAGGTGTAAGACTTTTTATTTAATTTTGGTTAAGGCGCACCGTGAATGAGATTCTTAAAATTTATTTTTTTTTTTTCTAAAAAAAGTAGTACTTTTGTCAAATTTATTTATAAAAAAATAGTTGTGATGCTTTTCTTTGTGGAAGAAGAAGAATTGCCATCACATAAAGCAATTTTTACGTAACATGTGTAAATAAATATTTATAAATAATTAATAAATTTTATACTAATTTCGTTAAGTTTCTAACGGATATTTTACTTAAAGAAATTTCCGCTGCTTTGACATCAAAAACACCCAGATATCATGCAAACTTTCAATTATTTACAAGAAAGTCTCAATCAGTGAATAGTATTCAGCTTGCAGTAGACGCATTACATTCACTTTTGGATCTTATGGATCCATTTGACACCGTTATATTTCTGGGAAATTTTTATCTTCCCAACCTTCAATGGGTCCTCTTTGATGACAAATCCTACTATTTTTCTTTCAATCCTACCTTTGAAAAGGAAATTATGTTTACTAGCTGTATTTCAGATTGCGGTCTTAACCAATTGAGCGGAGCTACTAATAATTTAGGTAAATAACTAGATCTAATTTTTTTTCTTCGGATTCAGATAAATGTGTAGTCTCCGCAAGTAACCATCTTCTTTGAACACTATATAAGATAAGTACCATCCACCACTATTTTTTACCTTATCTTATAACATTAATATCAAAAATACACACTTCGAGCACTCGTATAGCTTCAACTTTCGGAAAACTGATTTTGTAAGATTAGAAATTTTATTCAGTAGAATGGGTTTCCAACATATTTTTGATAATGCTCATGAAAGCATTGATATTGCATTTGCTCACTTCTATGACAGAATTTTCGACTGCTTCACACAAACTGTCCCCTTCACCAGGCAGAAAAACTTTTCATCATGTCCTCCCTGGTACAGTAAGGAACTACGTG
The DNA here is from genome assembly GCA_963920525.1 of Dichetophora obliterata. Lineage (NCBI taxonomy): Eukaryota > Metazoa > Arthropoda > Insecta > Diptera > Sciomyzidae > Dichetophora > Dichetophora obliterata. The sequence goes on from OY986439.1 coordinate 43,527,847, forward strand.
TACTACGTAACAAAAGAAACAAACTTTGGCGCGCATATTTAATTTCTCGTTCTTCTCGTGATCTCACAAATTATCTTCACGCTTTTAACCTTTTTTCGCACTCTGTGAAATACTATAAGAGTCTTATCTTGCACATAATCAAACTTAATTGATGTCAGATCCTAAAAGTTTGTACAAGTTCATCAATATCAAAAGACAATCTGACACACCCAAAAAAAAAAATTCGTACTATGTACACAGCAATTGTTATATTCTCAAAGCAGTTTGTTTTTTTCAGCATATGAACGACTTTGTGAATAATACAAATGACATTGTACAAAGAAAAATGTGTATATTTTACAAACGCATTTGTTTCATCTACAAAAGATACGAACAAATATACGAACGCTCCTGCCACCGCTTTGTATATTACCAAACAATGTTCGATCAGTTCACAAATTTATACATTATAGATATTTACAAACTAGCGTTTGTAGAATGTACAAAGTTACGAATTTAAAAAATTTTTTCATGCGGCCAACACTACAAACGTTTATACTATATACAAAACATTTGTGCATTCTACGAATAGACTCTGTTTGTATTTCTTCAAAGATTTTTTTATGATTTTTTTTTTTGAGACATGCATAATGTTGGTGTATTTATTTCATACACATGTTATAGTTTGACTTAAATATATTTGGAAAAAAAAAATAAAAATTATCGATAAATAAATCCGCGGAAGCGATTTTCCGGAGGCACCTTGAAAAAATTTTTTTTTGCGGTGAACACAATTAGAGGTTAGCGGATCATCTGGAAAAAAAATTAAAAATAAGTTTAAAAGGTAATATGCTTCCCGAGGTAAAACCGAATTTTTTTTAATGTTTTTTTTTTTTTGTAGCGTTTGGAAGTCAAAGACGGGATTTTCGTTGAAAAATTGAGGTTATTTTATGACATTAAAGTAGGAAAAAAAAAACTTTGGCATTACCTGTTGATTTATAATAATTCAACTTTGTCAAAAAATCGAGCTTGAGGTCCGCTCACTTGAAACGCTGCATCTTCTTTTCTTTTTTTTGCACGATTTACTTGAAATTTTTGCAAAATACTCCTGAAGTGTTGTACTTTCAGAAAAAAATATAAATAAAAATTTTAAAAAAATGTTTAAAAAAGTACCATCCCCTTAAGCTTTAAGCCTTCGATTTTCCATACTGTTTATAACTTCCATACTGTTTCGAGATTAAATCATATCTCGAAGAACACCGTTACAATGCCATCTTTAGATTTTCCAATTCAGAGTCTTTTACAGCTAGCTCTGGTGTTCCACCTTGGTCTTTTTTTGTTTGTTTTAACAATTTTTGATGTACACTCTAACAAAAATTCACGAGAATTAACTACAATAATTGCTGGCAACTGATTGCCTACATTTATTGTCGATAAGTCCCATCGATCAAATTTCAAAATATTTCACGCTGAAATTGTGTAAATTCTCTCACCTATAAGAATCTCTTTCGCGTCCTTGTAAAAACTCTCTTCTACAACTACCAATCTCATGCTCTTTTTCGTTTACAGAAAACGCTATAAATGCGTGAATCCTCTCACATATTTCTCTCTTTCTCTTTTAACTGTTCAATATTCAAGTAATGAAGCGTTTTTTTTATGCGTGTTTTTTCAGTATTATTGCGGAAAATATATGAAACATATTAAAAAAAACATTTTTTAAAATTTGAGAGAACGTTTATAAAAGAGATAAAGCATTTATTAAATTGAAACTGAACTTTTTGAAGCAATTTTCAGTCAAGCAATAAAAAATGGCATTATTTAAATTTTTGTGGAATTATAAATGCCTAGAATACAGGCCTAACCCTAAAGGAAAATCAACTAATTATAAGTAGTTGAAAAATTAGTTTTTTTGTCAACCACAACTAGTTGAAATTTTGACTTTTTTCCATAGAACGAACTAACATATTTTGTATGGTGATGTCCGCTAAATAAGTCAGTTTACTTTCGTCTGCATATCTTTTCAACTTCTTGTTAAATTAGTTGAATTTAAATTATTTTTTAACGACTTTAAAATAAATCAATTAAAAAACGCATATATTTTACACCATTTGTTAAATTAGTTAAATTTAAATTATTATTTTAATTACTTTAAAATAAATCAATTGAAAACTAGTTTCAGTAATATCTAGTTACTGTAAGCACGCAGAGAAAAGACATGGTTGAGACATGATTACTGCAATAATAATTTTTTTACTAAAATTATTGTATTATTTCTGCAAACAAAAATGTTTGCCTTAATAAAGTCATTGTTTACTAATGGTGGTACCAAAAATAACATTATAGTTGAAATCATAACATAGTTGAAATCGTCAACATACTATGATTGCCTCTACTATTAGTTGCAACAAAAACGTTGTAGTTCTGTCAATCATGATAAATGTGAATATTATTATAGAGACAAACATATTAGAATCTTGAATGTTTGTCTGAACTATTCTTTGATTGTTGGCAAACGAAGCAGAACATAACCAAAAATCGAAAGAATTTATTGTGTCTGAACAGTTTGCTGGAAAAACTTTCACTTCATTCAGACACAATAAGTTTTATCGATTCTTGGGTATGTGCCGTTTCGTTTGTCAACTGTTCAATTATTGTGTTTTGTTTTAAATCGCCTGATCCTAAAAACAGCACTCAGAAAAGTGATATTTTCGACTTTAATTGTAGCAAACATGTTTCTTTTTACCGTAAACATATTTCGCAATTCTGACCATATTTTGTTTATCACAAATATTGCTATTTTTGACAATGTACTTAGTGAACCATGTTTATGAATGGCATTAGTCAGGCGAGCGGCAGTAGCGGCTGTGGCTTACTGGTAGTGTGCGTGGCTCGTAAGCGAAAAAGCCGCGGTTCAAACCCCAGCTCGGACAGAAAATTTTATGATAAAAATTTTTCAATTGAATTAATATTTCTGTTCAGCCTAGTCAATGGCAAGTATTTGGAGATATCTTAATTAATAGCTATGGAAATTGGAGTGCATGAAAATAAATAATATTTAATAATATTCTGGATCCTAAAAATAAATTCATAAATATAGTTGCTGCAATCATTCTATTTTTGACCCAATAAGAGAATAATGATTGTTTCAATAATATTTTGGTTCCTACAAAAAAGTTTATTTTCTAAATATGGTTGTTGTAATCATTTTATCATGATCAAAAAAATATTATATGTTTAAGAACATGTTAGCAACAATCATAATCCGAATCATACTATGATCCTCTTAAAACATGGTTGTTCCAACTATGTTTTTTCTCTGCGTGAGTGGGATATTACTGAAGAAGATCTTGAAAGCATTAAAATTTTTTATTTATTTACATCAAAGAGATAATTTATTTTATTGTTTTGAAAAATATATACATAAATTCATATTAGTGAAAGCCTAAAGTTAATAATATTTAATGAAAAAGCATGGTTAAATATATATAAACTTGTTATCTAATAAAACTTTGCTAAAAAAACATGTCAAAATCAGAGTAGTTGTCGCCTTAATATAATTCAAAGTAGTTTTTGAACCACTTGTTTTTAAGTAGTTTCTCAATTACTTCATATATAATGCAATAAAAACTATTCAAAATTAAAATGGATTCCGCCTTAATAAATTCAAAGTTGTTCATAAACAAGTTTGTTTTAAATTAGTTTTTTAATTGGTTGTTTTTAAAAACAAGTTAGTTTGTTCCTATTGGGAATGTCTAATATTTACAGGCATAAACACTACACTTGAAAATATTTATTTGTAATTCTTGAGGTATATTAAAACTATGTTATATTATATTATATTATATTATTTTATAAGATTAACTTTTCTTATTAATTTACTTATTATTATTATTTATTTGACAACAGAGTTGTTGCACTTGAAGCAAAAATCAAAATGATGAAAATTTTGCATATGCTAAAAATTCCGCTAAAACCATTGCTCTGAAGCGTTTTTAGGACTCTCTGAGCGAAAACACGCTGAAATAACGTGAAAAGTAGAGAAAGTATACATATTTTGGAAAAAAACGCAGAATTTTAGACGGAATTGAAAAAACTCGCTGCATAGTGTGATCTTTTTACAAAATCGCCAATAAATTTCGTACAATTTCACAACATTTATTGTAGTGATTTTACAATCAGTTTTTAGAGTTTAGGTGGAATAATAAAGATTCCAATCTCTCTGTGTGTGCTGACGATATGAAAATATATTGGCACATACAAACCAACGCCGATTTTTGTAATCTTTAAGATGATGTGGTTAGTTTTTCTACTTAGTGCAAAAAAAAAATCTTCTTGAGCTTAACGTACGAGAACCTATTATTTACTCGGCAAGCCAGTTCCTCTTGAAAGCTATTTACGCGACTTAGGTGTAATATGTGACAAGGGACTTAGAAACTTAATTTTAGAAATCATAATCTCATAAGTTATTGATGATATCATTAGTAGAGCGAACTCTACACTAGGTTTCCTGAAACACTGGTCCAGAGAGGTCTCCAATCCTTACGTGATTAAATCTCTCTACCTTACCTTTGTTAGACCCATCCTCGAATATACCAGCCAGGTTTGGTCTACTATCTACAACACCCATTCTGTGCGAATCAAAGCCAATCAACGAAGATTTATTCGGTTCACATTTTGCAGTCTCCCCAGTTCTGACAGTTTCAACTTGCCACCTTATGAAGACCACCTGAAGTTGATTAACATGCAAGATCTTGCAAAACGAAGGAAAGTTTCCGATGTACTTTTTATTCATCAACTTGTATGCGGATCCATTAACTGCCCAGCACTACTTCAATTGATATCCTTAAATACCAACCCACGTAACCTTAGGTCTATGTCTCTCTTCTACTTTCAACTTTCACCGCACCGACTATGGATGCAGTAAACCTGTTACCAGGATGCTTCGTGTTACCAACAATTTGATCAGCTAATTCGATTTTCATCTGAGCAGATCTCGACTCCGAAATGCCCTTTTTACCTCCAACGCCACTTCTTCTTAACTCCTACGCCACCTTTTTCCCCTATCTAATGATTTTCTTTCAATTAAGATATGGTAAATATTATAAAAAAATATTAATCCCCTTTAATTATTGTAAGTTTCTTTTATTACTTTTCTTCTCGTATTTTCTTTTAAGAATAAGTTTAGTTCTTAGTTAAACAGCTTGTGTTAATCTCAACGAATAAGTAAATAAGTAAATTAATCTAAGTCCTACGCATTTGTGATTAAAAAGTCCTACGTCCATGGGAATAACGGTCGAAGAAAGGCTTTTTGATAATTTTTTACGTTTTAATTGTTGCAATAAAATTTCTTTACATCGATATAAAAAACCATCTTGATTACTATAGAACATATATTTTTGCAAGCTCGTCACATTCTTTCTTCCTTAGAATTGGAAAAAACTGTTTGAAGTTCCTTAGAATTAAAAAAACTATTTGAAGTTTTGACTTTCCTGCAAATATCTCAGCCATTTTCAAAAGATTTCTTTCAAATCTCTGTCTTTCAATTCTCTGTCTGACAGTTTCATTAAATATTAAACGTAGCTTCATCATTTCTATTGCATTTATATTTTACTAGCTGATATACCCGGTGTTACTCGAAAGTCATTTATATAAAAATTTTAAATACACTTTTTGATTAAATGTTTTTGTAAATTTTGGAATTTTGTAAAAACGTGTTGAATTTAAGTTTGAGACCACTATAAAAATATTAGTTAAAAAATTTACCAAGCTTTTTTAAAGAAGAAATAATTTTATCACTGTTTTTTTACAATCAAAAACTGTTTTTTAGTTCTAAACTGAATTTACTGGTTACTGGTAAGCATGTTACTTGCACTTCGCTAATGAAAATCAAATTTATAAAAATCTTCCTAAAATTTTTTAGTAGTTTTTCTAGTTGCAAAATAACAATTGGATGGCCTCTAAATTAAAAATTAATGTAAATTGAGTCTGATAGTTGATGCAAAAAATAAGTAGATCACTATAAAAAAAATTTTATATAATCCAAAATGTTCGTAATTACTTAAAACAAACATCTGCATTCTTAGAAATAAATGGGGACGTTCAAACTCTATATAGAGAATTTTAACACAAAACTCAGTTTTATTAATAGTCTGGTATGAAAGATTAGATTTTTAGCCATAACTTTTGATTGGAAAGAGATATTGACTTTTTTGTAAAAAATATAAAAACAACATTTTGGAAAAAACTAATTTCGCGAAAAAAATCAAAGGTTTGTTTTGATGACAAAAACAGTAAAATAATTTTGCGCTTAGCTTTTGCAAATAAATGCTATGTCATATGAAAGGTAGTCAGATTTGCTTTTCTTAATTGATTTCATTTTTACAACAACAACAATTTTTGAGTCATTTTTTGAGTAAAAAGTCAATAATTTGGATCTTTTTTGGCATACTCATAAAACATATATACACTGACTTAACGGTACAGTTCAATCTATTTTTGTGGAGTGATTTTATTGAACTTTTGAACAAAAAAAATTTGAATGAAATATATTAATGGACAGCGGAGATATTTGCATCGAAAGACCAAACTTTGATTTTCGTGTCGTTTTTTTTCTCATTCTTAGGTAACGATGTTTTATGAAAAAGTCGTTGTACTGAAAATTTCTCCAATTTTGAAGATAAATAGTCTGTTTTCGTTTATATCTTATGAATAGTTTACAATATAGTTATTTTATGTAATTAATTTAAATGTATACTTTTTAAATTTCCTTAAGTATTAAACTAAAAATTTCCCGTTTTTTTGACACCAATAAGATTGTCATATATTGAAAAACATAGAAAATATTAGTATTGTAAAAGTAATTTTTTAATATAACATCGATAGCAGAAAAAACGACTCCACATTCAAAATTTTATGCTCCTATCACCATCTGCGAATCGAATGCTTCACATGAATCAAATCATTTGGCGAATTTTTCTTTTTGTAGTATCACTGCTTGCAAACCTACTTATTCGCCTCAGATACGATGCTGCCAAAGCAGAAAACATAAAAATTCGCTTAGAAATGTCAAAAGTCAAACCTCATATTTCAATTAAGCCGCAATAAATACAAATAAGTAAGTAGTTTTGAGTTATTTTTGGCGAGAAAATTGTGAAAACGGAGACTTTATGAAGATAACGGTGCAGTGTTATAGACAAAAAAAATCCACCGGAAGTTCCTGACCACCTGTGATAATTTTAATCTTCCCTGTTAAACTTTAGTGAAATAATTTAAGTTTTTGCTTAGTTTCAGTTACAAACTTTATTTTTATTCTTAAAATACTAAACTATAAAACGATTTGCAGCACAGTCTATTCTTTGAAGATTATTAAGAACCTGAGACTTTGTGTAGACTACGATGTGGGCAGTTGCGGGAGACAGTCGCGTGGACTGTATTGTCGCCAAAACTTAGCCCACTGAGTGCCGCAACATGCCTCAAGTTGAAAAGGACATCGACGTCCTGCTCCAAGGCTGAAAGACTGAGCTGTTTATTGGACCCTGCACCAGTCTCTGTTGCTTCCGTCCGAATTGCAGACAATTTGTTTTCTTCAGCCTTAAGTCCAGCCAAACCCAAAATTTAACTTTGTAGGTAGCTTTTTTATAAAAAGTTAAATAAAACCTCACCTTGTGCCATTCCTTTCCTTTCCGTAAAGGAGGTCCTAAAGAATTTAGCTCTATTAGCCATGACTCCCTCTGGTTTTTTTTTATTGCAGCCGAATTTTCCTTGTGCAATTGCTAAACCAGGAACTGTCGGCTGTTCGTTTTTTTGTTCTTAAAATATACAGCTATTTGTTTAAAATCAAAGACAAACAGTTAAATAACAAGTTACTTATGCAAGTTAATATGCAAGTTACTTACCTTTTTCAAATAATTTATTTTTGTTTTGACAACATTTTTATGCAAATATCTAATTCACCGGCTAGTCACCAAATATTTCTATTCTTCCATATTTGACGTTAAAGTCGAATCACATTTGTTAAATTCGCGAACAGTGATACCACCAATATTTCTATTCGTCTGTTTTTGACGTTTGAGTTGAATCACATTTGTGAAGTTTGCGAACAGTGATACCACCTTGGCGAATTGTACTTGTTTTCTATTTGATTCGCGGATGGTGATAGGGCTATTAACTTTCGACGCAAATATCTTCATCGGTTTTTGATACATTTCATTCAATCTTCTTTTGTCTAAAAATTTAAAGGGAAACTTGAATTCTTTTATAAACCTTCTCATCAGAGCAGGGTTTTTCGAACATTCAAACTGATTCTGGTATGTCATATCCTGGTGCTAGTAACCTACTTTTCAATAAGTTGAGGCGGCAATTTTTTCTTTTATTCTTCAACAAAGCCAACAGCATAGGTTGTCCAAAATTATTAATTTAGAAAATTTAACCAAATCGCGCTAATAGCACTAACTACCAAAAGGGCAGAACTACGTCTTGCGAGCCAGCTAGTAAGAACTGCGTGAAGATAAATTCGCAGCTCCAACGCTAACTTAGCAAAGACTCAAACCAATATTTCTTATGCGGAACTTTCAATGCGAATTTCAATTCTTTGGTACTAAAGTACTAAAGTACGAATTTAACTTTTGGTACGAAGTTAACTATTGCACAATTTTACAATTAAACAATTTGGCCTACTAAAATTTTTGACAAAATAATTAAAGACTGGTTCTAGAAAAGATTCATGGTACTAACTTTTGATGAAAAAATCTTAATATACGTTAAGCCGTTATATAAGTATATACGTCGTTAGTACGTAAAAGTCTTAATATAAGAGGTTAGTGATGTACCATTTTAACAATATATGATTCATTTGTGTACCTTAAGTAAGGATTTAGGCAAAAGCGATTGAAATTAAGGCATATTTTAGACGATTTTTTCTAAAAAAGTACATTATATAAATAAAATCAAAAAATTAACATTATTTTTTTCCATATTGTTGCGTATAAAAACTAGACAAATTTATCAAAGACTCTTATTTTGGTTAGTGGGGTGTAGAATTGCATTATAAACCATTTAATAAAAATATTATAAAATCGGTCGATTAGTTTGTTTGCAGGAATGTGGCCCTTTTTGAAAAAGTATGTTTTGGGAAAAACGCGTTTTAAATTACTCTGGTTAGTTAAAGTCACTCTGGCGCACCCGGTTTGAAGCGCTGTAAAATTTTTATTATAAGCAGGATTAATTTGAAGTTGTACATTGAATAGTTGTACAACAATAATATTTTTCCAAAATATTCAAAATAAAAAAATTTAAAAATTGTTTGCCCAAAACCTCCCCTAAAGTTTTTTACAAACAAAAATTATTCAAAAAGTAGTTATTGGTAATAAAGATTATATATGATGAATGCTAAGTTCTGATGGGAAAATTTCTTATATTCGAAATACAAACTTGATATGCTATGCATAACATTGAAAAAGTAATTGATGCACTTTCAAGATTTTGGATTACATGTTTTAAAAGAAATGATTGGTACTAGAGAAGATTCATTGAACTAAATATAAATACAACTTAATTACCATCGACTGCCTTTTCAAAAATTGTAGGCCAAAATTTTTTAGGCCAAAATCATGAGGGTGCAAGGATAAATCATATATCGCTAGAAAAGTGCGTCAATTACCTGTCCAATGGTATATTTATCCATAAAATAATATCAAGCTTGTACATTTGATATTACACTTTTTCAATCAAAAGTTAGTTCCATGATTTAAATTCGTACTTCGCAAATATACGAATGAATTCAAATTCATACAAAAAGATTAATTTATACCAACTTTGCAATAGTACATATTCAAATTCGTACTTAAAGTTACATTCGTACTTTGAAATCATTTATCATCATTTTATGCTCGTCTGAACATAGCCTTTATTGAAGAAATTTTTTTTCATCTTTTTTCCTTCATACTATATAATAGCAAAGTTTATCTTTCTTCTAAGCCATAAAGCTAGAGAAAATTTGAGGTTCGCGCTCCCTTTTCTGATCTAACTGTTTTAAGTATCCAAAATTCATAAACTTTGACACATTCTAATGCAAAACAACATGAGCTGAAACTCTTTTTTTTTTTTGCGCTCACATAAATATTTCATAAAAGCACATAACAATTTATGATTTAACGCTTTTTAATTTCTACTTTCAGCCTGTTTTTATTCTTTAATTATGTGTATTGCTTTCAGCAAATAGGCCTTTATATATCTATGCTGACAATTTATAGCTCTGCGTCATCATTTTTATACACTATAAATCGTTATTGTAACAGTTTTATGGCGAATTACGTTTTGGCATGCTGGCAAACTGCTTCTTTTTTTTTTTGTTTTTGTTAATCGTAACTGACAGCATAGTTTGAGATTTTTTGTTGTTGCTGTTGTTGTTATCGTGAAAAATAAGCTATTTCATGGTTAATATGAATTTTATTTAGTTAGATAGAAAATGAAATAGCGCCAGTTTCAAGGTCAACAATGTTGAAACATGGACGAGGCTGTCCAAAGGAATTTAAACATTTGGTTTGATTATAGAGAAAACAGCAATGCTGTTGTTGTTGTTGTTGTAGCTCATTAGGCTCTAACGAGGCTTTAAAACACAAAAACAGAATTTCAATCAAAATGTTTTTTTCAATTACAGCACAATTTAGAGCAAAATGTGTTGCTTCAATATCATGACAATGAAACTTCAGCTTTTAAAGTTGTTTTTGATCGGTCTAATTATCCTTTGCTACTATTTTCAGCTTTGATATAAAATATTAGGCACAACTCTTTTCAGAACGATTGAATTTGTGTTTAAAAGTTTACATTTACACCAATCACAAATCATTAAATGCCAAGCTTGTGAATTAGCTTGTGTATACAACATCTGTGTTGTGCTGAGCTTTTACGGCTTGGCTCCTCAATAAATATCCTTGACATACTTCATGATTTCTGTGCATTTATTTAAACTGGCATTAATTTAATAAACAGCTGCTATTCTTGCTTAATTTTGGTCCAAAAGTTAAATGAAGCTAAAACAGCAAAATTCACTAGAGTGTTGTTATTAAACCACTGCAAACAACAACATCCTTTAAGCACATGAAGATATAGATACTCCATTACAAACTTAGATTAAAGTACATGCTTAGTCAGCACATGTTCACTCAACACTTAACGTTCACACCAACTGTCATGAATTTATGGCAATCAAATGAGTTTCCAGTCCAAATCCTCCTCAACACCTTTTTTTATTTTATTCACACTTCTTAAGGATTTTCAGTTATGAAAAAGTGAAGGCTAGAAAGTTTCCATATGAAGAAGCTCACATTTCACACTGTCGCACATTCCTACTCGTTAAGGACAGACAACCAGTCAGGCAGACACGCAGTCAGTCAGGCCGTCAGTTGGTAAGCCTGTAGGACATCTTACCGCTTTTAGTATATTGTATGTCCTTGTAGGCGTTTACAACAACTTGAATCCTTCACAACCACAATTCACAAAAAGTGTGATGCTGTGTCATGAGAGATAAGTTTTCCTAAGATTTATTTTTCAACACCATCTAAAGCTTAACTTTTTATTGATGCCGATGTGTCAACATTTTGTCGCCTTTAAGTGTTGCCAACTGTCGTCTTAAAATCGCTACATCCATTTAACAAGTATTCACATTTTGTCTGTTTTTGTTGTTGTTTGTGCTTCTAGCATTAAATGTAGCGCACAGTTGTGACTGAAATTCCAACAGGTTTCACTTTGATATCTGCTAGATTATGTACAAAGATATCTTTGTATCTTACATCTACGGATAACAATCTTTTACTTTGACACTCATCAAGCTGGGTTACTTGTGGTTTTTTGACATTATGGTTTTCCTTAGAAAACAGCTAGGTCACTCATCTCAGATAAGTCGCAGGGTTTGTGATATTGTTTGCTGAAAAACATCTGTATAAATAAAACTCATTTTCTGTTCGTTTGTTTGTTTGACCCAAATATAAATCTAAACGCCAAAACGGATCTTACTTTTTTGTGGAGTCTTACAGCCCTATTTTGGCAAATTAACAAATTGTTAACCAGTATTTTGAAAATTTCTATATGTTTATTGTAATTTTTTGATTTCAAAACAAAATTTGAAGCTCAAAAATAAACAATTTTAATAAAAATTGTCAACTGCTTTTCAGTTATTGACAATTTCATTAACAAATTTTGATTTTTGAGCTTTAAATTTTGTTTTGAAAACAACAAACACATATTACTTACATTCTAGAATATATTGTTGCATACTTCGTTTTGACCACTCTCTTTTCGCCCCCTTTGAACTTTGCTGAAAATCTACTTGCTGAAGTAATTTTTTTTGCACAAATTTGCTTCTTTTTTCATTTTATAAAAAAATTCCTTTATGTTGACCAAAGTTGCGAAACATCGAAAATTTTTAATGTAAAATAACTCGAACGCTATTACTCACATTGGTTCCAAACATGCAAAAGATGGCAAAACCTAATTTTTAAAATTGCTTCAAAAACATTACTTACTTCAAATACCTTTTAAGATAGATAAATAAATAAAAAGTGCGACATAAATATTTTTTATTGATTTTTTACGACCTGAAAGTCGTAAATAATTTATTTGTACAAGTAATTTAAGTTGTTTTATATATTCACTACCAAGCCACTGTTGTCCACGGTTTCACCACGTTTTTTATGTTTTTATCAATCTCCCTTAACGCCTTTAAGACGGGAAAATTTTATTCACACCTGACTTATTTTTATGTGATACGATTAGTTTTGCGATATCCTACTTAGTGATGCGATATGGCATCATCGTCCCTATTGGAGTAAGACAATACATATCAAGGAATTAAAAAATGGTATTTTTCCCCTTGTCTTAATTTGTTTTGTTTTGTTTTGTTTTGTTTTGTTTTGTTTTGGAGCACCGATCTACATTTATCAAGGTTGCACAAGTACGTACTTTCGTATCATTTTGGACACGTTTTTATTCTTCACGTACGAGGTAAAACATTTTCCGTACTAGTACACTTTTATTTTCATCGCTTTTCTGTGTATTTTTTTCTTGGTGTGGCCACACTCGTTTTTGTTTTTTTTTGTACGCATTATAGCGATTTGGCAGCACTTCTAGCATTTGGTTGTTTGTTTACGTATGAAGTGAAAACAAACAAATAGTGCGAATCACATCTTTGGTGCGAATGGTACCAACCCTGCAAGACACTCCTAACCGAAACTTTAACACATTCACAAAAAATTTTGTATTCACTAACACAAATGCATGGTATTTTGTTATTCAAATGGCGGTACAAAATACTATTAGTTATTAAACCTATTATTTAACAGGCAGCAATTTAGTTGTACATCCCTGTTTTCTCTTATTGGTGTGGTAGACAGAGACAAATGATTTTCGTTGTGTTCTACTTGTTTTGTCTTGTTCTTTCTTATGAGAAAAATAAATTTGATGTACACACAATTTAGAAAATTTTCAAACGAACGATTTATATCATGCAACAGCACGTAAGTACTTTTAATTGTGAAATATATTAAATAAAATATTGTATAATGTAAAAACAATTATATTTTAACACTTTTCTAATGAAATAGACGAAGCTGGTGGTCGTCAAGTGCAGGTGATAGCTGCTGCTCCGAGTACTACTGGAATACCATTGACTGCAGCTCCACAACCGCAGGCTCAAGCTACACCAGCAGTCACCTCTACGGCTCAATAAAATGGAAATATTACGACCTTGCTTTTCGTTCTGCTTACTTTGGCATTCAGCAGCAAACTTTGGTGCAACAAAATACTTCGCCAACAAGTGTCTGACCACCGTGGCCATAGCCAATCCGATAGTTCTCGCCCAACAAGCAGGAGCTCCTAGCATGCTTATCACGAATACTTTTGCTGCTATTACACACAGTGTTTCCAAGTGGATTTGTTAATGGAGCTACGCAGCAAATTTCAATATGCAATTTTCAATAAAAATTCAAAAAATAAATGTGTTCATCTAGTTAAAAAATAATAGGGAATTAACCAGTCAGTTAAATGGTAGGTATAACTGGTGTACTTGGCATAACAAATAGTTAATTACTTAGTCATTTCACTGGTAGCTGCGACTGGTATTTTTGCCATATAATTAAGTTATTTAACCTACTATTTAACTAATTGCTTTAACTGGCAAGTTTGACAGATATTTTCAGTTATTTAACTTATTATATAACTGATTGGAATAGCTGGCATATAAAATGTGTGAGCGAGATGACTATGCAATTTAAACTTCTGAAAAAGTATGTGCAAGAAAAGGATACAAAATCACACGTACACAAATGTTTTGGTAAGATTTTTCACATGGCCCTTAAGAAACTGATAGAAAATACTGACCGAAACTTCCGCATTGCTTTTCTTTATATAACCAGTAATATAACCGGTTGTGTTCTTGCAGGGAAGGTACCAATGGTACTCGTACCTATAAGCTTGTATGAAAGTTTCATATAAATCAGAGGGTACTAGTACGTCGGTACTTTTGCTTTATGTTGGTATTCATAACAATTTGCCATGGTTTTATTTTTCAGTTTGTTTACAAATAATTCGACAAAAACAAAAGCTTTTGTTGATCCTTCCTTTGTTTTTAGTATAGCTTGGCATTGGTTGCATTTCGCTGTTTCAGTTTTTATTTCTGGTAAGAAAAAAAACCAAACTGAACTTTTATCTTATGATTTGCTTTTGTGCAAGATATATCGTTTGTCCATCCTAGCACCTGAGAAATCTGTTGGAAATAATCTAATTGTGCTATTCTTGTAAACACTTTAGATAAATCACTTCAAAATATCATTAATTTTTGCTAAAGATATGTTTTGTATCCTTTTACAGCTGAAATCAGTAAACTTTGTTTTGGACAGCAGCAGGGCTGAAAACACTTTATAAGGTAGGCTCAGACGATACTACATGTTGCCAAGCCTGGGTGTAAGACTGAATAACTAAAAATTAAGCTTTGCGTCTAAACGATCCCATTTGTTGTTGAACCTCAGTAAGCTAAAAAATTTGGAATGGACAGCAGGTATAGCGTTTTGGCAGCAGTGGTGATAATAAATTAATTATTAGAAGATGAAGATCATTTTTAAAGTTAACTGTTCCTAAACTTAGCTGCCAAGAGTGGTAGATATATGAAAAAAACGATGTTGCCATGTCGTTATGTTAATGTTCTTAATCAACTAGGGCGAAATAAAAAGGGAAGCTATCTCATTGGGTTTAAAGTTGAAATAATGGTTGCTTTTTGCTTCTGTGGTGTAAAGTATACCACAGTATAAAATTTTTTTAGGCGTATTGTTATTGAAATTTATAATTTTTTTTAAATTCTTATCAAATCTGTTCTGAAATTAATATTATGCATTAATAGACATTTGAAATTGCAAATGGTTGGCATTTAAATAAATATAAAACAATCAGCATTTTTTGTGATACTTTTAGTTCTGTTTTTCTTCTTATCAAATTAATTCTTGAATGAATAAAAGAGGGGTTTTATGTCAGCCAGCAAGTGTAGAGCAAATTTTCTAATTTGCTTTACGTTGACATACAAAAAATAATTCCTAGGGCAAAAAAAAGGAACCGTTAGTTAAGATTGCAATTATAAATGATCAATTAAAGTGATCAATAAGTTTGTTTATAAAAATTTCGAGAAAATGTGAAATAGCGAAATAGACTTGATTCAGATAAAAACAAACTAAAGAAAACAAAATAAGAGATTGGCAGCTAAAAGAATTTTAAAAATATTATCGATGCGTTTTTAACGCCTTTTACACACTTGCTTTTGTAATTGTAAACTAAAACGGAGCGTAGTTTGAAAAATTTTATTAATTTTCAGCTAAATGGCGAGAAAACCGCAAATCTATCTATAAAAATTTGTGATTTGTGATTTGATTGTGATTTAATAAATTAAAAAATCAATTATTTTTTGTTATAATGGGACATGGAGTGACAGAATTAATTTTTAATATATATGTATCTATTTAACAATGAAAAATGTTGCTGTTGTTTTGGCCTTCTGTCGTTTGTTGCTATTATAAATTGGGCTGTGGTCGTATAAAAATATAAACTGTTTTTGATTAACTTTTTGCTTATTTATTATCCTATTTTTCGATATTTGGCTCACTTTGTGGGCTTTCGCCAGGGCATGAAAGAATAACAAATTATTTCTTTAACACATTTAAGAGATTATATTTGATATTGATATGAATTTTTTATATGTATGTTCTGTTCTACGTTAAGTGAGTATGAATGTTTTATAGGAGAAAGAATAGGGAATTACAAGAAGGATATTTTGTCGTACTGCATAAGTATGTGTTATATATTTTGTAGTGATCTTTTTTTTTTTGCTTGTCAAACTTGTATCTTTGTTTAGAAAATCCCCACATTTTCATTGTCTGTTTTGACCTTTTTATATTTTTCATATATATTTTATTACATTGAGAGTACTTTTTTATTTTCTGCCGATGCAACCCTGACATTTATGTCTTTTTTTTTTTTTTGCCTTGTTCGAGGCCATGATACAACTATTTATCAGGTAGCCGCGCACGTAACCTATTTTCTCAGGAACTGCGGATGACGAACGTCAAACAAAAGAAAACATAAAACGAAAGTTTTTTCAAAATTGTGTTCATAATACAAAACGAGCGTTAGGCAAAATATTTCTTTTTCTATATTGTGTTTATTTATTATTTATTGATTTATTTATTTTCTTTGTGTGACAAAAAACATTTTTGATATCTCCATTTTGCATCAGCTGCATAGCAACCATAGCACGCTCTCGTTTTGATTTTCTTTTGTTTGACTTTTGTTATCCGCAGCTAAAGATGTGCGGCTATTTGGTTAGTTCTATTATGCGCGAGGCTCATAAATTTTTTTTTGTTGCGATGTGCTAGCTGAGCATGAAGAGAAAAAGAAAAATAGAGAGCAACATGAAGTTTATTGAAACTCTCGCAACACCTACGCGTCAAAAGCCAACAAATAAGCAATGTGTGGCAGCTGGGATGATTTCTTAAAAAACTTCATACCATAATTTAATATACTTATAATTAAAATTTCAAAAGAAAAATACCCTTAAATAAATCTATAGCACAAATAGGATATTTTAAATTTTTTTAATATAAATTGGCACAATACTTTTGCAGTCAAGTCGTAACTTTAAATTTTCACTTCAATTTGATGTAATATTAATACATCCAACACATACATCTTTATCTAATATAGATGTATTGGATCAAAGCTTAAGTAGTCAGAAAGAATTCAAAAGTTAATTAATTTGTGATCTATTAAATTATTACATGAACTGATTTTTCGAGTAAGTTTTTAAAAAGGCAACAACAATAACAACTCTGTGTAGAGTCAATCACTTGTTGTAGAGGCTGACTAGACAGTCTGTTTCGGAAATCACTGCTTTTCCTTTTCAGAAGTCTTTGAGTGATTAAGCCGTGATCAAACTCATTGTTAAAGTCGTATATAATTTCACACATTTTGGAACTCATTTGGAACCTTTGGGAACTGTATTAAACGAATCGAACGTTTAAATTGGCTACTTAATCATATGGTATTTAAAGAAGTAGACTATTTATATAGCTAAGTGATTGACTCTTTATAGAGTTGGTATTGTTGTTGCCTTCTTTAAAACTTCCTTTATTTAAAACTCCCAATTAAATCCATGTAAAAAATTTTAAACTAAAAATAAAATGCATGCCTAATATTTTGATAAAAAGCATAGCGTATATAAATCTTTTTTATAGTTTGTCTCATTGAAAATTTAAAAAAAAAAAGTAAAGCTTTATTCCCATTAATATCTTACAAAAAGGTATTGTTTCATGTGTGGAATATCCAATTATAATAAACAAAAATTTTACCGCATGTGCCCCAATCAGAAAATTTTTAGAAATACTAAAATGATTACGAAAGCAAATTTTTTTTTTTTTGTTTTGTTAAAACCATGTATCTTTACTTATTTGTATTTTAATTAAACATACGAAATTGTCTTGGCTTTGTTTTTTTATTTCTATTAAAACGTTAGAGCTTACATAATTAACCCTCTAGTGCAGTGGTTCTCAACCGTTTTTGGTAGCGCTCCCCCTCCAAAATTTTTTTCAAGTTCAATAAATTTGTCCTTTTTTATATAATCAGTTTCAATTTAAAAAAGTTTTCGTATAATACAACTTCAAATAAAATAAATAGTTAAGGTTTTCCATATGACCTTGTTATTTATCACGTTGATTTTCTATGATTTACATACAAATTCTAAATATTTGATAGCTTAAATCATTCTTAATTTTAAATACAAATTCTAGTTGTTAAATAGTTTAAAATCACTTATTGAGCTTTGGGTCAGGTTAGAAAATGAATTGTTTTAACGAATTTTTTCCAAAGAAACAACAACAACAGCATATTCAATATGAAAGGGAAAACATTACTAGCTGATTTCATTGCAATTTCGGCCCTACTACAGGCTTCATCAAAAATCTTTGGGAATTGGGTGCGTAACGCCCAGTAAAAATAACACAAAAACAATTTTTTCGATGTCTACAGTTTTTGAAATTGATTTCAACTGAATGTTACATGTGCAAGAATCTACATGCATTTTTACGATCATGTACCGTACTAGAGCAGCGATAGCCTGCAAAAATATTCTGATGCATGGACAATAATGACAACATTGACAAAAGCGAAAAAATACGTAGAAGCTGTGTAATTATGTCTGCAAAAAGCAACACTAAGACTGACTGCAGAGTGAATGCCGAAGCAGGCAGGCAGACAGGCAGGTACAGGCAGGCGCAGGCAGTGCCCTGCGAAGAAACGAGATAAAAATAACTTTTTTCTCTCTTGTTCACATGGATTTCCTGCGCCTGCCTGCCTGCCTGCCTGTCTGCTTTGGCGTTTACTCTGCGGGCAACCTAAGGGATCATTTATAGTGGCAACTTGTTGCTTTGCCGATCTGAGCTGAAACTCAAAATCACATGGGAGCAATAGAGAACGTCTCATCTTTCTTATTTGCCCCAATGAATTTTTGACTTTCAGCTCGGCTCGGTTCGGACGTAAGTCGGCACTATAAACGCGCCCCAAGACAATTATTGCCAAAAAATATTAAAAAATTTTTTGCAAATATATTTTTGAAATGCTTAAAGAGTTAATTCACTAAACATCGATCTAGCTAAATAATGAAGCATTTACACGGTATTTTTCTATATAAATTATGAGAAGGTACTCGGGTACCTCGTCACTCTAATGAAGGTGTTTTTTTTTGTCACTCACATAAGGGCTATAAAAGATTAAGGTATTACATTTGATACCAAGCTTTCTTTTACCAACCGTAGAGAGATCGTAGCCTGTTCTCAACTTAGTTTTTTAAACGAAAGTCAGAAGTATTTTTAGATCCCTTTACGACAAAAACAAT
Source organism: Dichetophora obliterata (assembly GCA_963920525.1). Lineage (NCBI taxonomy): Eukaryota > Metazoa > Arthropoda > Insecta > Diptera > Sciomyzidae > Dichetophora > Dichetophora obliterata. The sequence goes on from OY986439.1 coordinate 43,547,249, forward strand.
TTATGTTAGTTTAGTAAGATCTCAACTTGAATACTCGAGTATTGTGTGGGACCCATGTTACAAATGTGGGATTAGTCGTATTTAACACATTCAAAGAAGGTTCACTACATTCGCTCTACGCCATAGATTTTTTTTTTTTTGAGAATATGCCATCTTATGATGCGCGCTGCAAATTTTAGGCATACAAAAATTGTCGCAAAGAATTCAAGCACAGCGTTTTATATATCAAACGCATTTTTAATAGCAGCATAGATTGTCCGGAATTATTTGAGTTAATTCCGTTCTATGCTCCGATTCGACCATTGAAGGAGAGTTCTTTGTTCTGCGTCCATTTCATAGAACAAGCTATGGCATGAATGAGCCAATATCTAGATCTTTAGTTAATTGTAACTTAATTGCTTATAATATTGATTTTTTAAAAGGAATCAATTAAAAGGTATTTAAAAGGAATATTTTTAAAATGTTAAACTAATTTTCGCTCTTTTTATATTATAATAATGTAAGATATCACTTCTTATTGGTGAAATTATGAAATAGTTTGTGTAACAAAAGTGTAACATAATTTTGGTAGCGATTTCGAGCAGCGGACACATAATAACACTAAGTAATTTTGTATGAAAACATGTCGTATGTAACATTTTGCTACTACATACGACACTTAGTTTCACAAAAAATGGCTCTGAATCTTGGAAGAACTGTAGATATCGAAAAACTGTCGTCAATGTCAGAGAACATTCGAAACATAAGAAACCCATTCTAACTCAAAACCGATAAAATATCACACACGACACATGAGTAACATAATATTTATGTGTTATGAAAGATAATTACAGTCTTTAATTTTTGCAACATCTCCTTCAATTTTTTTAATTCCATTTATCTCAAATAAGATTTAGTCTATTAAATTTATAATTTGTAAGCCTTTTGCTGTTCTTGCTTTATATGAATATAATGGAAAAAAAATCAGGTAAATAAAAGTGGTAATTTTTTATATATTTAAACCTTTAAGTTATATCGCTATAATTCCTAATTAAATTAAAATTTTTAATATTTGCTTAATAAGAGTTTTAAATAATAACCTGATCGTAAGAGGAATTCATGAAAACACACCATATTTTAATAGCGATTTCACATGCAAACTGTAAAATTTACAAAATGTAAATATTTTACGAACATCTATCTACGTTAATATATTCACAAAATAGACAAAAAAAATGAAAATAAATTGCAAAATTCGTTATTAAAATATTTTAAATATTTTTTTTAACGGAAACAATTAATTTTAATATTGAAATATTGCACAAACACACAACATTATAACGCATGAACGTGTTTTATGGTTAGTACGTGCAGCATAGAAACATTTAATTAGAAATCATCGGAATAAAATTAACACGATTTATATTGATTTCAATTTAATTACAATGCAAGTAATTTGTGGGTCTGCAATAAATTAAAGTTGTTAAAGGAGAAAATGCTGGGAAATCGGATGTTATTAAAGTTTACTTTAAAATACATAATGAAAATATTTTTTTGCCTTAAAATTTTGGTAAAACAACATAAAATATTCATAAATGCAAAACAACATGTTAAATTTATTCTCATTACTTATATTGTTCAACTTCTGAGAAGCATGAGAAGTGACCTTAATTAAGGATTATAAAAAAATCAAGCCAAATAACCTGCGAGTGTAGTTAAACAAAACATAAAGATATTAAATGAAACTGAAGCAGATGTGTCGAATATGTTTAGTGCTAGAGTTACAGAATTCTAAAAAAAAATCATACAAACTCTGGCCTTGATGTTGAAAAATCACCCAATTAACCTGCTCATGCAATGGCTACGCATGAAATGTGAAATGTGTGTTAATGTAATACTTAGACAAGCATAATTTTTTTAAGTGGTTTGCAAAAAAAAAAAAACCAAAAATACAAAAGCGACATTGGTCAAATTTATAACAAAATTTTAGGCAGCGTAAGTGTCGTAGCTGTGTGTGTCTAGGTGTTGTGTGTGGAAAGCATACAAATGCAATAAATAGCGTGTAAGAACACAATTTGTTAACTGTCGTTGATGACGACAACTTCCGGCCTTTCAAACAGCTTTTAACAATGCCAACACGTTTAACATACAAACACCAGAAAATAATCCAATTAAAAGCGGAAATTATAGAGAAAAAGATTTTTACGACCACTGCGCACTGTGGTTGAATAAAATCAAAAAGAGCACACACATTCGTAAAATCTTATGTTAATTATTTGAATTTTTACATTGTAGTAATGTCTGGAAAGCATGTTTTATAGGTATTACAATGTTTGCACAATTAAAAAAGAATTAATTTATTTTATTTTTGAAAAACATGCATTTTTATTTTTTTAGAATATAAGAAATTATAAATAGGCAAACCTAGCTTAAAAATCTTGTGTAACCAAATATTTTTAGTGTATTTTAACGCAAACGTTTCAGAAAAGAATGAGCTTATTTTGGGGGCTTTGACCTTTGATTTATAAAAAACAATCAGTTTCTTGCAAGAAATATAGGTGCAACTTACACTTTCCAAGGCATGCGCGAAAAATATTAAAAATTTACTGGTTTGGGCTACAAAGGTAATGAACCATTCGTAATTTGAGCCCAATCGTTAAAGGCTACACTCTAACAAAAATTCACGAGAATTAACTACAATAATTGCTGGCACTGGTTGCCAACATTTATTGTCGTTAGAAAAATCCCATAGAGCAAAATTATAAATATTTTTCGTTAAAAATGCATAAATCCTCTCACCTACAATTATTTCTTTCGCTCTCTTGTAAAAACTCTCTTCTAAAATTATTTCTTTCAATCTTGTCTGCGCTTGTAGGAAAAATCTAGAAATGCGTGAAGTCTCTCAAGTATGTTTTGAACATGGCAACAACAACAACTCTGCATAGAGTCAATGACTCCGCAGAAGGCGCTACTCTTTCCTACTTCAGTAGGCTTGAGTAATTAAGCTGTGACCAATCTACTGTTTAAGTTGTATATAATTTGGCACTTGTTCGAATAAACTCTTTGAAATCATATGACGTTAAAGCAGAGGTTTTTATTTAAGGACAAACGTAAAAGCCGCTGCTGGAGCGTTTTTAGGACTATCTGAGCGAGAACACGCTGAAATAGTGTGAAAAGTAGGGAAAACATACATATTTTAAGACTCTCTGAGCAAAAAAATGCTGAAATAACGAGAAAAGTAGAAAAAATAAATATTTTAGAATTCTCTGAGCTAAAACACGCTGGAATAGCGTGAAAAGTAGAAAATATATATATTTTAGGGCTCTCTGAGCGAACATGCGCTAAAATAGCGTGAAAAATAGAGAGATATACATATTTTAAGACTCTCTGAGCGAAAACACGCTCAAGAGTAAATATACATATTTTGGAAAAAGACGCTGATTTTCAGACAAAATTGAAAAAACTCACTGCAATGTCGTGAAATTTCACAACATTTATTGTAGAGATTTTTCAATCAGTTTTTAGAGTGTATGTATGTAATTAATGCGAACAATATAAAAAGACCAAAAAATTCAAGCTATTGACATACAATACTAATTGAATAAAAAAACAAAAAGTATTGTTAGATGGGTCACGCCTGCTTAACACGCTCTATTTACTTAAACAGCATAATGAAATTAAAATATCTTAGCCAATATGTAAGTAAAGTGACTCAAATAGCTCTTTATAATATTTTTAAAATTAAAAAAAAATAATTTCTGCAACGCCCACAAGCAACTTCTACAATATTAAAAAACGCATAATAAAAATAAACGTCTGAATTAATTTGAACAAAAAAAAATAATAAAGATTTTATTTTATATTGGGATGAGTATAAACAATATAAAATTTAACTTACCTTAACACGGTGCTATGAGATTTTTCACAATACTATACTATCATAATAAACTTTTTCATCATTTATCCTTTATTGCAGGGGTGGGCATGAGTGAGGCCATAGCCGTAGTAAGATTATCAAAACCTTTCAAAACAACTAAAGAAAAATTTTAATAAAGGTATTATGATTAAAAAAAAAATCAAAATTAATTTTAATTATATACATACGTAACACACAGATAACAAAAACAAATTAGTCATTTAAAGTTTTTAAGCAAAACGAAAATGAGATTTAAAACAAATCTTTGGTCAATATTTTAAAATTTTGTTCTACATTTTTTGAAGCCGTTTGAAACAACAACAACAACAACAACTAGAAACACTACAATTCGAACAGCTGACTTTGGTATCTACCTCATCTTTTGACAGAATTCTTTTTAATTTAAGCTTACCAATCTGGGCTGAGACATGGAAGAAATGTACCTCAGTAAAATATTTATATATGCACACATATTTCTTATTTTTTCTCCGTGGTTTATAATAGTACATTTTTTTGAGTTTGCCAAAATTTTTGTTAATAGATGAAGTTTATTAGTTGAATAGAGAATTCTGCTTTTCTCCGTATTCGTAGTACCGTTAATCGGAAATACTGGGTGTATTTCTTTATTCATTCCGGATAAAGAAGAGAACGAATAGAATAGATTGTTGTTTATCCAGAACAGAATGAATAAAGAAACAGTATTGGAAAAGAAAGAACATTTTTTTTTTGTTAAAATCAGAAACATATTTTTCGTATTTAATTAAAGACAACAAAAACACCAGAAAAAATTTAAAAAATAAAAATGCAACAAAGCAATCTAAAACATTTGAACTAAAAAATTTTTCCATTTTTATTTAGCGACATTTTACTTCAAACAATCGAATATAACCTCACTCACAAGGAATATTCTTTTTATTCTACCTTAGCTGATAGTATAAAAAGAACGCGTTTGGAATATTCCGTAAGAATAAAGAAATACAAAAAGAATATTCCGGATAATCAAAACTGAATAAAGAAACAAAAGCAGTCATTCCGAACGTCTGGAATGAATAAAGAAATACAGCCACTGTGTAATCTCACGTGTGCAATAGAAAATATTTATATGTGCACAATTGCTTTTTTTGCGTGTTTTAACTGCTAAAACGCAAAAATTACAAAATTTTGTTTATAACCTTAGTAAGAAAAACTATAAACATAACGGTAATACACTTTTGGAACAAAATATGAGCACATTTTAGAGTTATTTCATTTTTCAAATAAAAATGCCATGTGGAACCACTTTATCTGAAGAAGATCGTTAAAATCGACTTCAATAAAAGGCTTAAATGTAGCCGGTATAAAAGTAGATGCTATAGCTGCTAGGATAAATCGTCACCGAAACACCATAACAAATTTTTTAAAAGACTCTGACAACTATGTTATAATCAAGCGCAGTGAAAGAAAATCCGTGATTGGCCAACGGCTTAAAAGACGAATTCGACGTCTTGCTGTGGAGAAAGGGATGAGTTGTGGTGAAATTGCTGCGCAATTGAATCTTCGGGTTACCAAAAGCAGAATCTAGCAAATTTTGAATGAAAATTCTAACGTCAGTTATGAATCACCCTTCTCTTAACCCAGACTTCTACCATGACACATTTCGGCCAGTCTTGCATATGCTGAAAAATAGAAATTATTTGAGAAAGAATTTGGAAATGTTATATTAAACGATGATAAAAAAGGTTCAACGTTGACGGGCCCGACGGTTGCCAGTAATACCGGCATAATTGGCGATAGCCACGACAAATTAGGTTTCAGATACTTTGAAAGTCTCCCCTGTATTTGATTTCGTGCAAATCGAATGCACAAATGTATATCGAGTTATTAGGTGATGTGTTTATTGAGTTCACATGCTATATATATACCAGGATAACTGGACTGCAGGACAGCAGGACAACGCACCAACAAATTCTTCCAGAACCACAAATGACTATCAATAAATCTGAAATATACCCGTACTTTTGTGATCTGCTATTAGCCATGACTTGAATCCTATCGAAAACCTGTCGGGCATTCTTTCGGCCCAAGTTTATAGAAACGGGCGCCAGTTCGAGTCGATGAAGCATCTGAAAAAAGGTTTTTAAGAAGAATGGCAGAAAATCGATCGATGGCTCCATCCTCAGATCGCTGATGTACTTCATGCTTTTCACGTTTAACCAAGTCATATGTAAGAAAGAAAGACATATTCTTTCATAAAATCTATATATTTTTCTATTTTTTCCATAAAATCAATAAAAATAGGTTTTGCACATATTAATATTTTCTATGAACTTTTTAAAAACATTATCATTTTTTTAATATTAAATTTTTTAATATTTAACAATAAGTTTTTTAATAAGCTATATCTTGTTTTGCACATAAGTCCTTAATACTATTGCAATAAAAAAGTAATATAAAAACAAATGAAGTTATGTTTGCTTAGAATTGCATTTGAATTATTTTACTAGAAAGAGAACGTCTTGGAAAGGAAACAAAAAAGTAAAAAAAAAAATTTTTAAATAAGTTTTTTTATAAAACAAAATGTAAAATTAAAAGAAAAATAAATTTAACAGACATTTATAGTAGGTATATTAAAGATTCATAAGAGCCCCTCTCTTGGTTACTCATCATCATAATAAAATCATACTCCAATAATAGGCACTGATATTGTCTATTAAGCCCTTTATAACGGATCGCGGACATCGTTGCCTCAAGTTTTTTTAAATTTAAATGTATTTTATATTTTGATAATTCCTAAATTCCTCATCCCTAGAACTTACTTATTGGAGTGCTTATAATGATGATGAGTAACCAAGAGAGGGGTTCTTCTGTATCTATAATATACCTACTATATACATATATAACAAATGTCAATTAATTTTTTATTTTAGTTCACGTTTTGTTTTAAATAAAAGCTTATTTTTAACATTTTTTTACTTTACTTTTTAGTCTTAAAAGTTTATTATTAGCATCTTTTATTTTCAAAACCTTACGTTTTTGTATTTGTGGGCGGTAAAAGCGGGTTTGGCCAAATTTTTTCCCAAACCCCATCCTCTACTTGAAGGAAATTTACTGAAAATTTCAAAATTTCAGCTGAATCAGCGTAGTAGTTTTGGAGATATCGCATTTTTATTGATTTTTAGGTGGAAAAAGGGGTGTGGCATTTTATCATTCTATTGCATTGTCACCTGACTTACTTAAAAAAAAAAAAAAAAAAAAAAAAAAAAATAAACTGGCCATTTCAGCCCTTGGAAGGACTTTGACCTAGCTTCTATTGATCAATTGTGTTGTGCGTGTTATTAAATGTTTGATCACAAATGATCGAGAACTGGACCTACGTGTTTTATGCCGACTCCGAACGGCTTATGTTCTCAAGAAGCTTTACATGGCAATTTATACTCTCTGAGGTTTGCCATTGTCTGCAGAGAGGTGACGACCGAACAGAAAAATTAATTCAATTGAAAAAACTTTTCTGTCTGAGCTGGAATTGAACCCGGGCTACCGCGGTTCTTTAGCTTAGGGGCCACGCACTCTACCCACTAGGCTACGGCCGTCACCTGACCTGACTTACTTATGTAAGTTAAATTTCAGCTTAATCGTATAGCAACAAGAGTTCGTAAAATACTTTGCAAATTTTGATGGACATACGAACGAAGCAAGTTTAATAAAAGCTTATAAAAACAGGGTACACTTTATCAAATTTTTCATCAAATCATTGGTGAAACAACGATAGAACAACATGCAATTCCATGGAATTTGAATTTAAAGAACAAAGCAGTAGTTCATTGCTGTAACTATTACGACAAATAGTCACTTTTTTCTGACGTCACAGTTTTTCATTTCAAAAAACTCACTTTTGCAGAAATTTGTGTTTCTGTAACTGATAAGTGAATAAATAGTGGTCCGTGATGAAAAATGTACACAAGCAATAGGGAACACATGCAAGTAAAACGTATGGAGGAACACTTTGTGTACAACTATATCTGTGCTGCTTTCAGAAATTTATAAACTAAAAACTCAAAAAAAACACATTGTGCTTTATTTGTAATGCTTGTTTTTTAGTTTGGCCTTAAAACCATGGTAATCCGCATAGTTCACGAAATATCTTTTATTTTTCAAAATAATTTTATGGTGAAATGTGTCCTTTACAAATCTGCGTTTTAGGACAAAATATTCTAAAGCAAAGTTACATTATTGTAAAGACCTTATATTTTTGGTTAGAGATTACCCGAGTCCTTCTTCTTTAAATTTTTTTCAGCTGCTAACATTCCAGGTGGTCTAGCAAAACAACTCACAATAAGCAAATATTTTCCTCACTACCCTGTAGGAAAATCAACTAACTTAAAAGTAGTTGAAAACAACTAGTTGAAATTCTGACTTTTTTCCATAAAACGCACTAACATATTTTGTATGGTGATGTCCGCTAAATTAGTCAATTGACTTTCGTCTGCATATGTTTTCCACTACTTGTTAAATAAGTTAATTTTAAATTATTTTTTTTTTGTTATTTTAAAATAAGTCAGTTCAAAACTAGTTAATATTCCACTTATTGAAGATGAATTTCAAAGCATAAAAATTTTAAATTTCTATACATCAAGGAGATCATTTATTTTATTGTTTTGAAAAAAAAAATAATTTTATACTTGTTAAATTAGCTAAATTTTAATTATTTTTTTAGTTAACTTAAAATAAATCAACTGAAAACTGCATATATTTTCAACTACTTGTTAACTTAGTTAAATTTAAATTATTTTTTTTTTTTGTTACTTTAAAATAAGTCAGTTCAAAACTAGTTAATATTCCACTTACTGAAGATGAATTTCAAGGCATAAAAATTTTAAATTTCTATACATCAAGGAGATCATTTATTTTATCGTTTTGAAAAAAAAAAATACATAATTTTATATTAGTGAAAGCCTAAAGTTAATATTATTTGATGAAATAGCATGGTTAAATATATATTAAATTGTAATCTAATAAATATTTGCAAAAAAATTGTCAAAATCAGAGTAGTTTCCGCCTTAATATAATTCAAAATAGTTCATAAGCTAGTTTATTTTATATAAGTTTTTTAATTAGTTGTTTCTAAAAACAAGTTATTTTGTTTCTATAGGGTAAGTAAAAACATAGTGATAACTTCACTCGATCAAAATTGCATATTTTAGTTTACGGAAACCCTTCGGCTATCGAATTCCTTAGAAAGTAGAATTGAAACAGTCGCATAAAAGTCACCGATTTATCTCATTTTATTATCTTATTATTTATTATCTCATGTCGTCAAAGTGAAAAAATCAGGTAAGAACTGCGGTGAGAAAAGTTACAGAAACGAGCTACAGAATAACATGAAATTCCATGTAATTTGACGAGATATATAAAATTTTTGAATTTTTTGATATATCCGGAACTACTCAATAAAGAGCCGCATTTGCCCATCGTTGATCTATACTAAGACATGGTACATCATAAATTGCAAAAACTCAGTATTTTAAAGTTTAAAACAAAAATAACAAAAACTTTTATTCATAGCTAATATATTTATGCATATTTATACAAAAGGGACATCGGTTAAAACGGCACTACACTCCCTAGCGGCAACCATACAGAAGGCCCTCCACAACGAATAATACGCCATTGGTGCTTTTCTAGACATCACAGGTGCATTAAAAAATGTATCAACTATAGCAATTCTGAGCGGATTACGAGCAATAGAGATACCACCACCCATTAACTTATAGTTAGACAAGTTGATAAACTAAGAAGGATTCAATCTAAGTGGAGCACCCAATGCCTTAAAATGGAAACTCACAGTGGAACAACCCAGGGAGGATCCTTTCGCCCCTACTATGGAATCTTTTTGCCAATAAACTGCTCACAACCTTTAAAGGCAGATCCCCGAAAATAACGACCTATGCAGACGACATAAGTATAACAACAGTTGGGAAATTTATGTATACAGTAAGCTCCATAATGGAGAGCACACTCAAAGAGGTAATTAGATGGTAAAATTAAGTCAGTCTAAGTATCAACACAACTAATATGGTTCTGTTCACGAAAAGGTACAAGATGCAACCGTGGATACCACCAAAAATAAACGACATCTACCTCGTATCGACATCTCAAACAGAATATCTAGAAGTCGTCCTGTACTACACTGAACTAACATGGAGAATCAATTCTGAAGAAAGGATGAAGAAAACCACCATTGCGCTTTACACATCGAAAAAGTTGATAGGCAGCAGCTGGGGTTTCTTGCCCTTTCTGATGCACTGGATCTATGTAACGGTAGCTCGCCCTATTCTAGTTTATGGAATTATGGTGTGGTGGCCGGCTGTGAGTAATTCAACGTCCCTCAGCCACATGGAGAAAACTCAGAATCCTCGAAAAGAGCAATACAAGCAATGAGTCGTAGATGGAAAGATACGACATCGTGCGAAATCTCGGTGCAGTGCGCAATGCGAAAAAAGAACTCTGTCCATCCTGACACGCCCGCAGAGATATTGCAGGACACTAGTGGATATACTCACTAGTCACTGCATGGCAGCAGCCCACGCGAGGAAGCTGGACATTACCACGGATGACAACTGCAGGAAGTTCAAGGAACCATGCACGGTGGAGGCCCTAGAAAACTCACTATGCACATGCCACGCCCTGCTTAGATCAAGACTAAAATACCTAGGCTCATCGAAGTTTCTGTCACTAAAAGATGTGGCCAAAATGTCTTTCGAATCCTTCCTAAGGTTTTCAAATTAAACGCAAATCTTTACAGACTTTCATTAAAGCATAGTACTCTGTTAAGTTTCATGTGAAATTTCGCTCAGATGTCCATACAAAAAATGACAGCTGTGAAACAAGCGTGGAAGTTTTCAGAACATGTTCGTCAGAGCAGTACTCTGTTCTGCTGCGAGAAATGATTGCAACATGATTCTGAGCAACATATTTTCACGACAATTTAATTGTACTGCCTATTTATTTTGAAGTAAAAATAGAGAGATCATATGATATTTCTCAACTCACTGTCTAAGTCTCTCTGAGAAACGTTGCCATAGGACCTCCTCGCAACAAACTTTAAGTCAGAAATTTCACGCAACAAATAAATGAATGTTGTCAGCAAAATTTCAGGCAAGTAAAGATAGTACTATGCCTTACCCCAAAGATTCCTTTGATTTCCACCAGTACCACGAAGGACCAGAATGTGAGCCTCCATTAGGAGGTATCCGGATAAATCTATACCTAAACCTAATAGATATATTAGGTATGCTTAAAAGAAGGATATATAATTAATTTCTGTTTGGCCCATGTGAACCGTGACTCATAGGATCTATTAAACTTGCCCTTGACTAATTCTTTAGACTTAGGCTTTTTATTAATTTTAGCACTGCTTCAGGCTTTGTGTCCCCAATTTTTAATGAAAACACTAATGTCTCTCTTAGTGAACATGTCTTTAAAAGCAAATTGACAGGCATTCACATAGAATTTGCTCGGGAGTTTCTTCCTCCTGCTGCCATAGTCTTGATAATGGCATCTGATATAGATAGGCCAATCTTTTTAAGATGGTACCTGAGTGATCTGTGAAATAACTTGTTAGTACACCCAAAAAATATTTAGGATAAAAATACGAATAAAATCTTTGTAGAAAAACAAACAGAGGCTATTCGTAGAATGTAAAAATATTATGTACATAGTACAAACGTTTGTAGTGTTGGCCGCATGAAAATAATTTTTGAATTCGTAACTTTGAACATTCTATAAGCGCTAGTTTGTAAAAATCTATATGGTATAAATTTGTGAACTGTACGAACAATGTTTGATAATATACAAAGCGGTGGCAGCAGTGTTCGTATATTTGTTCGTATCTGTTGTATATGAAACGAGAGCGTTTGTAAAATATACAAATTTTTCCTTATACAATGTACAAATGGTTATTTGTATTATTCACAAATTATTTTGGAGCCTGAAAAGAACAAACAGCTTTGTAGAATATAATAATTGTTTTGCACATAGTACAAACCTTTTTTTTTGTCTGTATATTCCATAGGCAGAACTTTTTGGAAATTGGCACCGTAGATTCGTCAGTAAACCATAACTTTTAGCCAGGATAAGCTGTGCAGTCATTCCTCACCAGTTGCCGGTTGGGTATAACGACACTGTAGCGCTTCGAGAAGTTTAGCTTTGTGAGCATTCTGTCTGTAATTCTTAGGAAGGGGTTATTTTTGAAGATTTTAAGTATCTTTTTGTGGCCTGTAAATTTCCTGATTTGTTATCACTTATTTCTTCCATTCTTAATGCACTTAGTACAAAAGAGGCATGTCTCTCTTTTTCGATAATAATCGTTAATGAGAGTAACCCAATTATTAGACCCAGAGCTTCAGTTGGGCACGTTCTCATTGCCCAGTGATACTAATGCACACCATTATTTGCAGTTTTGTCAGCTGTTGTACATTGTAGAACCTTGGGCCATCTTACCAGGTCTTACAATGGTTGTAAACGTTCAATATATCAATTTCGGTTTGAGGCCTAACGTTTTGCCATGAAGGCGTTGACAGGCAAATAAGACACGTGCTGCCCTGCCTGTAATTGAATTAAAGTTGGTATTCCAAAGGAGTTGCTTACCATAAGTAACCTCTAAGTACTAAACCTCTTTTGAAAAGTCAATGACTTTCCCATCTAGAGAAGGCCTTATCAGATTTAAGTTTATTTTTCCCATGAACTGATTTCGCTAAAATTTTATACATTGTTATTTCTTAGCCTAATTAAAATATTTTTAGAGTTTCATGAAAATGGAACTTATGTTTTTTGAATTATGAGATGGTAACTTTAGTTACCAATGGGCCGATAAGTATAGTGATTTTAGACATATATTAAATGTAGTCAAATTACTAAACGAAAAAAGTTTTATTTGAAACTTTGTGTGTAAATTATAAGAATAAATTAAAAATTTAGATTTATTTCTGCAAATAATATTATTCTTATTTATATTGAAGAACACGAAAAACTAAAAAAATAAGTTTCACAAAATCAAGAATTTATAAGTTAAAGCACAAGATAAATATTTCATTTTTATTTTTTAGTTAATATGTTTTTAGTTAATATGTTTTTTATATAAAGGAAAACAATGTTGATGCAATCAGACTTTGCATTTTGAACACTCAAATGGGGTGTGAGTATGGCAAACATTGCAACGTAGTCGGTTACTTGAATTGAACATTCTGCTTGAATTGAACATTCTGCTTCAAATTAGGCAGTTGATTTTTTTAAGTTTGTACCGACTCTGAAGATTGTTCTATAGACATTGAGTTTCGTCGAGAAATGGATGGTGGGTCAGATGTCAGAAGTGCATTGACAACTTCTGCGCGAAACTGCAGCTGCGATAAAGGCTTTTGTTTTTCTTGTGTAGACACCATAACATGCAGTTTCCAAGCATTGACCATCATATTACCAAGCAAATTGATAAACAATGGCCACCATCATTTCTTTGATCGCACTGAAGTCCGGTAATTGACCAATGCGTTATCATGTAAATCCACACTGCCCATATGCTGGTTGTATTCTGCTATCTCATTGGGTACCTTGATGTTCATATGTTTCTTTTTTGAGCGGTCATAACGTTTGGCATTTTTTTGTGGATTCATTTGACCATGGTTTGTGAGAACAGTCACCAAAGCATTGTCCTTCCAACGTATAGCCAATATCTCATTTGTACGATCAAAAAATTGATAACTTTCACCCTTATTCATTTTTTGTGGCAATTCGGCTCCACCGATTCGGTTGCATCGAACAGTTCCTGCAAAAAAAAATTAACGATGGTAATCGAATTATACTGAGGAATAAAAGAAAAAACCAATGTAAATACCTGTAGCAAAGAATCCGGCAGTGTTCAATAAACACATAAGATTGTACGATGTGAAGAAATTATCAAAATAAATGCGATGAAAAGATTGCAAATCGACAACTTTTAACAAGCTAAGAACCGTATCAGCTCCCAACCCAATTTCTTTGTCATAACCAGTTGATGCTCCCCCATATAATTTTATATGAAACAAATATCCTTTTGATGAAGTAAGACACCATGCTTTGAATCCAAAACGAATGGGTTTTTTTATGAACATTTTGCACGAATGTCTTCCAAAATAAGGAATCATTTCTTCATCAATGGAAAAGTGGTGCGCAAACACACCAAACTGCATAAATCGTACATTACATAAGTCGATCAATGGTCTTACTTTAGCAAATTTGTCTTGGGGATTCAATTTATTATTATCAGTCAAATGAATGTATCGCTTTATCATTTCAGCACGATGTCGTGAAAAAGCATTTGATACAATATTGACTCCAAAACTGGGGACTCTTGACCAATATTTTTTTCCATTCAGGAATTTTATGGTAACCACTGAAAAATAGAAAACCAATAAAGCGACGTATTTCATGTGGCTCAACTATAAAAACAGCATTTTGTTGTGATGCATAAAGATTTGTTTGTTCAACAATCATATCCGTCATTTCATCATCCAGAAAGAGACTAAAAATTTCAAGTGGTGATTTGCCACCTAAAAACCAAAACACAAATACAAATCGTAAAAAACTTATTTCAAAACATGATCTTACTTAGCTTTTCCACAACAGCTCGCATATGTCCGGCTTCAGCTGCATCCATAGGTACTTTTGAATAGGCGGAAATTCTTTTGGTTCACTTTGGAGCATTGTACTCCTTCATGGCCTTGCGTTTTTTATTTGATTGGTCTTTGACTTCAGTATTCTCATTTTCATTGCTTGATTCGTACTCCATTTCTATTTCACCAGCAATATCCACGCAAAGTGGAGCATCTTCATCGACAATGTCATCATCAATTTGTTCACCATCACTGACTTCATCACAGTTAGGTAATATAGATAACATTGACATTTGATGATAATTTAATTGCTGCAGCTTCTTCATCATCACTTTCTTCTGCTTCCAAAACCGCCAACACTTCTTCTATTTTTAAATACTTTTTAAATGGGATTTTCCACGAATAACACATGCTTTTATATATTTTTTTTGAGTCCAAATGAAGTTCTATTACGCAGCGATACCAAAACAAAACTAAAATAATTGAACTGATCCGCAACCGACCCGATTTCACTCAAAAAAGGGAAATCCCCGTTTAAAAAATATCCTCTCTCGGCGAAATACGCTGAGAATTCGTCCAGAGTGGAAGCGGTGGCAATTTTCTGCTCAGAAATCACATGAAAGCAACACATATACAAAAACGGAACGTCAGATCATAGTAAAAACTAAGAAAATAACACTGAACGTACGCAATCTTTACCAAAACTATGGCAACATTTATGTCACTCAGAGAGATATCCGCCAGCCATCAGAGAAAAATTAGAATGTACTCTATCCTGGCGTTTTCCGCTATGGATTCGCCCGGGAAATTCATTTTTGGCGACTTCATATATTGTCATGTAATCTGTTTCACGGCGAATCCAAAAGCCGCGACAGAAATTGGTTCTGCTTGGGCTCATACGCAGGCGATGTTTGCACGTGACGGCAATTTCGCTCGAGGCTTCATGTTAAATCGAAAGGGGGAAATTGTGAGACTTGGGCACCCCTCTATATTTTTTGTCAACTCCCCACCCCTCCTCTGTCCCATGTCATTTATGAACGCTACTAACAACAGCGCAAATTTAAGTCTCTCAGATAATCTGCATTGTCGTTGTTTGTATCTTGTTGTGGTTTTCATCAAGCTGGTATGTTTATACGTATCCGCCCATTGGTAACTAAACTTACTAACTAAAATTACCATCTTTTTTTTTATATATTTCGAACTTTTGGAGCTCATATCGCGATATTATGAATATACATATATAAAAAATGTTCAAATTACTATCAGAATCTTTTATAATCGCATATAACTTTTTGTGTACTATATTATATTATATTATATTATTATATTATATTATATTATATTAGCGAAAAGTCCATCCTATGACTAGGGTACACAAATTAGGTGAAAGTTCTTCTCGTTGAGGGCATCCTCTGGTGGCAGTGATGATGTTACAACTCCACCATGCTCAAACATTATGATTCTCCTTTTCAGCATTATTACAATCCAGTGTATGATTAAGAAAGGAATGTTTTTAATTTACATAGCTGCTTTAATCGCGTTGTATGACGTGTTGTCAAAGTCTCCTT
This sequence comes from Dichetophora obliterata, assembly GCA_963920525.1. Classification (NCBI taxonomy): domain Eukaryota; kingdom Metazoa; phylum Arthropoda; class Insecta; order Diptera; family Sciomyzidae; genus Dichetophora; species Dichetophora obliterata. Next base: position 43,563,334 of record OY986439.1, read on the forward strand.
ATATATCAATAAAGGTAAATAGATTTGCCAGCTTGATAGGCAAACTGAAACCTGTCTAGAAGAATGCGCTTTTAGCTAGTCTCCCTAATGTTAAGTTCCAGTATTTTCTCTATTGTCTTCAAAAAGAAGGAAATAATGATGATTGGTATATACAATTTATGCAATTGTTCGGGCTTTTTACCTACCTTTAGTATAAAAACGACGTTAACCTTGGTCCATTTGCGGGGAATATGGCCTAATGAAAACATGGATTTAAAAATTCGAGTGAGTGGAAGGACTATGAATTCAATGCCTTGTTGTAATAGCCACAGATAGATGTCATCATGTCCTGGAGATTTGTATGGACAAAGTTTGTTTACGGTGCAACGTTCACTATCGGAACTAAAAAGGTTAGAGTGATTTCATTTATTTACTGCTTGGCGTTGGAAAATCCGTATCTTGGATTTAATGGATCGCAATAAATGACGCACAGTTTTATTGGTAATCATATTTGTCAGCTGCCTGTTCTTTTCTCTGAAGTCTTCCAAGTTTTTGGCTGAGCGAATATAGCTATTTTCGTAATTTACCGCTTTATACGAATAAGCACACCAACGACAAGCAATACCCTAAAAGCAATACTTTTTTCTACACAAATTTCTATTGCTTCTCGTGTCTGGCTTATCGGTGGTTTACATTTTCGTGATACAAAACGAGTCGGTTAATTTTGATAATAGCCCAGTGTCTTTCGATGGGCGGTTAGAAAGGTTTTAACTTTAAAAATTAATTAAAGTTTTTTCTAAATGACTTGTATTTGAAATCAAATATGATTTAAACTATCAAACACTTAGAATTTGTATTTAAATCATATAAAGTCAACATTTAAAAATTAATTTTTTTGCTTTGGAACCAATTACTTAACAAAGTTGAATCGAATGTCAAGTTGCCAGAGCGGGCAAAAAAATTGTCGAAGAAGTGTGTTTTCAAAACATTCGTTAAATATATTTCAGAATTCATAGAGCCGGTCTCAAATATGGGGTGCTTTGTTAATCGCAATAGTTTTATATTTTTCTTGAACTTTAGATCGTTCAACTAAAGAAAACAACATTACTTCCAGGTAGCGCATGAAAGTATTTTGTTATATATTTTTCATCACACATGATGCATACATTAAGCTTATAATGGGTGATCCAATACGAGGTCCTTTATTCAACTGAGTTGTTTTGACAGATGTTATGTGTCAAATGGCTTGTCCATATGACGTTTGTGTGCAGTATTCAATACGACTCAATCGTGAATAGACTTACTTCCAAACAACGTTTATTAATTGTGGAAGATTACTACCAAAATTGGTTATAAGTTAGAGAATGTTAAAGAGTTCTTCAACATAATTTTGTCGTTATGAGCGTTCAAAACATCAAACCAACACCAAATTTTGAACTAATTTTACACTATTGGGCATTCATTATTCAACCAGAGTGCATAGAACTCACAATCTTGAGAATATTACTGCAGTAGCAGATAGTTTTCGTAAAAATTGTGAACAACCGACATTTGTCGAAACTTGAAATTTGTCGAAAATTGGAGCCACAGAATGAACCATTTAAGAGCTCGCCGTGGGCAACATTTGAACTAAATAATTTTTAAACATTGAGTTGTAGGAACCGAACTACCATTCCAAATACAGATTTGCAGCAATACTTTGCTTTTTATGTATTTCATTTAGAAAACAATGTAGGAAGCTCTTATTAGATCACCCTTTATATTTTTCGACTTCGCTTATCTGCAATATTTTGTTGGTTTTTTTTTTTTTGAGGTATTATGTTTTTTATATGACTTCAAATTATAAAGTATTCGCTTTATTCTTAGTATCCGGACTTTTTTTTAAATCCTTTATGCTTAAGTAAACTAGTGTTTTTAGCATAATTTATAACAGTATATCTCAAATATGTGATTTGTAGGCAAAGTAGACATTCCATTTATTCAAATATTAATTTTCAAAAAAATTCACCAAAAATTTCACTAAACAAGGATTTGATAAATTTGTATATTTTTTTTTTTTTACCTTTTCATCCACTGTGTATTGCCTCAGCGTCGTCTTTGGTAAATTTTTACAATGAATGCTTGAGCCAAAGTTTTGGCTTACTTATTATTATTGGCTTTTAGCACTACGTCATAAAGTGTTATTACTTAAGGTGTACCCATTCAGGAAAACATAAAAAAAATAGCTCAATGTTGTTTAAATGTTTGAAGTGTTGCTGTGAGTATAGTTGAAATATGTGGATGTATAGGTTTGTGTATTTGCGCTAGTGAGAGTGACATAAGTCCGTGAGAGTCAGCAAGGTTTTCTTCTGATTTAATCTTAATTTTATTTATGGTGTGTTGTTAAAGATTTAATTAGGCGTTATTAATGGACAAGCTGAACCAATTATTATAATTTTAATCATTTCGTAGAATAAGGATAACGTTTGTGACTGTTTAACCAGCCATTCCCTAAGCCCTATAAACAGCACACCTAAAAAAACTTTTTTGTTATAAAAGTTGAGGACCTTATTTTGGGTCATAATTTGTTTGAAAAAGTTCATCATTATTTTTGGTGCAAATTCAAATTTTAATTTAAAAAAAAAACCTTAATTCTTTTGCCTATTTTTCAAAGTAAGTTTTACTTTTAATCAAAAAATTTGTGGACATAACTGGGTAGGAGCATTTTTAATCAATATAAAAATTTTTTCTTCTTCAAAGTTTGTTGAAAACCAAGCAGAAATCAATAATAGTTATGTATTTTTGTTTTTGCTTTTCTGTTGAAATAGCAATTTGTATAAATTTTTTTGCACTTTCCCTGTTTTCAAAAGCAACACTCATTCACAATTTCTATGAAAACATACCCACACACATTTCTAGAGCTACTGCACTATATCCCTAGAAATAAATCACTTATGTTGCTACTCAAATGCAGCATGAAAAAAGATGCGCGAATAAGCACTTTAAATCTAGCCAGCCAACAAGCACATCAGGAAGAGTTGGGAAAAATGTTTTTTTTTCTGCTCTTACTTTTTTTGGTACTTTTTTACAAAGTTTTTGCTCAACATCTATACTCTTAACCACTCTATGTTTTAGCTACAAAGTACTTCAGACAGTTTCCTGTGATCCTTGTACAAGGCGGTGGTTTAATTAATTGCTGCACTCAGCTGACTGACTCAAGGGATTCGTTTGTAATCTTAATTGTAGGCAACAGCACTGGTGAATATAGTGTGAAATGGTAGAAACTAATGTGTTGCCAAAAATTTCATTACTACTCTTTTCGTACTTATTTCGTTAAAAAGGGTTCATTCATCATTAATTTACTCGAATTGTTAATGGCATTCCATTTGCTTTGGACTAAATTGAAAGTAACTGTCTTGATAAGGCTAAGTTGTCTATAAATATTTTTTTTTAAGTAATAAAAATGTTAATAATATCTTCATGGCAGTCTTAAAAATCAACTTGTATAAAATGTTAATAATACCAATAATCAGGGTGGAAATCGGCTAAAGGCCAGCAATATATGAAATCGAAGCTCAAATCAAACATATCTCAATAGTTAATTACTGAAGCGATTTATTTGAAATTTTGAGTGTATTTGAGGCATGTTTTAGGAATAAAAAAAATCAATAACTTAATAAAGTGTGTATATATATATAAAGTTATAAAGGCTATTCACGGCTTACGCGTACATTTAACAAATCGTGTTTATAGCATGTGCTATTGCTCAAACTGTGAGCACCTCGCCATGTGACTGTCGTATTAAAAAATTATGCAACCCTGTGATGTATGTGACTATGCGGCTGTAGACTGAGCATACAAATACGAGGTACAAAAAACACGTCAAGTGCTAATTTTAATTAATCGTGTTTGCGTATTTGCGTTTTCATGCAAAACAAGAACAAAGCAAAATACGCTTACGTAAATTGTCGTACATACAAAAAATCGTACAATTAGCAGACCAGCGTATTCAAACTGTGAATAGCCTTAAAGTGTGAAGACAGATCTCAGAATTGGCGTCCATCCAAACGTATTCATATGAAACAAAGCGAACAAATTTTTTTTTTATCTACGGTACATCTATATATTAATACGCAAACACATATCTTTAGCGGCCTTTTTACGGAATTTTAGGCAACGCATTCAAGTGACACTTATATTATTTGAAAGCTCTGGTTCATAGCTAGTGCACATTATAATTTTTATTCACATGTTTTGTCATTTAGATACGTAAAAATTAGAAATTAAAAACAATTTTTCCCCATATAAAAAACAGCAACAGGAAGCAAAGCCACACATTCGCTCTATTGAGCAGCATTGCTACGGAAGAGTAGAATGCAAGAGTGATAAAAAAACAGAGCTGTGTGGTTGTTGTAGCTTTTTCTTTCCTATCCAATAGTTTTTACTTGGCGAATTTTTGGTCGAAAGTTTTCAACGCGCTAGACTTTTTTCACATTTCATGTGATTGATCACAAATTTGATATTGATTTTGAATTGAATATTTGATGAGTGATAGCAAATTTTGATTATTTTTTACTGAAATCTAGCATATTTTTGAAGTGAAATAATTCTTAACATTAAATTAAATTGAAAAATTACCACCATCTGGCGATTTGAACCTCGGCCGCATAAGTGTAAGAGCATGTGCTTATCCATTCAACCATCGAAATAGTTTAACAATCGTCGCCTAATTTTCTTCATTAAGAATAAACGTGTGCTTGTGTGTTTCGTAGAAATTTTCTTGAATTTAGTAAAAATTTTCTATTAGAGTTTATAATAACTTAGCAAATATTTCCTTGAGTTAAGTAAAAATTATCTATTTGAATTTATAATAACCTATCAAATATTTGCTTGAATTAAGTAGAAATTTGCTATTTGAATTTATAATAACTGAGGAATAATTTGCTTGAGTTAAGTAAAAATTTGCTATATAATAATATAGGAAATATATTCATGAATTTAATATGATTTTGCTTTTTTGTAAATACATGAGGAGTGATCTCAATTAAGCAATCTTTTTCGAAAAACGCAAAGAGATTGAGCAAAGTTTTGCTGATTTGATTTTTTTTTTTATTTTTGTCTTGATTCAACCAAAATAGTTTTCTCCGTGCAGCCTTTATTGTATCCAACAAACCAAACTGTGACAAGACAAAAAAGAAAGATATTATGGACTTGTTGACAACAAAAAATGAACAATGCACATTTTAAAAACGTTTAGTAAAATTAATATTTTTAAAAATATTTTACGCCCTACACAAATGAAAACGCACATTTTTAAAAGAAGAAGTAAAACGGAACGTTTTTAAAACAACTTTGAATGTTTTACTATAATAAAAAAGGGTAAAATTAATACTATTTTACTATTTTACGCCATATAAAAATAAAAATGCACATTTTTAAATTAAAAATAAAGCAAAATGTTTTTAAAACAACTACGAATGCTTTACTATAATAAAAAAGGGTAAAATTAATATTTTTAAAAACACTTTACGCCATAGAAAACGAAAACGCACATTTTTAAATTAAAAATTAAAACGAAATTTTTTTAAAAAATCAATGAATGTTTTAGTGTAACAGAGAACAATTAATTTTTTGAACAACATTTTACGCTCTATAAAATAAAACCGCACAATTGTAAATACAAAAGTAAAACGAAAGCTTTTACAAACAACTACGAAAGTTAATATTAATATTTTTAAAAACATTTTACGCCATACAAAATAAACTCACTTTTTAAAGAGAAAATTGAAACGAAACGTTTTTTAAACAACTACGAACGTTTTACCATGACATAGTAGTAAAATGACTATATAAATATATGAATAGAATTCGATAGTGGTGTTGGTTTCACATACTTTATTTAAAAACACTTGTAAATACCTAATTGTTTGTGCTATTTATTTCATTGATTTATGTATTTGATATTTGTTCAGAAAATAAAATATTCATCACTCAAACTGACTGTTCATTTTTAATTAGTAAAACTTACAAAACAAAGTCAGTTGTCGCTGTTCAACGGAGAAAATAATTAAGGAGTCTAAGTTGCAGCATTTGCTGCCACAACTCAAAGGTAAATATTAAAAATAAAATTAATGATATCTGGAAAATGCTATTTTTTTATAAACGCTAGGATACAGTATCATCATCTAAAACATTTGTACGAGATGGACATATAAATAATAATAAACTGGCCATTTCAACCCTTGGAAGGACTTTGACCCAGCTTCTATTGATCAATTGTGTTGTGCGTGTTATTAAATGTTTGATCACAAATCACCGAGAACTGGACCTACGTGTTTTATGCCGACTCCGAACGGCTTATGTTCTCAAGAAGCTTTTACATGGCAATTTTCACTCTCTGAGGTTTGCCATTGCCTGCAGAGAGGTGACGACCGAACAGAAAAATTAATTCAATTGAAAAAACTTTCTGTCTGAGCTGGAATTGAACCCGGGCCACCGCGGTTCTTTAGCTTAGGGGCCACGCACTCTACCCACTAGGCTACGGTCGCCACGAGATGGACATAGCTGATGACAAAAAAAATTAAATAAAACTATAATTTTGAAAACCAATTTAAAGTTTTTTTAATTAATATAAATAATGAAAATGGTAATTTTTGGAAATTTTTTTAAATAATGGGAAATACTGAAAATTTTCATTTTCAAAATGAAAAGAATCGTTTTATTATTGCATTTTAAAATGTTTCTTGTTCAAAATCAAACAAACATTTAAGAATCTAATAAAAAAATTTTCATTTTTTATATTAAAATAAACGTTTTAGTATTGCAGTTTGAAATGTCCATTGTTAAAAATCACACGAACATTTTAGAATCTCATTTTAAAATTTTCGTTTTTAAAATTAAAATAAACTTTTCCATGTTTGTTTAGAAATTAAAATAAAAGTTAGAAGTGCAAAATCTGGGTTAAACGTTTTAAAAAGTGGCAGGTTTCTGAGACTTTTGAAAATGTTGTTTTCTCTGTGTATAAACATCTAAGATTATTATAAACATGACGGGAACTCAAATTTAGCTGACGAAGAAGACATAATTTATATTGTTGATGAATCAGTTTTAATAAAGTAATACTACTCACAGCATATGTAACAGAACAGTTTCTATTAATTTTTGCTAAAATCTTTATTAAAAGCATGTATAGTGATGTTTTCCTACAATAAAAAAACATACAAATCTAGGACTGAATTTGAATTAATCATTTGCTTTCACTTGCCAAATCGATGAACTCCCTTAATCACGAAAAAATTTTAGTTTTAATAGTAATAATTAAGATGCATCCAATCGCTTACTCTAAATATATGTAGTAAAAGTAATTTAAACACTTTAGGTTTAGTTTAGTTATATTTAAGGCATTTATTAATAATTTAAATTCATTTAAAATATACATATTCACAACCAACTGTACAGCTTTTTAGTACATTTATTTGAACACTTTAGGTGTAGCTTAGTTGTATTTCAGACATAAATTAGTATTTAAGAACTTTATTTATTTAAAACTTTCTTTAGGTTTAGTTTAGGTATATTTTAGGCGTTAATTGATAATAAAAAGTCACTTTTTAATACATTCACGTTGTACAGTGAAATAGTTAAAATTTAGTCCAATTTGAATAGGCAAACTGCCAATCATTATATATTTTAAACAATCTTTTTAGTTTGACGACATAAAAACGACTGACTCGTGAAGCTTCGTTGGCTTGCGTTTTGTCTGTTTTCTATTTCCTTTTCGTCCAGTTGTCAGGGTTGCATTGGTAATGCATTCCACTTCTGGTGGTCCGTGTCGTTCCTACATATATTGATGGATAAAAGATACATCCGTAGAAATACAGTCTACATCGTTTATATTAATTTATAATTTAACAGGAATTTAATAAATTAATATAAACTTCTTTCTCATTTTTCTCAACATTTTGTTTTATGGAGTTAATCGATTTGGCAATTGAGGCATCCAATTATTGAAGCGATTTATTCGAAATTTTGAGTGTATATTTAGGAATATGTATATATGCATGTTTTAGGAATAAAAAAGAAAATAATGACTTAAAAAAGAGTATGTATTTAAAGTTATAAGGGCTATTCACAGTTTAAACGTGCATTTATCAAATCGTATTTATAGCATTTGTTATTGCTCCAACTGTGAGCACCACGTCATGTAACTATCGTATTAAAAAATTATGCAACCCTGTGATGTATGTGATTATGCGGCTGTCCACGTAGCCTAAAAATATGAGGTACAAAAAACACATCCAAGGGCTACTTCAATTTACGCATGTTTGTGTATTTGCGCTTGCATGCAAAATAAGAACAAATCAAAATATGCTTACGTAAATTGGCGTTCATACAAAAAATCGTACTAATAGCAGACCAGCGTATTCAAACTATTCCATCCAAGCGTATTCATATGAAACAAAGCGAACAAATTTTTTTTTTATATCTACAGTACATTTTATTTAATATGCCAGAGCCCAATTTTCAAAAAAAAAAAATTTTTTTTCAAAAATGGCGTTAAAAAGAAAGAAAATCGTAAATTTTTTGATAAGAATAATACGACGAACCGGAGTTGGTGTTAATTCTCAGTTTATTGGTACTAGTGTAAGCGTTGAGTCTATTAATAAGAAAAAAAAACAGCTACTGTAACACACTGATGTTCCTCGACATGTCATTTTTAAGTTTCGATGTTTTGGTGCCGATAATGTAGAGAATGGTCGACACCGTAGACAATGTCGACAATTGCGTAAGCAATGTCAACAAAATGCAACACTGCGAAAATGCAAGTTCTTATTAAACTGTGCTGATTCTTAAATTCCTATCAAAAATTCGTTTATTTAGCAAAAATTAACAAATTGAACACACAAGAAGCATGCCTGAATGTATGAATGTGTAAAAATTACAAATACTCCGAACTTGGACTCAATTTAACTAAATACCATAGTAAGCATGCAGCCTCTGACATCAATTATCTACACGTTGTTAATAGCAATTGTCTACACGACATTGTCGATACCGTCGACAATAGTATTATTTACATCAAGTTGTCTATGCCGCACATCACTGTTGTAACCTTCAAAGTACTCTTAACCCAAACTATGTCTTCAGTTTTTAATATGTTGAATATGACAATGTACATACTGCAAAGTTGCTTAGATATTAAACCGAATGCGGTGTGTTTTGATGGAATAAGTTTTATATCTATGTTTTTTAAGGTATTGCTTGCTTTCGTCTTATTTATCTTTGATACAATTATAACGAAATCTGAATTTCCTGCAGCTTGAAAAAAAGTCAAACAAAATTAATTCTTTAAACACGAAACAATTAGCACAATTAGTAGCAATTTTTCATACTTATTTAAAGTTTTTGAAGGTAATAAACAAACAAATTAATAAATTTCTTTTATGTACCAAACTTTTAATTTATAGACAGTCAGGATTTCTATTAAAACATACTTGCGTTACTGCTTTTCTATGGATTTCATCCTTACAACTAATTTTAATATGAGTAAAGCAGGTAATGAACCTACTTTTATTATAAGTAATAGGTACGAAGTTATAGATATTACCCTTGCCTCGGACCATATTTCCAATAGGTTACAAAACTAGAGAGTTTCTAAGGAACACTCTTTCTCAGACCATAGATATATTCTTCTTGATGTTGATGAATTTGACACGAGATACACGAGTCAATTGGGATCTTTCTTTACACACATTTAAAAGAGATCTCTCAAATGGACCACCTAATCGTCTTTGCAATAACAAATCATTTAGACAACTTAGTTGATAGTCTCACTATCACACCAAATAAAGCTATTGATACTGTTTGTCCACTAAAAACACCAAAAAGAAAGGAAAAGCTTCCTTGTTGGAATAAGAGACTAGAAGATATCCGGAAAAAGACCAGAAAACTTTTCAATAGGGTAAAGGCCACAAGATCCACAGATACGTGGTCAAACTATAAAATTGCTCTCAAAGAATATAAAAATTAATTCTGAAATTAAAATGGACCACTAGCAGGGAGGAATATCTTAATTTTTTAGTAGAAACCCACTTTTTGGGTTGTTCAGAATAAATGTAATGTTCCAATTCAGAAATATCAGTTACCATTGGTAAAAAGATCTCTAAAAATACTCTAACAAACAAAGCTCGAATGGGCAATCAGTAGCTTCAAACTATTTAAGTCACCAGGACCAGATGGTATAGCTCCCATTGAAATTCAAAAGCCGTATGGCATCATTAAGGAGTGGCTTTTGTTGATCTACCAAAGTTGCCTTGACCTAAACCAAATTCCCAAACTATGGCGCAATGTAAAGGTTATGTTTATACTTAAGGGCGCGTTTATAGTGGCGACTTGTTGCTGGACCGAACCGAACCGAGAAGGAAAACTAGAAAACGCTGCTCATACAATCATATGAAACAAGCTCAAAGTGCGTATAGTGCCAGCCGAGCTGGCAACTTCAAGTGACTTGTGCGCTGGTTTCCATTTTCCCGATTGTTGCCTTCTCGCTCGCTCGCACGGTTTGCATGTGTTTTTTTATTCATTTTACCCGTTGCTTGCTTATTACTTTCGTTAAATAACATTAAAGTACACGCTTAAACAATGTATAAATCACACTTCAGCTGCAAGCAAACTAAATTTTTTGGAAAAGTATTGATATACGCAAAAAACAACAAATTGCAGCACACCTGACTGCCAGCGTGCGATCGATTCTGTATTTCCTTGAATTCATTCATTCAAGGAAACAAAGAACACACGGTAGCAACAAAGAACACCAACATGAAAAGTAATAAGCACACAAGAACACGAAATTGCGCTCAGTCGTTATGCTGTATTTTCTTGCCCGCAAAAAATACGCACAGAAACAGCATTATAAAGAAGCAACGAAGATAAATTTCTATCAACTGTTGCACACGGAAAACAAAAAGAGAAATACTGAAAAAAGCTAAACCAGCCGGCGAAGCAATTCGTCGATTAGCGGCTGCAAGTGCATTTCATCTAAAACAGAGAATCGTAAATTATCAAATTTTCTTATGTGCGCTCTTCCTTTCCATTTGATTTTGTGCATAAAAGTAAACAAATAAAAATTACAACAACAAGATAACAACTTTGTTCAGAACATGGTGTTATTTATGAACCATAGTTTAGAGGTCAAAAATAATACAACATAAACGAAACCTAAAGAAAAAAGTTAAAACAGTTTTAACCAGTTGGATGATTAAGTTGCTTCATGCAGCTTGAAGTGCGTTTTAGCTGAGTCATAGCATCAAAAAATCTTGGGCCTGCAGCTGATGTACGTTTTTTTAATGTGGGTTCTTTCTACTATCTTCTTTTTTGACCAAAAAAAATTTGAAATAAAAACACAACAAAAACCAGCAGAAAACACTTGCGAAAAATGTCGAAACAAGCTGGTACCTCAAGTAACTTGAAACGACTTGCAGTTGCAGGAAGTGCGTTTAAGCAGCGTTTTTCGCATTTTCGTCTCTGCACTTGTTGTCCGCTGATTTGAGGAAAGCAAAATGATATAACGAAATCATGTGGCTCTTTTGATGCTTCGGTTGCAAAAATAAACAAACAAAAAAAAACTAATACATACAAACAAACCCAAAATAGTCAAAAACCAGCTGAAATAAGTCACCAGCGACAAGCGCGCACTATACGCACTTCCAGCTGCTTTTAGCAGGACGCGTTTCCAGCTCGGTCCGGCCCAGCAACCAGCTGGCACTATAAACGCGCCCTAAGGCAGCGCGCATAGTGAAGCATATGAGCGTTGCGTTGCTGTGCGAAAACCGTTTTGCTTATAAGTGCAACAGAGCGAACATTGCTTGCATCTCGTTTCTTCGCATGACTTTTGCAAACGCTTCGCGCACAGCACAGCTCATATGCTTCACTATGCCTGCGGCCTAAGGCAGGGCAAAAGCTCACAAGTAAGCCCAAAGACCTTCGACCAATAAGTCTCTCATCTTTAATTTTCTAAAAATTCTCGAGAGATTAATCAACAATCACTCGAGATTTTAAACAGAAAATAAACCACTGTCAATAGCACAACATGCCTACACCAAAGGCAAATCCGTGGAAACAGCTCTCCACTCCATAGTCTCTTTCATTGAAAAATCCCTCCTTCAGAAGGAATATACGATGATAGCTGTTATTGATATAGAAGGTTCCTTTAATAACGTCGAAGCAAGAGCTATCACCAATGCGCTAACTGAGCTTGACGGTTTTCAGTTGTTTGGTTAGTTTTTTGATGGATTTTCTGGTTTTGTAATTAAAAAACTGTCATTTTTAAGATTAATTTATCTTAATCAAAAATACTACTAATTATAGGAGATTCTAGTATTTAACAAGATATGGTATTTAGTAAAAAAATTCCCAATGGCTTACTCTACAATTCATTTAAAGTCATCACATACGTAGGATAGCCAGTTTTGTTGGAAGTTGGTATGGCGATTTTGCTATTGGCAGAATGCAGACTACGAGATTACAGATTAAGTTGTAATTTTGAGCCACTGTGCTTTTTTCAAATCATAATTCTTACAAAGTCATTTTGCAAATTTTGTTTCATAGATATTTAAACTCTGTTGTTTTGGTATTTAATATACAGTTTATTTTTCCATCAAAAGCTTTTTAACACTAATTCAAACTTAGTTAAATAAAAGATTTTTTTTTCATAAATATTTTATCATCAAAGACACTAGTTAAATTTCATTCAAACAAAAACAAAGTTCATTATCTGTGCCATAGTCAAAAGTACTAAAATTTCAAAAGTTTTTAAAATAATATGTATTATTTATTCAGCTAAATTTTTAAGCTAATAACGCAAAGTTTTTGTATGTTTTTGTATGCTTGCTCAAATGAGCATTCCACGCGTAGTTCAAGAATGCTAATTTTAGAAAATTACTTTTAAGTATTCTAAATTATGATCTTATAAAACTTTATGACTAATTTCATAGTACAGCGTAAAGATTAGCCATGCTGTAAAATTTAAATTAATTAAATGCCAGCCCAAACAGTGTTGCATGCTTCCGTAGCAAAATGTGTTGCCAATGCTTAACTTTGCGCACGCACTGCCTCTGAAATTTAGCTGTGCGGTCTACATACACACACACACATACACACACCAAACACACAAAGTCAAAGTCATATAATTTTAACGACTTAAACTTTTAACAATTGCCATGTTGCCATATTTTGCAAGAAACGTATAATATTCATAGAAACGTATACGAGCTCTACAAGGACACTCACGAGTTCTACAAACAATACACACAAGCACTACACTAAACACACGCACCACACAGTTTGATGGGCACACAAATGCCTGCAATGGCACAAAAACAACGCACCGTCAGTCAACAAAGTTTCTTTACCCAAAAACATTCCGAAATTTGAAGAAATTTTACACCAAAACTATTTTGCCAACAACAAGATGAAGAAGAACACAACAGCAGCAACAGAAAGAAGAGAAGAAGAAAAAAGATGTGGAATAAAATATGCCACTCACAGAACAACAAAGCGCTGCAGATTCTTCCCTTGCTAACTGCTGTTGTTGTGGCTGATGGCAAAAGAAACTTGGTTCAACTTGAGTGTAGCTAATTTAGCCACAATCCAAACAGCACCACACTCCATGGACACCATTAACCACCTCGAGGCAAGCTATTCGCCCCCAAAGCTGGCAACTATTTTCTTTTTAAATCAGTTGCATAGTAGCAAGAAGCTGTAGCTGCTTGCATCGTAGATGCCTTAATAATTCAGCATGTTGCATTAAAGTAAAGCGCTGAGTGTAGCTGCGCTCAGTGTGAGCCTCACCCGAAAGAACCCCGGAAAATCTCAAATGCAAATTGCTATCCGTTCGCATAATTACGTTGTGTAAATATTTTTGTGTTCTTTCAAATGGAATGATGAAATGACTTTCTCAAAAGTTTACTTTACATTTCAGCTTATAACAGTGAAGCCTCGTCCTTTATAGATTGTTTTGCAATCTATTTGTTATGTTTAAGTAGAAAGAGCTCTTTAGAGGACAATGGTTTGAGCTTACTTTTGATGTATTTCTAGAAGCTGAATACTTTCTTTAGAATATCTACAAGAGTTATGTCATACAAGTGTATGTAAATATAAAAAAATCTAAAATTGATTGAAGAAAATCATTACAATAATAACAATACCGCCCTCAAATCAAATTACACAGCTAAGAACTGATTTTTTTGCCCGGGATATAGTAGTCTTTTCTTATTTAGTTGATGGATGGAAATTCAATTGCATGCACAGTTTTTTCAGATTGGCTTACGTTTTCGTGAATTTTAAATTTTTGTTAATTAAAGGATTTTTTTTACATTAAAAAAAAAGCAACTAAAAGGCGAGCTAGGCAAAAAGTTTCATGTACTTCATTAGTTCACACTTGAACAAATTTTTAGGCATCTTAATATTAGGTACTAATTCATTTTGTAGTTTTCTATATACAAGCATTAAAAGAATAAAAACATTTAAAAAAAAATAAAATTTGACTTCGTTGATTAAGTATTTATACATTAAAATCCTTAAACTTTCCATATCCATTATTTTTTCTCGATATCACACTGGGTTTGAAAAAATTTCATTTTTAGCACACGAGAAAATAATTAGAAAACCTTCGGTTTTTTGGTGGATTAAATGCACTATTTCTCAGTGGATTGCGCTAAACACAAAACACTGGTTAACAACATGATTGAGGGAAATTGTAAACGAATTCAGTTCTAAAAAAAAAGTAGGGTACAAGTATTGGAGATAGTTTTCTTATTTTTTGTTTTGCTCGTGCATCCATTTCTCTCAATCGTCTTTGTAACTTGCGTAAAAAAACTTGCTTTCACAGACGGTATAACTTCATTCAAATCAGTTGGTAAACATTCTGCGCAGGTTGAGAATAAGATTGTTAAAGAAGGTTGAGATTGTTTCGGGGAACTACAATTTATTATTATTATTATTATTATAATTATTATTTTTATTATTAAAGGCATATAATAGTACACTTAGAACTATGTTCTCTTATAGTACAAAATAATATAAATTTAAATAACAACTAGGCTTAATTGAGAATATTTGGATTGAATTTAATTTTGTTTAACTTAATTAATTTAAGGTAAAGGTAACTTAAAATGTAAGCCAAAAATTTATTAAAAAAGAGTAAAAAGTTTTCTATTAAAACAGTGATGATTGAGTAGTAAATGAAAAAACAAAAATATAAAGAATTATAGATTTACAAGATATAGTAGGGAGCTGAGAAGAGAGAATAAATTAAAAATTTAAGTTTTTTAAGTAGAAAAAAAAGACAAAATACATTGCCCAAAAATTCCTCTCCTAGTAATTTCTCTTATCTTTCGAAGCACTGCATTCCATATTCTAATGGCGCAAGAATGATAGAATACAAAGATTGCGCCGAAGACAAGAAAATGAGCACAACAAAATTGTCGTTCTGCGCATGTACGTCATAATATCAATGCTGTTTTGGAGAGCGTTCACTTTGCATACGATTTCTACACAGAAATGAAAATTGCATACATTTTAGTTTGTATAATTAAAATAAAAGAAGTAAAAACAAATTTATTGGAACGAGAAGAAGGTAAATTTATTAAGCACTCCTTTGCAAACATTATTTTTACTATTATTTTATTACAGCCAGTAAGCAGCTTAGTCAAAAAACGAATTTGTCTGAGAAACCAACTTCAGTGAGCATTATTTTTCGACTTGGATTTTATAAAAATGTTTATTAAGAGTTTAATTGATGTAGTTTAAACATTCCCAGATATTTTATTTCCATTAATTTACCTGTGAATTGAAAGGATAAATGATAGTTCCAAGTTTTTTAATAATGAAACAAATTTTGTTAAGTTAATATATTTTTGTATTTTTGTTTTCGTTTGTGTGCATTTTCTACAATTTCTTGGTTTAATTTTTGTATGTATTGCAAACATCAGGTTTCTGAAAAATATTTGTTTGCTACTGTTACCACTATTAGCAGCTGCACACTTCATTTTTTAAATTTTAAGTTAAAAACTCGCAAATATACTTCTATATATACAGAATTAAATAAAACACAACCGATCGCAGTACGTTTCTCAAAGAAATAAATATTGTGACGTAATCAACTGCACAGCTGGTTGTCAAACTCGATTAGCAGAAGTAACAGACCTGCGCAAAGCGTAATCTCTTATTCTATCATTCTTGCTAATGGCGTTAACGAAAAACAAATGAGATGAGTTCAGCGAGTTATGCCTAGGTACAATTAAAATATGACTTTTTCTAGACAGACAGAACTGAAGTTTAGAATTAAGATAAAGCGGTGTTTTCTATGAATAAGTTTATGCAAATATATACAGTTTCTTGCATTCAAGTATGCAGTTAAATCACATTCGAGTATTGCATTTCTGTAACTAGATAAATGGTCAAATTTTTGCAAGCCACATACATAGCGTGTGGCATAATTAAAAGCAATTTGAAGCTTTGATTGGGAGGATGAGTCAAGTTTACTGTATACTATTTCAGCATACATTATAACTGGTAAGATCAGTTGGATCACAAACTTTCAGGTGACATTCTCTTACATTAGCTGACATTCTCAAATTACGAAGGACATAATAAACTTTATTGACTACACTGTTTACAACACATGATAGAGAAGAATTAATATGGAAACCGAGATTTACAATTTTTGACACAACAGTAAGCTTATTTGTTCCAATAAACAAATCCGGGACATCATTTAAACAATTTTTATTCTTACAAATAGGAAGAACATACGACTTTAATGCATTTAGTTGAAGTCCATTGCTACTGGCCCAATTATTTATACTGCTAAGATCTTCATTCAATCAACAGCAAAGATCTTCAAGAAGCGAAGTTTGACGTGACAAATACAGCTGTACATCATCTGCATAAACATGAACAGATGCATGTTTGCACACACAGAAAATATCATTTATAAACAATGAAAACAAAAGAGGACCTAGTATGGATGCTTGTGGAACACCACTTAAGACTAGTTTATACTGAGAAGACAATTGACCAACATTGACTTTTTGAGTCCTATTTAGCAAGTAATTAGACATCAAATTGACGGCACTTTCACAAAACCCAAACAAAGTCTTAAGCTTATGACACAAGTATTGATGATTAACTTTATCAAAAGCCTTAGAGAAGTCAAAGAAGGCAGAGCAAAGTCATAGACCCGGCGTCATATTCTGGTCGTATGTCATAAAGAACTTTTACAACTGCAGAAGAACACCCATGCCCAGCTCGAAAACTAGATTGCAAAGGGGATAATAGTTTTTTTTCAAGTAAGTGTTTATTGATTTGCTGAGCCATGAGCTTCTCACATACTTTTGACAGTGGTGGTAAAATGCTTATTGGCCTAAAGTCATTCGGACCGACGGGTTATGTTTTTTTGCAACAGGTAGAACAATTGCAGTTTTCCACACGTTTGGAAATGATGACGACATAAAACATGAAATAATTATATATGTAAGAGAGCTAATTATATGAGGGAGTATGAGTTTTATGAACTTTATGGGAACACCATCCTCACCTGTAGCATTTGATTTAACTTGCATTACACACTTGCCAACATCAAATTCATTTACTGGTGTGAACTTAAAAGATTGTTTCGTGGTCATATAACAATAGGGGGGTATAGTACTACTTGAGTTATCAACAGCACCAACAAAAAATTTATTGAGAGTTTCAGGATTTATATTGCATTCAGTGATATCTTTATTGTATACTCCAAGTTTTTTAATGTTTTCCAAAAGTGTTTTGGTTGGGAGCGATAGTTTTAGTTTTGCCGAGTAATAACGTGATTTGGCTTGTCTAGTAAGAAGAACGGACTCATTTCTAGCAGTTCTATAGATATTCCAGTTGGATGAGGTGTGATTTTTTCTCCATATTGTTCGAAGCTTGTTCCTTTTTTTTAGGCATTTAAAACATTTTGGGAAAACCAAGGACAAGATGTATTCTTGATATTTATCGAACGCAGGGGCACATGTTTATCAAATAAATATTTTATTGGATCCATAAGTGATCTAAGTTTATCATTAATATTGAGATGAAGCCAGCAATTATTAAGGGGGGTGATTGATATATCATGTAATAGAGACGTGTAATCAATAGATTTAAAATCACGATATGAGATTGTATTAGACATAATATTACGAGAAAAGTTGATATTTAACGAACAACAAATTAAGTCGTGATCAGAAATGAAGTACAATTGGTCAAATAACAACACAGCAGAACAGTCAGAGATAATAAAGTAGTCCAAAAGATTTGGGTTAGTATTGTCAGCAAATCGGGTGGGTAGACTTTCATTCACTATTGATAATCCTAATGACGATATTTTGTCATATAACGTATTTTTTGGAAGATCGTTCCAGATAATATTGATATTAAAGTCTCCACACAATAACATTAAATCATAATCTAGAAAACAGTTGGACAATACAGAAAACAATGGATCAACAGGGTGACATTTTTTTGGGTTATAGACACATGACAGAAGCATTTTAGTATTTTGATCAGATATACAGATATTTAAGAACTCAATACCTGAACCAGTCGACTTGCTTACAAATTCAGATTTTAAATTATTTTTATAGTAAACTGCAACTCCTCCACCCTATTTGTCAAATCGATCATTTCGAAACAGCTTAAAATTTTTTATATCACTGATTGCTTGATTTATGTCATCACATAGCCAAGTTTCAGAAATGCATACTATGTCTGCCGAAGAGTCTTCAAAGTTTTGCCATATTTAAACTGCGTGCATTGAAATGCACTACATTAAGGCCCTTGTGCTGCCTACACAAAATCTGAATCATATTTTTTTTCAATATCACCATTAGACGAATGACTAGAGTCAAACACAAGGATAAAGAACAGGAGATAACGTTTTAGGCAAGTTGAAAAATAGACAAATCAAGTAGAAGAGATAGAAATCTTGTAGAAAGCTATTGAATAGAAATCGACATAAAAAATATATAATTATAACAATATAAATAAACAAAAGCAATCTAAGTTTAAATTCAAGACCCAATACTGTTTGATGAAAAACCTTCGATAGTATTTTCGAAACTGCTGATGAGGATGCCACCTGCGTTCTTTTCCATCCTAATGTAGACAGAACCTCGAAATGTATAAGCATTATAAATGCTCTTTTGTAAAAATATTACATGCAACTAGCAATAAGCTCGAATATATAAGTTTCGGACGTTTCTAGTAAATTAACAATTTCCAAGTTAAAAAAAGTCAGAACGAGTAACGCAGCATCACAATATTTAAAAAAGAACATTTCCAATAAGATACATGAACTTTTATTTGCTCAATTTCGATTTATTTCTATTCCTGGCCTTTAAAATGTGACAAAATGACACAAAAATAGAATCCTTAATCCATCGATGTTATATTTTTTTGACTGCTTTTAACAGAGCACATGAAATTGATTCAGACAAGTTTAGAGTTTATGCGAGAGAGACTGCCGAAATGCTAATTCAAAAATATGGGTGGTGGTCTATGTCACCGAATATCCATAAAGTTTTGATTCATGGTGGTGACATGATTCAATATGCAATTTTACCTCCAGGTTTTTATATTTAATGTATCAGAATATAATTTATTTATTTATTTATTTATTTCAGTCTACTGATTATGTATCTTACAGACTATTACAAAGATAACTTAATAAATTATGCCATTAATTAAAGAGTATAAATAAATTTAATCTAAAACGGTTTTCATCTACATTAAAATTAAGAATTGGAGAGATCGTATTACATAACCGTAAGCATCTTGCGACTGGCAAATTATATGCATAATTTGTCGCTTGCGTTGTCTCACAAAACCGACGGCTTACTCTCAAATAACTAGGAGCAACATAACTTTGAAAAAGGTCAGATAGTTCGGGACAGACTAATTTTCCACTTAGTAATTTTAAACAAACATCATACATTATAGCGAAAAATTATCTATCCTCCATCGATTGTAAACCAAGTAGCTTGCGCCTGGCTTCGTAAGAGGGCATAATATCTGAACATTGCATTTTTTAAATGTGTAGATACTGTGTAATACAGATGTGTATTTCGTAAAAAGTTTTTGAATTCTTTCAATGCAATTTGAAGAAATATTATAAAACGGATTCCATACAACTGAACAGTAATCCAGTCTACTTTGCACAAATGCCACATACAAAGCTTTAAAAGATGAATGATCACTAAAGCCCGTTGAGTTTTTGTTTATAAAACCTAACATTGAATAAGCTTTTGCTGTTATGAAATCTATACGAGCGTTGAATTTTAATTTAACATCAAATATAACTCGTAAAACTTTTATCTCATATTGACTGTTTAAACAATAATTAAAAATAACTGGATTTGGCTTCATGATAAATGAAATCAAATTGCTTCATGAACTAAATTGTGAGCTTTAGATCAAGTAAGTTTTTAAGAAGGCAACATCAACAACAACAACAACAACAACTCTGTATAGCTTTAAATATAGTTATATTTAATATTAACTACTTTAAGAAAGATCTTGAAATCATCTGCAAACATAAGACATTGTGAATGTTTAATAAATTGTGGCAAATCATTTATAAAAATTAAAAAGAGTAAGGGTCCACAATGGGAGCCTTGTGGTACCCCAGATGTTGCATTTATAATCAAATTTGATTGATATGAATCTATTTGAACATATAATTTTCTTTCACATAAATAACTACCGAAAAATTTTTATAAAGAATCTTTTATCCCAAACTTTTAGAGTTTATAGAGTAAAATATTGTGATCAATCTTATCAAAAGCTTTAGAAAAATCAATACAGATAACATCTAACTGAGAATGCTGTTCCATTTCTTTTGAAATTCGATTTGTAATCATTGTAATCAAGTTTGAACAAGTTGATTTTCCTGGTAAAAATTCATGTTGGTAATCACTAATTACGTTATGAATATGAAAGTATAATTTAAAAGAAAAAGAAAGCAGGTGGGAATCCATCAATTCTAATTTTAAAAGAGTTTGAAATCTGAAATTGCTGCTTGATATATCAGCTTCTAACAAATCAAAATTTCCAATATTTTTAAAATTAGGACCATCAAAATTGGAGAAAGAATTTGTATTTGTATGTGTTTCATACACATTTTGAAAGTATTTTGAAAATAAGTTACAACTATCTAAAGCATTTTTTGATTTAAAATCTTCATATTCCATAACACTAGGGTATCCATTTGATTTTTGTTTGTCTTTAATGAAATGCCAAAAAACCGACGGATTTTTTGTTAGTTTTTATTCTATATTTAAAATATTTTGTTTGTATAAAAATTTATGGAGGAAATCAAATTCTTTTCTGATACGAATAAAAAAACATCTGTCATCCTCACAATTTGTTTTTCTAAATTTTTTGGAAGCTTTATTTTTGGTATTTTTTAAATTTTTTAATCTGATATTAAACCAAGGCATGTTTGTTCTTTCTGATCGATGAATTTTCAGAACGAATTTTGAAACACCAATTTTAAATTTAGTTGCAATAAACGCATAAATGACCTCAGAACTTGATTCAGAGTTTAACATTGACCAATCAATAGATTCTAGAAAACCACTTAAAGCTGAAAAATTTCCTTTGGAAAAATTTAATATTTCAAGTGGTTCAAAATGTTTTCTGTCAAACTCATAAAACTAGGGTTAACACATATCCCACAAGTACCTCGAAAGTCGGTTTAAATAGTACTGTAGGAAGTAAGTGTATTATGTAAGTAAGTAAGTAAGTGTATTATGTCAATAAAGTGTTCAGGAACGAGCCAATATCAGTGCTGCCAACTTTTCAATTCTAAAATCTACCCAAAAGTCGAAAAAATGCGTTTGTTCCTAAATGCACCAGATTTATTAGGTTTTTAAATATATGAAACTCCAAAAAAAAAAATTCCAAAAATAAATTTTATTCTGAACTGCCAGATATTTTATTGTTTAACCCTTTTGAGAGTGACGACTTACCCGGGTACCTTTTACGTTTTAAAACAAAGAATTTTTCATTAATGACCAAGATGAAGTACTGAAACTTCCTGAGAGCTCCTAATTTTCTATGAACTTCATCTTTTTTACAATAACAGCAAAATCAACAAATTGTGGTGGGTGCCAATAACATTTGTAACGGGGATCCCCGTTACAAGTTTGCACCCCGCACACTACGCCACTGCCTTGCTACACCACTGTACGCTTAACTCAACCAATAGCCATACCTACACACACACGCACACACACAGCCAGCACATTCAACGTAGCCAACAGCCGAGTCTACAACCACACGCAACGCTATAATTCCCAGAAGGTTAATGGCAGCATACGGATAAATAGAGCGCGTTGTGACAGACTTCGGCACGGCTCGAGAGCGTAGTGCTTTGTACCGTCGCTTACTTGTTGAAAACGAGAGCAAGTTTGTTGTTTCGAAACGAGCTATCGCAAGGTGGCTCGTATTAATAAATTTAGTTTTTTTTTATTATACTAAGTAGTTAGTGACTCATCACGTTTGCTTCGGCATATCGGGAGTCTCGTCTTTTTTTTATTATTTAGCGACTCATCACGTTTGCTTCGGCATATCGGGAGTCTCGTCTTTTCTTTTACTTATTTAGCGACTCATCACGTTTGCTTCGGCATATCAGGAGTCTCGTCTTTTTACTTATTTAGCGACTCATCACGTTTGCTTCGGCATATCGGGAGTCTCGCCTTTTCTTTTACTTATTTAGCGACTCATCACGCTTGCTTCGGCATATCGGGAGTCTCGTCTTTTTTTTTACTTATTTAGCGACTCATCACGTTTGCTTCGGCATATCGGGAGTCTCGTCCTTTTTTTTTTATTTATTTAGCGACTCATCACATTTGCTTCGGAATATCGAGAGTCTCGTCCTTTTTTTTTAATTATTTAGCGACTCATCACGTTTGCTTCGGCATATCGGTGGTCTCGTCTTTTTTTATTTTACTTATTAAGTATTTAGCGACTCATCACGTTTGCTTTGGCATATCGGGAGTCTCGTCTTTTTTTTTATTTCTTTCGTATTAAGTAGCTAGTGACTTATCACGTTTGCTTCGGCATATCGGGAGTCTCGAGGAATTCTAGTATTTTTATTTTTAAAACGTATACCAAGGCGCTTCATGCCATATTTGTAAAGATATATATCTTAGTATGCAAATTGTATACAATAATACGAACTATTAAGTCACGCAGCATAGTCTGGTCTTGCCGAAGTCAGTGTCACACCGAACATCACCGAACATCACCGAACTTCAGCGAACACCGAACAACACCGAACATCACCGAACATCACCGAACTTCAGCGAACACCGAACATCACCGAACATCACCGAACATCACCGAACTTCAGCGAACACCGAACATCACCGAACTTCAGCAAACACCGAACATCTCCGAACTTCAGCGAACACCGAACATCACCGAACTTCGCCGAATACCGAATATCATCGAACCAGCATCGGCAGACTCACCCACAACTGTATATTTATCATATTCTTAAAATATTGTGTATTGTAAGAAAGACTTGATTTAACAATAAAACAGAAAATATCATCTGAGCACTAGAATCACCAAGTCTACTTATTTATTTTGGACAAAAGTTTGAGGGTCTTTTGCTTGACCCTGGAACCGCTGAGCATACCTCAGCCGAAGAATAAACACATTTATTTACACATTTTTACTCCTTTATTGGTGGGACGAGGTACCCGGGTAGCTTTTTGTGTTTTGTATGAAACTTCTTAGAAGCTATATTTTGTTTTTTAAAAAAATTAAAATATATTTTTGTTTAAAACTAAAAAAAACTTGATTAACCTTATTACAATAAAAAATTAATAAAAAAATTCTGTGTTTGCTAAGATAAACTATAAACTCTTCTGAATTTTTTACCAAATGTCTCAAATAACAGCAGCTTTTTCTATGGCTAGACGAATGGGCCGAGTAGAATTGTTGTCAATCCGTATGGAGCGTAGCAAGCGCTTGAATCTGCCCTGAGACAATTTAGCACGAATAAAAGGCATATGATATTGGTTTCCACAATTCAGTCAGATGCTCCCTATTCAATTTGTTTACACCACAACAAATGAGTATACCAAAATATACCGGTGTGAAGTTAGCCCAAAATCTTCATCCCAAAATTTTTAACTCAGCCTAACTTTTGAATTCGCCGTAAAACTCGACCCAAACATTTTAATTCGACCCAACGCATTTAAAGTGGCAAAAACTAGCTAAATCATTTTTTTAAAAGAAAATAATTAAAAAATACGTAAAATAATGCAAAAATACAACCTATATAGTAAAACTGAACTGCAAAAAATAAAGGTTTTTAGCATGAAAATCAGAATTTAAAATTTTATTGAAACGAAAAAAAGAAAAGAAGGAGAAAAACTTCCATTCTACATCTCTGTTCGAAAATGTATTTAAATGTAGCACTTTGACTGGCACTATGCTCAAATCCCGCTCTATCGTCCTTGGCACCTAAATTTGGGCTGAAGTGCAAAAAATCGTGATTTTTTTATGAAAGTAAGAATTCAACACCCCAACTTGCCCCAAAACAAAACGTTCCATCCTGGGTTTAAGATATATGATAGCTGATGACAAATTTATGATTTTAGTCCTTAATCCCAAAATTGCTATCTATCGTCCTTTATACCGTAAAATGGTCTTGAAGTAAAAAAATCAGTTTAGAAAAAAAATTATTTTTAATATTTGTTTAAGTCCCGCTCTATCGTCCTTGGTACTTTAATTTGGGCTGAAGTGCAAAAAATCGTGATTTTTTTATGAAAGTAAGAATTCCACACCCCAAAACTTGCCCCAAAACAAAATGTTTCATCTTGGATTTGAGATATATTATAGCTGATGAAAAATTTATGATTTCAGTCCTTAATCCCAAAACTGCTATCTATCGTCCTTCATACCGGAAAATGGTCTTGAAGAAAAGAAATCAGTTTAAAAAAAAAGTATTTTTAAAACGAAAAAACCAAAAAGGTTCCACTCTACATTTTTTTTCAAAAATGTACTTGTATGTGCCTTATAGAACGGCACTATGCTCAAGCCCCGCTCTATCGTCCTTGGTACCTTAATTTGGGCTTAAGTGCAAAATTTCGTGATTTTTGTATGAAAGTAAGAATTCCACACCCCAAAACTTGCCCCAAAACAAAAAGTTCCATCCTGGATTTGACATATATGATAGCTGATGACAAACTAATGATTGTAGTCCTTTATCCCAAAATTGCTATCTATCGTCCTTCATACCGTAAAATGGTCTTGAAGTAAAATATTCAGTTTAGAAAAGAAAAAAAAAATGTATATAAAACGAAAAAAAATATAGAATCCAAAAAGGTTCCACTCTACATTTTTGTTCAAAAATATATTTTTATGTGTTTAATCGAACGGCACTATGTTTAAGTCCCGCTCTATCGTCCTTGGCACCTAAATTTGGGCTGAAGTGCAAAAAATCGTGATTTTTTTATGAAAGTAAGAATTCCACACCCCAAAACTTGCCTCAAAACTAAAAGTTCCATCCTGGATTCAAAATCGAGAAAATACGCAGAAACTGAGTAATTATGTCTGCAAATAGCAACACTAAGGGCGCGTTTATAGTGGCGACTTGTTGCTTTGCCGATCCGAGCTAAAACTCAAAATCGCATGGGTGCAATAGAGAACGCAAGTCATGCTTCTTTTTTTTCCCCAATGAATTTTTGAGTTTCAGCTCGGCTCGGTTTGGTCTTAAGTCAAAACAACAAATGCGCCCTAAGACGATTATTGCCAAAAAATATAAAAAATATTTTTGCAAATATATTTTCGAAATGTTTTCAACAGTAAAATATACGAAACATTGATCTAGCTGAATATTGAAGCATTTACACGGTATTTTTTATATAAACTATGTGAAGGTACCCGGGTACCTCGTCACTCTAATGAGGGTGTTTTTTTGTCACTCACTTAAGGGTTAAAAAGAATTTACTTCACAGGTTTATACAAATTTCAAATAATTCAATTAATCTAATTTAACGCATCTAACACAAAAAATTACTAATGCTTTCATATATTTGTACCATTAGATCACATCTTGAGATCAATTTCCATTAAAAATTAGGGCACAAACTAAGGCACATTTGCTACCCCCAAAATTAAAAAATGCAGACTTACAACAATGGCGACTTTATTCGGACAACAATGCAGACTTACAATAGGTCTTCGTTTGTACTCTTTGCCTGCCAAACGTGACCCAGAACGATCCCTTTATTCGATGCAGAGGTCGTACATTTACCAACATGGGCACCGGACATGTATGAGCTATTTTATTGACACAAATAATGAAATAGTTTCTCGGGTATCTTAGTTAATATAGAAATGAGAGCAAAAACAAACAAGTGTGCGCATTTTACCTAATTTGTACCCAACGTGCACTGTAAGTTTTTAAACGGAACTAAATTTGTTGACCAAATGGCTAGAGAGTAAAGCACAAAATCATGGCCAGTACAAATTTTTTTCAACATGTTGGATTTAGCTGCATGGGTGTTAGACCAAGAAGTAATGGTAAAAACATTCGGAAAAAATACTATATTTTACAAATAACATTTAAAATCCACAACAATGAAGAAGAAGAAAAAACCACAAGTCGTAAATATTCAACCACAAGTTTCACATATTAAACCCACGGGAAGGCAACATTGTCGTACAACTGTCTGAAATAAAAACCAACAAGATAAAATGTGTAAAACCTGCAAAAAAACTTTTGTGTTGAACCTGCAATAAATTAAGATATTTGCTATGTGCCTGTGTGCGAAAGATATATTTCTGAGCAATATTGAAATCAAAATTTAACTTTTGTGTTATTTTAAAATCAAAATATTTTTGTTTCTTTGAAACTATAATTTATTTGTTACTAAAATATATTTACAAGTAGCTGGGTCAAATAAGACCTTTTCGTCTTTTAAGGTTTGTCGATTTTCCAAGTTTTTTGGTGTTATAAAAAAGAAGATCTTTTGCTTTTAATAGATTCATTATAATATTTTTTTTAACTTTGAACACCATGGGAAAGTTTTATGCCTAAAAACTCTTCTCTTTGCAACGGGCATTAATACTATACTTTTTCTTGAAAAGAGAATCTCGGCACTTTTTAACATATGTCTGTTTGACACCTTTCAAATTCTGAACCTCTTGTGACCTTCGTTGAAACGCTCCTGTCATAACTCACATCTCTAGAGGGCTGCATATTTTGTTGAAATGCATCAAAGCTCAAAACTTTATATCCTGCATAAGAGAATCATAGCTTTTGCATAAAATGTAGTACGTAGCCTTGAGCCAACGTTTTCACCTTTTTTGTTGCAGTAATATATGCAAAACTTTGAAACTGAATTGAATTAAATGAACAACAAAGTGAAATCCTCCAACGGTGCTTTTGAAATAAATTTTTTTATATATATAAAAAAATTGTTTTACAACACATGAAATCCTTTCGCTTCCATGCCCTAACATTATGTATGTGCACTTTGCTTTCATTGGCTTTTTGTAAGAAAAATATTGCTATTTGGCGAATGTTTTTACAAACAAAAACGGTTTTTTGTGAGCAAATGGAAATAAAATTAAAACTATAACAACTGAGATTTTATATATTTTTATATATGTACAATGTACATAATCATTTTTTAACGTTATAATTTTGTTTTTGTGGCCATATTTAGTTAGAATTATTCTTTGAATTTGCCTTACTAAAGACTTTTAGCAAAATTTAAAACTTTTAAGTAGCAAAAGTGAAGGTAATTATAAATTAACTGTCGCCATTTTAACAGTACACAAAAGAATTAACCCAACTTTTATCTCAGCGTTTGAAATCAGTTAAATAGAGTATTTTATATATAGCTGCACGTATATGAGTACATATAACACTTTTATAAAACACTTTAGTAAAGTGCCAATCTTATCAAGACAGTGTTACACTCTTTATACTAGAAATCAAAAGTAGGTAAAAAAGACGAAAACTTATGTTGTTGAAACTTGCACAATTTGCAGCAAAAAGTATTAAAAACTCTTTTTAACACTTGTTTAACTGGAGCTGTTTTATAGCTTGGTTTTGTTGTTGCTGTGGTTTCTTTCACACCTTCAAATCCTAAGAACGGTATGTGTTTTAGCTAAAATTTACAACTTATTTATTGCAAGAACATTTCTCTAAACGAAAAGATGAAGAAAAGGTGGAAACGATAAAAAGCACATCCTCGATAAGTTACACTTTTATATAATAACTTGATAAAGCTGTGTAGGTACTTAATTTAACGATCGTAAAATGAAGCATTAAACTTTCTTTTTACTGAATAATTAAAAATGGCAAAGGTTAAGAAAATGACTAAATGAGTCTTTCTTTCAAGAAACATGAAGAAGAAATTATTGTCAGTTTGTAATTTTACAGACAATTACGTCTTTTTTACAAAGCAAACTAAAAGAGTGTTAAAAATTAAAGGCAAGTAAAAATTTTTGAGCTGCCTTATTTAGAACAGCAGGATATACAAATGTATTTCTTAATTTTTTAAAATAGTTAAAGCATAATCTGAAATTTAACAACTTGAAACTGAGAACAATTTTCTTGTATTTAGAAACCTTAAACTGTATTCCTTATGTTTGATTCATCAAATTTAATTTCTGTCACTTTAATATTTACTTGCTTTATCTTTTAATTTTACACTTAATGCGTCACAACAGATCCTTCAAACTTCATACTTCAAAGTAGATTTTCCAAAATTTCAACTGCATAAATAAAACACACCAAAATTTTTCGAAATGATTTTTGTTTTTTATTTTATCATGTTTTTTAGTCTATGGCATTAATGTTTATAAAAACAGTATCCGTAAAATGCCCATCACTACTTCTATGGTAACACAGGATGCTTGTATCAAAAATTTCCATGACTTTCTTGCATAGTTTGGATTGTATATCATTTATAACTCAAGTAATTTCGTTTTTTGTCATCAAACATATTGTCCAAGTCTATGTCATCTAATTAAGGTCATACAGAGTTTGTTATCATGTCAAGATAACGTTCACCGTAACAGTGTTGCCGCCATCATTTTCAAAGAAGTACGGTCCGATGACTCCACCAGCCTAAAAACCACACCAAACAGTGACTCGTTGTGGCTGCATAGTTTTATTTTTAAGTATCATGACAATTTTCAGTAACTTAAATGTAACAGTTCTGCTCGTTAAAGTATACGTTCAGGTAAAAATGTACCTCACCGCTCATGATTTTATTTTTTTTTTTTCTTAATCGGCATCAACTTCTTGTTCAAGCATCCAATTGGTGAATATTTGACGCTACAAATGGACTCTTGGCTTCAGTTCCTGTGACAATTAAATTTTTTATATGTGTACAAATAAGTCTTTTGTTAAAATTAGCTAACCAGTGCAGTAGGAAATATTCAATTGCTGTGCACTACGACAAATTGAGGTTGTCCACACTGGTCCACACTTTGTTCCACAGCAGCAATATTTTCGGCCGAACGACTTGTACGAAGATGCACGGATGTTGTCACGTTTGTCACCGACCCGGTCAGCTGATTTTTGACTCAGATGGCTTGTTATGTTGACCAAAAAAAAATCACGCAATGCGCAGAATACACTTCTTGCTGAACGACCTTTTTCATAAAATGTTTGAATCACTTTTACGCGTTGTTCAACTGAGTATCGCTCTATGGCTAAGTACGTTAAATCTTGTAGATACCAATTGTCTAAAAAAAATTAAAAAACATTAACTTATCACAAATAATCGCTGTCAAAGATCTGCATTACAATTGAATCTCTCTTTATTTCATTATTCAAACTGTATACTTGGTACTTCATACTTTAAATTTCACAGTTTATATATTCTTCTTTATATATACATTAATTAAACTTAAGATTAAATCTTAAATCTTAAATCTTAAATCTTAAATCTTAAATCTTAAATCTTAAATCTTAAATCTTAAATCTTAAATCTTAAATCTTAAATCTTAAATCTTAAATCTTAAATCTTAAATCTTAAATCTTAAATCTTAAATCTTAAATCTTAAATCTTAAATCTTAAATCTTAAATCTTAAATCTTAAATCTTAAATCTTAAATCTTAAATCTTAAATCTAAAATCTAACATCTTAAATTTTAAATCTTAAATCTTAAATCTTAAATCTTAAATCTTAAATCTGAAATCTGAAATCTTAAATCTTAAATCTTAAATCTTAAATCTTAAATCTTAAATCTTAAATCTTAAATCTTAAATCTTAAATCTTAAATCTTAAATCTTAAATCTTAAATCTTAAATCTTAAATCTTAAATCTTAAATCTTAAATCTTAAATCTTAAATCTTAAATCTTAAATCTTAAATCTTAAATCTTAAATCTTAAATCTTAAATCTTAAATCTTAAATCTTAAATCTTAAATCTTAAATCTTAAATCTTAAATCTTAAATCTTAAATCTTAAATCTTAAATCTTAAATCTTAAATCTTAAATCTTAAATCTTAAATCTTAAATCTTAAATCTTAAATCTTAAATCTTAAATCTTAAATCTTAAATCTTAAATCTTAAATCTTAAATCTTAAATCTTAAATCTTAAATCTTAAATCTTAAATCTTAAATCTTAAATCTAAAATCTAACATCTTAAATTTTAAATCTTAAATCTTAAATCTTAAATCTTAAATCTGAAATCTGAAATCTGAAATCTGAAATCTTAAATCTTAAATCTTAAATCTTAAATCTTAAATCTTAAATCTTAAATCTTAAATCTTAAATCTTAAATCTTAAATCTTAAATCTTAAATCTTAAATCTTAAATCTTAAATCTTAAATCTTAAATCTTAAATCTTAAATCTTAAATCTTAAATCTTAAATCTTAAATCTTAAATCTTAAATCTTAAATCTTAAATCTTAAATCTTAAATCTTAAATCTTAAATCTTAAATCTTAAATCTTAAATCTTAAATCTTAAATCTTAAATCTTAAATCTTAAATCTTAAATCTTAAATCTGAAATCTTAAATCTTAAATCTTAAATCTTAAATCTTAAATCTTAAATCTTTAATCTTTAATCTTAAATCTTAAATCTTAAATCTTAAATCTTAAATCTTAAATCTGAAATCTTAAATCTTAATTCTTAAATCTTAAATCTTAAATCTGAAATCTGAAGTCTGAAATCTTAAATCTGAAATCTGAAATCTGAAATCTTAAATCTGAAATCTTAAATCTTAAATCTTAAATCTTAAATCTTAAATCTTAAATCTTAAATCTTAAATCTTAAATCTTAAATCTTAAATCTTAAATCTTAAATCTTAAATCTTAAATCTTAAATCTTAAATCTTAAATCTTAAATCTTAAATCTTAAATCTGAAATCTTAAATCTTAATTCTTAAATCTTAAATCTTAAATCTTAAATCTTAAATCTTAAATCTTAAATCTTACATCTTAAATTCTAAATCTTAAATCTTAAATTCTAAATCTTAAATCTTAAATTCTAAATCTTAAATCTTAAATCTTAAATTCTAAAGCTTAAATCTTAAATCTTAAATTTTAAATCTTAAATCTTAAATCTTAAATCTTAAATCTGAAATCTGAAGTCTGAAATCTTAAATCTGAAATCTGAAATCTGAAATCTTAAATCTGAAATCTTAAATCTTAAATCTTAAATCTTAAATCTTAAATCTTAAATCTTAAATCTTAAATCTTAAATCTTAAATCTTAAATCTTAAATCTTAAATCTTAAATCTTAAATCTTAAATCTTAAATCTTAAATCTTAAATCTTAAATCTTAAATCTTAAATCTTAAATCTTAAATCTTAAATCTTAAATCTTAAATCTTAAATCTTAAATCTTAAATCTTAAATCTTAAATCTTAAATCTTAAATCTTAAATCTTAAATCTTAAATCTTAAATCTTAAATCTTAAATCTTAAATCTTAAATCTTAAATCTTAAATCTTAAATCTTAAATCTTAAATCTTAAATCTTAAATCTTAAATCTTAAATCTTAAATCTTAAATCTGAAATCTGAAATCTTAAATCTAAAATCTAAAATCTGAAATCTTAAATCTTAAATCTTAAATCCTAAATCTTAAATCTTTAATCTTAAATCTTTTATCTTTAATCTTAAATCTTAAATCTTAAGTCATTAATCTTAGATCTAAAGTCTTAAAGCTTAAATCTTAAATCTTACAACTTTAATCTTAAATATTATGTCGTAAAACATACTTAAGCAATATACAACAACGAAAAGTATTACTATGTAAATTACACACATAAAATATGTCTACAAGAAATTCTTATTCACTACATGACGTTGTTGTAATAACATTTTTTATGTATTGTCAACGTTTTATCAAAATGTAATAAAACTTATAAGAGAAAAACCAATAACATAAGAAATTGACAAAACTGTATCATAAAAAAGGGTTTTGTTTTGCATGTTGTCAATAAAGAATTTAATTGGTCAATAAAAAAGTCTATAAAAAGTGTTAGAACGAGCCACCCACAAACTTATATCTGAACGAATGTTTATGCTAGCATTTAAGTAACGATACCACTTCGTTGTAATAAGGTTGACCTAAACTTCCCCAAGGGCGAGTTTGTCAATATGTCAATTCCTCTCATTCACGACGTTGAAAACATTTAATGTTTAAGGTCTTAACATGTGTTTTAAAAGATTATGCATTAGTTATTAACTATTAGAGTAGGGTTTGTAGTAATAAACCGTTACTTCTAGCTTTATTTGTTACTAAAATTTATTCAAATAACCCTTATTTGATTACGAAATTTTCGAAGAAACCAATAGCTCTTTTCTCGCTTTATGCTCGCCTTCTACTTGACAATGCACAGTGGAACCAGCCCACTTGGAAAATAGTCCATAGCTCAAGACTTCAACGTATTGTACATTTTATGAAAAACAATATTCCAAACTGCATGTTTAGTTTGTTTTTTTTATACATCTTCTCGCTAGGTGGCATAAAAAAGTTGTCCTTTGCAGCCGATGTAAAATACTTTGGTCCAAATAACCTTAAATACTGTTATAATGTTTGGCTGCAATTTTCCCCCGCTACGAGGATCAAATGTTTTGAAAATGACTGCGTTTTTTAAAAGTCGCGCTTAATTTTTCCTAAGGGCCCAAACTTAATAATTCTTATCAAGGTTGTAGCTACAAGTACTCTTATTAATATGCACTTTGATTTTTTTGTTTCTGATAAATTGGGACCAAAATACCTTGACACCGGCTGAAAAGGACTATTTTTATGCCACCTAGTGAGAAGAAAATGCATTATAAAACAAACAAGAAATAAATTTTGGAATTTAGTTGTTTATTTTATTTACGTAAGCAAAAATTTAAATTCATATGTATTCATAGTCTTTTTCCAAAAATGTTTTACATTGAGTCTTTTTTCTTTTAATATGCAATATCTTTTGAAGATCTTTGTCATGATCATAAACACACAACGGCTTTAGCTGAGAGTTGCTCTCGGTGCTCATTAAAATTCGTTCATTTCGGGGGGTTTTAACCCTCAAAGTCCCTACTGAGAGGTTTATCAGGGTTGCAGATTTCGAAATAAAAAATTTTAAATGACAGATCGAATATTGACCCCTTTGCGCGAATTTGTCGTATGTGGCAAAAAAAAAATTTTTAAGCACTGATTTTTTTTCTACTTTTCTGTGCTTTAGCTAAATCAAAACCAAATTTGACATGCACTTAGATAATCAACTAATTTACTATAAGGGTTTCAGCTGCAATATCTTAACAGGTGATGTGTTGGGTAGTGAATAGCAAAAGTACATCAAAGAGTCAGTTTCAAAAAATTGGCACATGCGATAATTTACCGCAAATAAGTCGATATGGTGACCGTAAGTTCGAAACTTGATCCTATTTAAATGAAATTGTATACAGTTGAGCTTTCGGAATCGCTGATTTCGAATTCAAAACTTTACCCTATTCGTATGAAATTCAAATTCATTCATTAAGGCAACCTCAAAGGCATTAAGGCAATGTTGCCCAATTTGTATATAATTTTTCTACAGGTCTGTTTTTATGGTCGCTTATTTTGAATTTGATGTCAGAAATAAATAAAATAAAATGGCAGATACAAAATTGTGGCTAAAAATTCAAAATGCTATAAATTTTTTATAAAACTAAGGCACGGTTTATTGTGGGTAATTTTATAAGAATCTATCTAAATTATCACTATAAGTACTCTACCAATTGGGATGCTAGGTGAAGAAGCATCAGAAGCTCATATTAGAGACTGTAAGAACTACCGACAATTTCATACCAGGAAGCTCAGCTGCGAATACTGTTTGGAGCACGTTTCAAAGACAAATCAGCGTTCTTGTTTTAGCAAGGCAAAAATAGATCTCTTGCTGTCTTCTGAAGCACGAGCCATCAACAATAATAGCTAATATCAACCTGAGCGAGCAAAAGTAAATTGATCATGTATTCCCCAATTTAAAGTATTTAATGAAGTCATTTTATCTAATAGGCTAGTAGCGGACTAATTTTTTACCTTTTACCTTTTTTCAAAATATTTATTTTATTAAAATAAATTTAAATTAGTGTTGTATCTATATTATTTTTTGTACTTATTTATTTTTTTTTATTAAATTTTCATCGCAATATGTGAGCTGTTCAGAGCACAAGTGGCGTAAGTCCATTTTTGGTAGTTTTGAGAAAATTGAACATTTAGAAAAATTCTTATAATAAATTCCAAGTATAAAGATCTCAGTTTTGCTTATAAGCTAGGTAAAAGGCATAAATGTAGCTATCCATAATGTACAAAATAAACTAAATAGTACACAAAAATGATGCAGAATATTGCATATTAGTAGAAACATGTGGACTTGCGCCACTGAAAATTTTTTAAATTTCTCGTTTCCGCTGTAGAAATCTAATAGAAGATATTTTTCAAGAATTTTTTAATAAGGAATGGCCGCATTTTTACCTAGAAGTTGGACAAAACCACCCCTTAGCGATTATCTCCATTATTAAGGGAGATACAAAATGAATGGACTTACGCCACTTGTCCACTGAAAATTTTTTAAAATTTCTTCTTTCCGCTGCAAAAATGTAATGGAAAATATTTTTAAGAATTTTTTTAAGGGAAAGACATAATTTTTACATAGAAATTGGACAAAACTACCCATTAGCGATTATCTTCATTATTAAGGGAGATATCAAATGAATGGACTTACACCACTTGTCCTCTGAAAATTCTTTAAAATTTCTCTTTTCCGCTGTAAAAATGTAATGGACAATATTTTTAAGAATTTTTTGATGAGGAATGACATTATTTTTACATAGAAATTGGACAAAACTACCCTTTAGCGATTATCTTCATTATAAAGGGAGATATCAAATGAATGGACTTACGCCACTTGTCTTCTGAAAATTCTTTAAAATTTCTCCTTTCCGCTGTAAAAATGTAATGGACAATATTTTTAAGAATTTTTTGATGAGGAATGACATAATTTTTACATAGAAATTGAACAAAACTACCCATTAGCGATTATCTTCATTATTAAGGGAGATATCAAATGAATGGACTTACGCCACTTGTCCTCTGAAAATTCTTTAAAATTTCTCCTTTCCCTGTAAAAATGTAATAGACAATATTTTTAAGAATTTTTTGGTAAAAAACTAAATTTAGTTTCAGAAGTGCGATTTTAGCATCCGTTTTGGATTTTTTGAATAATTGAGGAGGCCAGAATGCATTTATTAATATAAAAGTTTCACAGTTGAAATTAAACACAGTTGTTTCTATTTAGTAGGGATGTTATAATATGTAATATTTATTAATATGGAAAACAATCGCTAATGGGTAGTTTTGTCCAATTTCTATGTAAAAATTATGTCATTCCTCATTGAAAAAAATTCTTAAAAATATTGTCCATTACATTTTTACAGCGGAAAGGAGAAATTTTAAAGAATTTTCAGAGGACAAGTGGCGTAAGTGCATTCATTTTATATATCCCTTAATAATGGAGATAATCACTAATGGGTAGTTTTGTCCAATTTCTCTGTAAGAATTATGTCATTCCTCATCAAAAAATTCTTAAAAATTTTGTCCATTACATTTTTACAGCGGAAAGGAGGAACTTTAAAAAATTTTCAGAGGACAAGTGGCGTAAGTCCATTCATTTTTTATCTCCCTTAATAATGAAGATAATCGCTAATGAGTAGTTTTGTCCAATTTCTATGTAAAAATTATGTCATTCCTCATCAAAAAATTCTTAAAAATATTGTCCATTACATTTTTACAGCGGAAAGGAGGAATTTTAAAGAATTTTCAGAGGACAAGTGGCGTAAGTCCATTCATTTTATATCTCCCTTAATAATGAAAATAATCGCTAATGGGTAGTTTTGTCTAATTTCTATGTAAAAATGCTGTCATTCCTTATGAAAAATTCTTAAAAATATTTTCCATTGCATGCTTACAGCGGAAAGGAGAAATATTACATAATTTTCAGAGGACAAGTGGCGTAAGTCCATTCATTTTATATCTCCCTTACTAATGAAGATAATCGCTAAGGGTAGTTTTGTTCAACTTCTAGGCAAAAATGCTGCCATTTCTCATCAAAAAATTCTTGAAAATTCTCCTTTTAGATTCCTACAGCGGAAACGAGAAATTTAAAATAATTTTCAGTGGCGCAATTTCAAATGTTTTTACTAATATGCAATATTCTGCATCGTTTTTTTGTGTTACTTAGTTTATTTTTTACGATATAGATAGCTCCAATTATGCTCTTGACCATGCTTATAAGCAAAACTGAGTTCTTCATACTAAGAATTCATTTAAGAATTTTTCTAAGCGTTCAATTTTCTCAAAACTACCAAAAATGGACTTACGCCACTTGTGCTCTGAAAAAATAATGGTATTTGTCAGAGCAATAACAAAGTGTTGCATTTTATTCAGAGATTACGTAAGCTAGGAGTTTCTAGCTTGTACTCATAAATAGGGTACATTTTTCTCTTCTTTTCTACGTACTTAACTCAATTTCTCTAAAAAATTGACTTACGCCACTTGTGCTCTGAACAGCTCATGTATCCGAATGTTGGTAACCAATAAAAAGAATTATCGTAAATTTCAAAAAACTAATTATCCGAATTTTGCGAAAAAGTCAAGATAATGATTTAAAATTGTGTATTAGATCTTAAGACTATGGAACAAGACATACTACAAAATTACAAGGAAATCTGAAGAAAAAGTTATTTATATTGAAATTTTCAATTTATCTTAGTGTTACATAAAGTCTTTTTTTTTGCACAAAACGGACAAAAAGAGGCAAAAAACTTTACACAAAATACTTTAAGAAATACGTTAAAATATATTATGTATATGGAATATGTAATAAAATATGCGTTATCGCATGTTACTGACAATCTGAGTCAAAAATTCTACGAATTAAAAAAAATTGAATTAATCCAAAATTGTAATAAACTACTTGCAATAAAGAGATATTTTTGATTAAAACATGTAAGGTAAAATATGTTGCGTGAAAATCAAATTTATATAACACATTGTACAAAATTACAAGCAAACTGGAAGAAAAAAAATTTGTTAAGCTTTGAGCTTTTAATTTTGTCCTATATTGCACATAAAGCTAATTTTTATTTTTTTGTAGTGCAAAATGTTTCAAAAAAGCAATGAGGTTTTCAAAAGTGAAATAAAAAATAGGTTAAAATAAACAATGTTAATTTTTGTTCCGTTATTGCTTGTAATATGGCAAATTAAGAAATTATATGGAATTTCTAGAAAAATCATGAAAAAATATTAAAAATTTTATACGAAATACTTGCAATATATAATTAATTTTTTACTTAAAAATGTTGAGTAGATTCTTACTTTTGAAAAAACGATAAAAAAACTACTTTAATATTATCATACTAGCTGGAACCCGGCGCGTTGCTGCCACGCCCCCGTTGCCAAACTTCCATAAAATGTTATCAGTGAACCTGCATTGGGTTGATCTAAATTTGGGTTGACTGAGAGGTGCCACGCCCCTTTGTTTAACTCCCATAAAATTTGATTAGTGAAACGGCATGTGTAAATCGTGGTAGAATAATGAATTCTTAGGCTATAACTTCAAAGCTATTCGATATCGCAAATCGCATATTTGGGTTGTATGGGAGGTGCCACGCCCCCTGAATGGCGTGTGTAAATTGTGGTAGAATACCGAATTCCGAGGCTGTGCGAGCTGTAACTGAAAAGCTATTCGATATCGCAAATTATGGGAGGTTGCCACACCATACGTCCATAAAATGTTATCAGCAAAACGACATGTGCAAATTGTGCTCGAATACCGAGGCTGTGGAGGTCTATAACTCCAAAGCTATTCGATATCGCAAATTCTGGTTGCAAGGGAGGAGCCACGCCCCTTGTACAACGCCCATAAAATGTTATCAGTAAAACAGCACGTGTAAATTGTCGTCGAATACTGAATTCCGGGGCTGTGTGAATTATAACGCAAAAGCTATTCAAAATATTAAATGTGGGTTTTAAGGGAGGTGCCACGCTCCCTTTCCCAACGCCCATAAAATTTTATCAGTAAAACGGCACGTGTAAATTGTGGTCGAAAACCCAATTCCATGGCTGTGCGAACTATAACTCAAAAGCTATTCGATATCTCAAATTTGGATTGTATGGGAGGAGCCACGCCCCCTTGTCCAACACCATAAAATGTTATCAGTTAAACTTAATGTGTAAATTGAGTTCGAATATTAAATTCCGAGCCTGTGCGGTCTGTAACTAAAAAGCTATTCGATATCGCAAATTTGGGTTGTATGAGAGTGCCACGCCCCCTTGTCCAACGCCCATTTTTTTCTTTCTGTAAAAAACGTTTGTAGACTATTACAAACATTTTAAAAAAGTTAGCCAAATTGGCGCAGGCGTTCTGCGATTTTAGGTATATATAAAAAAGTGGGCGTAAAAGTGGGAGTGGTCAATTTTTCTTCAGTAAACACTTGAAATGGATTACTACGAACATTTAAAAAATAAATTAGCCAAATCGGTGTAGCCGTTTTCCGATTTTGGATAAATAAAAAAGTGGGCGTAAAAGTGGGCGTGGTCAATTTTTCTTTCCGTAAAAACCTAAGTTGGACTATTACGAACATTTAAAAAAAAAATTATCCAAATCGGTTCAGCCGTTCTCAACTGATGCAATTACCAACGAACGACATTTGATTTTTATTTATATAGATTTTAACCTGGAAACACACAATTTTATTTTCATTTAATTTTTGTGTATAACAGACTTGACGTGGTTCATGTACACAAGCAAAGATCGATCTCAACACTAGACTCTGATTGTCTCGAACTTGTGCTGGCTTCAAAATGTTCATGTTGGAGAACTCAGACCTTCGTTAAAACAAAAATTACGTTCATTTTGCCAACACCACTTGTTCGTGTTGGAAAAATCTGGTGGTCATGAAGAGAAAATTTAATGCAATGACGTTTTTTTTTATTTCTATGCATAAATCAATCACTACCAATGTGTGACGACAAAAAAGGATGCTTTTATTATTGCTGTGCAGAGTATTGAACTGCCTTTCGGCCAAATGTGACAAATTTCGGCGCCAATGTAAATCTATACAAAAAACATTCGTTTTTGTCATTCAAGCAACGGTAGTGATCGATTTATGCATAGCAAAAAAAAGTCATTGCACTAATTTTTCTCTTCATGACCGTCAAATTTTTCCTACACAAACTAGTGGTGCATTAAAAATGGTCTTCATTTTTGTCTTAACGAAGGCCTGAATTCTTCAAAATAAATATTTTGAAGCAAACACTGACGGAATCACAGCGAATAGTTCAGATTGATCTTTTTTGTATACGTTAAGCACAAGTAAATATCAAAACGACAAAATCATGAAGAATGGTCGATAGCACGTAAACTCTGTTACACACAAAAATTAGATGGAAAAAATTGTTTTTGTGTGCTACAAATAGTGTTTATTTAAATTTATGGTGGAGATTTTTGTTTCATGAATGAAGATTTCTGAACCTTGCTTTAATATAATGCCGTACTTTATTTTACCAAATTCAGAAAAAAAGCTTTTGCTAAAAAAGAGGGGTTTCTGACCAACTGTACAATGGTGGAATAATTTGAGTTGAAATGTTGTCTAGAATAACTTTGCTCTTAAAAAGTAACTCCTAAAGCAATGGTCTTCATCTCTTCAAAGAAGCCATTTTTACTCACACACACCATGTGGTTTTTTTATCTTCCTTAGTATAAGAGCACGTGTTTCAGTATTTTTGTAACTGCCCAAAAGCAGACTACACAAAATTCCATTTATAAAAGAAAAAATGCGACGTTTTTCTGTCAGTGCTTTTTTTCTTTTATTCATATTAAAATATTTTTATGTGCTCGTTAATACTTGACTAGCTCCAGGCTTTTTTATTTATTGTTTACCTTTCATTTTCAGTTTATTCAAAATATTTATGTATGACCAAATTTTTGTTTCATATAACCATATGTTTTATTTATTTATTTATTTTTCCGGCTGCTGGTTGTGAGTGTTTTATGCAGCAGATAAGTATTAGCTCTTTTATATTTTTTGCGTTGTGTGCTCCCGTTACACAATATAAATGATTACTTGTTTCGCACGAGAAGCTTTTATTTGACTCAAAATTTTCATCAATCGATTGTGCACTTCAAAAACAATTGTGAATTTTCATATCGTTTCGAACACTTTTCTTTTACTCTTGCACACATGGATATCATGTCTTTTATACTATAACACAAGTTTTCAAAAGTACAGTTAATCAAAACAAAATATTGCATCTATAAAGTATATGCACATTTTTCATGTGGTTACGTGGGAATAACGAACGCCAGTTTAAAGTACAATTAAAAATAGTAGGTGACACAAAGTTCGAACTTTTAATTACAAAATGTACTTATTTTAACCACAATTTTTTTCTGAAAACAAAAAATTTAAGCACTTGTTTATGCATCTCATCTTTAAGCTTTACACTGGCTGCTGATAGTTGTAAAAACACAAATAAAACCGTATTTGTTTTTCTGATTTGGGATGTTATTCGCACCAGTTGCACTTGAAATGAGTGTCCACTGGCGCAGGCACTCAGCATGGTCTATTGTTACACAAAAAAACATGAATGTTATACAAAATAATAATTATAATAAATAAGCAAATACTTATGTTGGCTCTTCAATAATAACTTAAACTCGGTTGAGTTAGTTACTCAACCGTTTGCAGAGAGTACCTTACAAGCTACCAATTATTTAAGCACTTATATTTTTTAATTTTATAAAAAAAAATAGTATTCCTTAATTTGGAAATTTCTGTAATAATGGAGAGAGATACTGTTTAAAACAGATATATAAAAACCAGCTTCAACCGCATTTAAAGGGTATGATTTTTATCTGCAGAGCAAATAAAGCAATTCTGTGAAATGCTTGACAGAGCAAGCATTCAATCGAAAGATTTACACACACACACACACTCACACATGAACACGAACACACTTAAAGCCCTCATCAAAACAACACTATTTTAGATATACATATATGTAAAGGATAATATTACAAGACAACCACTCGTTACTTTTTTTTTTTGCACAAACGGAAACGGAAGCGTAAGCATGCACCAATGAGTAGAAAGAAAATCAGAACGAAAGGAATTGAAATAACATAAAAGGTCAAGTAGAGAGAAAAGTCAGAAAGAGGCTTGCAAGGTTAGTCAAGAATTTTTTTGAAGAAGCTTTGGGTGTGCAGATGGAGTCAGGGATAAAATCAGCAGCAAAAATAAAAACAACGGACACTAATTGCCTTTGGGTAAACTAAGTTGTTTAAGATAAGACTTAACTTGTTTCAAACTTATATTTTAAAAAATAAATACAAACATTTAGTTTATTTATCAAGAATAGTCGAATTAACAAAATAATATAAATATTTTCCTTTAAACGTCCTAAAACACAAAACTATTCAATTTCATGCAGGCTCAATGTCAGAAGAACTTTTTGGGGATCAAAACTGCTTTAAGGATGCAACTGAGACTTTTAAGGCCAAAAATAATGGCCCATTATCATAGTCAAAATAAAAGTCGACTCCAA
The DNA here is from genome assembly GCA_963920525.1 of Dichetophora obliterata. Lineage (NCBI taxonomy): Eukaryota > Metazoa > Arthropoda > Insecta > Diptera > Sciomyzidae > Dichetophora > Dichetophora obliterata. The sequence goes on from OY986439.1 coordinate 43,605,435, forward strand.
AATTAGTATTCATAAGCATTTTTGACAGTTTTTTAGTTGTCAAAAATCTTGCACTAAATTAGAGTCGACTTTTATTTTGACTATGGGCCTGTTAAAGCTTCGAATACGGCCTAAAAATAATCCAAAAGGCCTAGTGACTGAAAGTTTGCTCGAACAAGGTCCGTACAAGGCCCAAATTAAGTTGAACGTATAATATGTTGTCAAAAAGCTTGCACTTCGACTTTTATTTTGACTATGGGCCTATTAAAGCTTCGAATATGGCCTAAAAATAATCCAAAAGGCCTAGTGACTGAAAGTTTGTTCGAACAAGGACCGTACAAGGCCCAAATTAAGTTGAACGTCCGCTGCACGCTTGCTGTACATATTATTGTTTTATCCGAAATTGTTGCCAATCCTTGTACAGCCATTTTTTGGCCAAAATTACCTGTAAACGACCCTTGTACAACCGAGAAAACTATTTAAAATTTGGCCTTGTTCGGCCACTGTTTGGCCTAAGTTACAAAAATTTTTATTTTACCTCGGTTAGGTGTATAAAAAAAACCTTTTTACATCTCTTTTTAGAACAAAAAGTTCATCATATGCAAAACAAAATTTTAAAAAATTGATTACACTACAAAAAGCTTTTCGATTTTAACAATTCTAAGTTAAGCAAAGTTTTTAATCTGGAATCTTAAAGCTTGCTTAAATAATTATAGAAAATTTTTTGTAAAATTTTTTTAACAATTTTTTCGTAAAGAATTTTTGCATATAATCGCATACATTTTCTTAAATATTCTTTTTCTTGAACTATTACACAGTGTGCCGAAATCGACAAAAAAAAAACACAACCAAACTTTATAAAAATTTTTAAAGAGGGATATGTTGAGAGCTTATCGCACCTAATTTGACCTCTTAATGTCGTCATTATTTTGATACACATTCTCTATAAATGATTTTCTACTACTACTACTATTTTCTTCTACAACGCGCAGTGAACTGCATCCATATAAGCGATGGACAAAAATAGAAGGAGTCTTCCTATGATAATGTAATTTTGTATGCTTAATAAGTTTAAGCTAATTAAAAATAAATTTTAAAAATGGTCGAAATCGGTTCGAACTTAGAACCTAAATGAATTTTTTACTTGATTTTGTATGGGAGGTACATACAAAACTTGGCCGATCTTTACAAAAATTAGTCAGAAGAGTAGTCAAATAAAGTTATAGCCGACTACTGAAAATAGTTTCATATGGTTCAACCCTACGGGTACCTCCTTTATACCTATATTAATATTTTACTTGATTTTGTATGGGAGGTGCATACAAATGTTGATCGATCTTAACAAAAATTCGTCAAAATGATAGAGAAATAGATAACCAGATGCGTACAGAAAATTCACGAAATCGGTTCGCCCCTAGGGGTACCTCCCTAGGACCTATATTAATTTTTTATTTGATGTTGTATGTAAATTTCTAATTCTAAGCATTTCTTCAAAAAAAAAATATATTTGTAGGACGAAGTAGGAAAAGTTATTTGCAGTTCCCTTTTGTACAATATACACTTCCGTTAAAAAAAAAGCTGAGTGAATAATTTGATAACTACACGGTTAGAAATCTTGTTCTAAAATTGAAACTTTTCTGTACTATATATAAGTCTACACCAGCTTTGGTTTCAAATCTAGTATTTACAAAATACTAAAAAATGGTTTTAATACAGCTTTGGTTTCAAATTTAGTACAAGCTTGGATTCAAATGTTAAAAAAAAAAAATAACAAACAACGCGAGATTCGATCACACGACATTGAGTTTGTAAACTCACTACTCTAACCACAGAGCTATTGGCTTATACATAAAAAGCGCGATAAGCAATTATATGAACCGAGTCGCCTAATATTGAGTCGCAGCATTGCCAGGCCAACTTTTTACGGGTCTTAACCCATTAAGACCCAAGGCCTTTTATTTTTGGAAATTTGTTAATGTTTTTATTGATTTATGCTCTAATATGGTCTATTAGAACAAAAATAAATAAAAAATATAAAGAAAATATTTTTAAGGTGGTTTTTTGGGGGTGTACTCGCGTGAGTACAATGGGATAATCCAGTATAAACGACACCTTACATGTAGCTATTTATTCCGTACAATAAATAAAAGATTTTATTTAATTTTTATTTGCTTACTAGATATTATTATTAATAATTTTTTAATTGTTTATTTGGTTTAAAAAAAAACTTAAAAAACTAGTTTGAAAACTTTACCGTGCATTCTTTTTCAACGCAAAGTGTAATATTAAATAGTTCACAGATCCAGCGGACTCTGCTGTGGCAAATTCTGCATCTTAATTGATTTTCAATCCTTTTAGGAAAATGATTTCCAGAAGATGCAGCTATAGAGGAAGTTGTGGATCTCTTTGGTTCCATCGAGCGAACATTATACTTTCGCAGATAAAAACACACAATTTCATGCTGAAAACCCAGCAAATCAATATTGCTCTCGTTAGCGCTTTTATATAATTTCCAAGCATTGACAACACACGAATTTATCATGGATGTGAACAGAGGCCACCACCATTTCTTTCCTCGGAACTTTATATTATATGCACTTATTGCTTGGTCGTGCAAATCAACACCTCCCATTCCTGCATTGTATTCTGATATTATTGTAGATGCGGTTGTGCTATGTTCACCTTACTTTTCTGAATTCTTGACCACCGCTTTACGGACTGTAAAGGTTCTATCCCATCAAAATTTGTCCCAACTGTAACTACACTATTATCATTCCATTTCGTGAAAAGAATTCCCGAATCCGCATACCTATAAACAAGATAAAAGTTTCTTATGGACATAAACATATTTAAATGCTGAGATACTTACATATAGTCAAAACTACCACGCTGTTCCTTTTGCATTGCTTTCTTCAATTTCAGAGGACAACTTTTTGTTCTATTTTCCCGAACAGTTCCAGTTGCTTGAAACCCTTTTTCCTTCAGGATTTTCAAAAGATCGTACGAAGTAAAGAAATTGTCGAAAAACAAAATATGATCTGATGGGTGAGTGATATTGCTCACGAGATCTAGTACGACTTTTGATCCTAATGGTAATTTCTGATTTTGGATATCGTTTGACTTAGGGCCACAGTAAGTATCAAAGCTATACAAATACCCACAACTGCTTGTAAGCATCCAATTTTTGAACCCAAAACGAACGGGTTTTCCTCTAATAAATTGTTTAGACGAATGACTTCCAAAATATCTTATGGACTCATCTATAGACAGCTTCTCGTGCATGTATCCAAACTGACAAAACTTTTTGCATAACAAAGTTGATAATGGTCTTACTTAAGCCATTTTATCAGTTAAGTCCATTTTATCAATTTTATTGTCGTTATCAACTAGATGCAGGTAGCGCTTTATTTCGACAAATCGATTGCGTGACATATTTCTAGAAATATATGGAGTTCGAGTATCTTCATCCAGCTGCCAATACATTTTTTCCCTTGACTTTGGCTGGTATCCACTGTACAGCATAATTCCAATAAAAACTTTCAAATCTTCCTCATTGAAATGGAAATCATGATAATTTTTCTGCATAGCATATAACTTAGATTGCTCCACAATCAATTCCACTACCTGTTCATCAAACAATGTCTCAAAAACTTCGACAGGGGTTTTGGATTGCAAGGAAGAGCTCATTTCGAATTGGTTAGTTTCATAATAGTTTGTCGCTTGCATTTCCATATTCATTGGTCTTCTTCTCCACTTGATAGATGGTGGTGCTAACAATCTTTTTCTTACATTAGCAAGGGGGATATTGTCCTCACTATCAGAACTGAAAAAAGTTCCAATTGGCCTGGTACATCATTTACTACGTCAGAGCGCAGTAAATTCTCTTCATCTATTTCTTCTTCGTCTGTGTTGCAGTATGGACTTGGAGGAATTATAGCGAAGTCTACATTGTCCATACCTTCAACGCCTTCAAAGTCTAAAGCTTCGTCAAGGTTCTCAAACCTCTTACCATAAAATTTGTTTACATCCATACTCTGGAATGTATTTAGAAAAGATTATCAATTATCCCATTGTACTCAAGCGAGTACACTTAACTTTATGCTTACCAAACACACACTTACGTGACTTTTTTTATTATTTTATATTTTTGTTGTTCAACTAGATCTGTTTACTGCTTAATTCCATAAATTTTTTTTTCACTTTAGCAAAAATGATGTATACAAACTGACGATCATTAAATGACTAGCGAAAAGTAGTGACATTGCAAAACATAGTGCACAAAGCGTAGGCCAAAAATTTACCGTTACACTTTTTTTGCTTTGTTATTGGCATACAACACTTCTTAAGACTCCAATGTAAACAAACAATACGATAATTATAGAAAAAGGTAAAACATTTTGATTATACAGTGTTGGCAATTCGGTAATTTTTCTGTACTCAAGCGAGTACAGTGGGTGTTAGTGGGTGTCCAAATTTAGTATCCACATGTACTAGAATTTAGTATTATTTGTATTAAAAACAAAAAGTAATTCAGAGTTGTATTTAAATTGAAACCAAAAAGACTAAAACTGAAACCAAAAAGCTAAAATTGATGCTGTAATATTTATTTTGGTTTCAATTCTAGCACAGAAAAGTTTTAAATATGAGTTAGTATTTGAAAAGTTTCAATTTGAAACCGCAAGGTTTAAAAAAATGCAGTAATATTTTAGTGGGACTAACCTTTAGTCCAAGATTTCTAACCGTGTACTATTATTTTTCTTGAATTATAACACAGTGTGCCAAAACAATAAATAAACAAGCCCATACAAACTTTACAGAAACTCTTATAGAAGGACATGTTGAAAGTCCATCGCATTTGATTTGGCCTCTCAAGGTCATCGCAATTTTTTTCAATTTATTTTTAAGTTTGAAGTTTTTGAATTTTGTTGTGCCGACAATAATTTTATTTTTACAGCTAATTGGCATGTTGCAAATGAAAAAATTAAATTATATGTTTTTCAATAGAATTTGATGTAAAATAGGGCTAAGTAAAAATATTTGATGAAATAGGAGCGTTTGTTTGGTGGCAAAAATTAATTATATAGGAATCAGTTTTTTGACAAAAAAAAGAAAACGTTAAAATTGCCTCTATTTAGCAAATTCTTAACCAATTTTGATGTTCTTAAGTTAAATGTAAAGGCATTTTTACGAGCAATTAGTTTTGGTGAAAATGCAAATGGCATTTATGGAATATTATTTAATTAAAATTTATAGAAACACTATTTTTTTTAAGTTACGAAAAGTACAAGAAATTGCTTCGCTACACGCTTCGTTTTGTATTTTATCGAATATATTTTTACAAAGCCTTATTTAACGTCAAATTATATTGAAAAAAAAAGCAAATTTTATTTATTATTTCCAATAAGCCGAATGGCAGTAAAAACACAATTAATGTCGGCACAACAAAATTCGAACACTTCAACTTTAAAAATAAGTTGAAAAAAATTTTATAACCTTGAGGGGTCAAATCAGGTGCGATGGACTCTTAACATGTCCTTCTTTAAGAGTTTTTATAAAGTTTGGATGTGCTTGTTTATTTATGGTTTTGGCACACTGTGTAATAATTAAGAAAAAATAATATTAGTTATCAAATTATTAACTCGGCTTTTTTTAGCGCAAGTGTATGTATTTAAATAATCTGCAAAAAAAACTCACTTTAACATATTCTGTTTGTATTTTACCATAAAAATATGCATATTTTTCATTATTTCTCATTCAAATTCCGAAACCACTTAAAAATATTTTGTTTTTAATTTTTAATAAAAAAAATTACTTTTTTTGTTAACACATAGACTACTTCATTCAGTTTATGAATTTTAATTGGCATAGTTTTATTAAAAACTGGATTTTTGGCAATTATTTGTATAAATCACCTCAAGAAGTTATGTCCAAAATTAGAATTTCTTAAAAAACATAACATCAAAGCATTGGTGTCAGAAGCGGGGGGAAAGGGGCAGTTTCCACCACTTTTTTAGCTAGTTAAAAAATTTAAAAGGAAAACTTCAAAAGTTATTCAAAATATCAGTTTTTTTTTACAACGATAATATTTTTGTATTATATATTTTCCTCTTCTTTCTCTCTTCTTCATAAGCATGCTTGCGGATAACCATTTTCTTTCTCTGTGTTTGCAAAAAGATAAAACAAAATGTAGAGTTTCTACTGCAAACCCACCACTTCAGTTTTAAAGCACCCTTAAGTATGTAGCTTAATGCTTGTTAATTTTGCAACTCTGGTAAGAAAAAATTTGACATGTTCTTAGGGGCTTTCCATATTGGACGACATGTTGTACGATAAGTTAGATGGAAAACTAATGGGACTATTTGATTGAGCGTTCGAACGATCTAACTTGTAAAGCAATATCATTAATTGCAATCTCTCAAGCAGAACACATCCGGCTAATAGCTAAGCAACTTTTAGATGCCCTAACAATTGAGCAGTAATTTTACATAGTTGTACAATATTGTACAATTGGCAGAAAAAAAACAAAAATTTCGACTATCGTTTTAGCTTACGCATGGTACAACATGTTGTACAATCTGCCATGTTGGTCCAATGTTTTGGACCGTGCGAAAGCCCCTACTGTGAATTAGCTGATGAAAATCCACCTCGACGCTTTGAAGAAACATCAAATCCGGTTCCTTCTGTACAGTTGCCATTATATGATCGGCTACGAAAAGATTATTTCGAAATTTTAGATCTTCTCTCAAATGAGATAACGGCTAGATTCGATCAAACAGGTTGATATTTTACTTTTTTTTTGTTTTTGCAAGTTTACACCAGCTTCACTCAACCGACTCACTATGATTTAACATTCGGTGAGTCGGTTGAATGAAGCTAGTGTAAACTGGCACTTTGTAAATCTTATTGTACATTTAAACAGATCTTGACACATTTTGGAATCGTTGGAAAATATTGTAATCGAAGCCTTCAACGAAAAAGTGCCTTCTGAACAAAATCTAAAAACAAAACTTGATCTTTATGCAGATGACTTTTTTGCAGATGAAATTGCTGAAGCAATTGCCTGGCCAAACACTTTGAAATTGTAGTGGCATTGTATCCCAATTTGTGAAAAATTCGGTTACTGTAAAAAACTATTAAATTAAGTTGAAAAACTTATTGCTTTGCTTTTGACTGTGCCTGCATCATCAGCTTCATCTGAGCGTTCTTTTAGTGCACTAAGACGACTTAAAACGTATCTTCGAGCAACTATGACACAGAAACGACTCACTGATGCAGCACTTATCACATTCACAAAGATTAAACTGAAGAATTTAATTCGATGGAGGTGGTGAAAGAGTTTGTTTCTCGCAAGGACAGAAAGAAACATTTTGGAATATTTAAATTGATATAACTTTTTGTACCTTATTGCATTTAAACCATGTAAAAATATACCTAGTCTTGCTTTATAAAAGCAACCATTATTTCTTATATTTTCATATTACCATATGAAATATCCTTTAAAGAATGATCTCTAATATTGAAATTGGAAGAACTTTTAAAAAAAATGAAATTTTAATATTTTTTTTTATATTTTTATATTTTTTTTTATTTTAAACTAAAATAAAAAATGTGTTTATTCACATGAATGTGATTCTTTGAAGAAATTTTGGTGAACTTTTTTTTGCACCACCATTTGTACTGCCCCCCCCCCCCATTTGTACTGCCCCCCCATATGAAATTATCTTCCGACGCGCTTGCTTCAAAGCGTTGAAACTCAACCAAAATGCATTTTATTTGCATTTTATTTCCATCAGGCCTATCAGTATAAAGGGTGGTTAAGTTTAAAGAGCCGATGTTGATTTTGAATAAAACGCAAATTATTTAAGAAATTATTATCACTTCTTATATTATGATAATATTGGTATGGTTCAATTATGTATGGAACAAAATATTGGCCACATGGCCGCCGCGACCTCGGCGGCAAACCTCCATCAGATGGTCCAAATTTTCGATGACGCTGAGGCATAATTGAGGTTCTAGGCCGTTAATGTGCCGAATTATCTCATCCTTAAGCTCTTGAATTGTTGCTATCTTATCGACGTACACCTTTTCTTTCAAATAACTCCAAAGAAAGAAGTCCAACGGTGTCAAATCTTGGTCATGGTCAAATCAAAAAGTTATGATCTTGGCGACCAATTGAGACCAATCGCCACCACGTGAGATAGCACGGCCATTGAATTTGTCGCGCAAAAGAGCCATTGTTTCGTTAGCTATGTGGCAAGTGGCACCGTCCTGTTGAAACCACATATCGTCCACATCCATATCTTCCAATTCGGGCCATTAAAAGTTCATTATCACCTTACGATAGCGAACACCATTCACAGTAACTGCCTGACCGGCCTCATTTTGGAAAAAATACGGCCCGATGATGCCGCCAGCCCATAAACCGCACCAAACAATCACTCTTGGATTATCATTCGCCCAAATACGGCAATTCTGCTTTTTGACGAATCCACTGAGGTGAAAATGTGCCTCATCACTGAAGATGATTTTCTTCGAAAATTGATCATCCACTGTTCCCATTTCTTGCCACCATTTTGACCATTGACGACGCTTGAAATGGTCAAGAGGCTTTAGTTCTGGAGTCAATTGCACCTTGTAAGCGTGTAAATGCAAGACTTTATGCATAATGTTCGTCAACGACGAGCGTGAGAGATACAATTGTTGGGCACGGCGACAAGTTGAGGTGGACGGCTCTTCAGCCACACTATCGTGAACAGCAGCAATATTTTCTGCAGTACGAGCTGTACGAACATGCACTGGTGTTTTCACATCTCCTACAGACCTAGTTCACTCAAATTTTTGCACGATTTTTCCGATTGTACGCACATTTGGACGATTAAATTGACCGAAAAAATAACGAAGTGCACGATATGCATTTTGATTTGAACGTCAATTTTCATAACAAGCCTGAATAACTTTTACGCGTTTTTCGATTGTGTGTCTTTCCATGGTTCAAATTGAATTAGTCTGAAATTTAGAAATGTCATATGAAATGCAAAAAAAACTAGACGTTTAGGTGTGGTTCACATTCAACATCGGCCCTTAAAATTTAACCACCTTTTTTAAAGTATTACCTGTCGATTGATACCAAACTTGCAGGATTTCAAGACGCAAATTTTTTTGATTTTTGTTCTTTAGGCTGTTCACTGTGCGACGTGTGAAATTAAGGTATATGATGATGTGATATGATGGTTTGATATGTTGAAATGATGGGTAGAATCATGTAAATTATCGTATTATGGTATGATATGAGTATGTATAATACTATTTTCAACTGCTATTTCTACTACTGGTTTTACTACTATTATACCATTATTATTGAATCCTATTTATTCTTCTCGTCCTACTACTATTTTCTACTACGTTATGAAATTTGGTATTGTATAGTGGTCTGAAATGATTATAGTATGATGGGCTTGGTTTTATTGCAAAGTACGATATGTATATTTCTACTACTATTTCCTTTTCATTTTCTACTGATATTTCTAATTCTATTTTCAACTTTTGACTGTTTTTATCTACCATTTTCTTGGACTTTTTATGCAACTGTTTTCTACTACTATTTCTTTACCATTTTATTCTGCTATTTTAACTAATATTTTTACTTCTATTTCTACTACTTCTATACTAATATTTTCAATTTTATGTTCTAGTACTATTTTCTACTGCGTATAGAATGCAAGGAAGTGAATCAGAATTAGAACAATGACTAAGGCATAAATTTGCATTAGTATTAAGGCAAAGATTCGAAGGAGAATTAAAGCAATTACTAGGGCAAGGACTTAGATAAAAATTAGGACAAGAATTTGAAAAAAATAAAGACAATTATTTAGACAAGGATTAGGACAAAAACTTGTAAACTGGTTGTAACTGGTAAAAAAAGATTAGAGCAGGGACTAGGACAAGAGCTAGGTCTAGGTTTTGGAAAACTTGATTCTTCAAGGATTTCTTCAAGCATTATAAAAAGGATAAGTACAGTGACTGACAGAAATAAAGATATGTTGTCACGTCAAAGTACTTACGACTGTTTCGAAGACATATCCAACTAGATATCTTACACTCAGGGGCGTAACTAGCAGGGGAGTAAGGGGTTGACTACCTCCTTACTTTTTTAGAGTCGGCCTAATTGTTATTTTTTACTAAAATTTTTTAAAATATTGATTTTTATAAACAATAATCATGATCGCATCAAAGCCAGTCGTACCTTTTATTGGCATTTTCATAACAAAAACCAACTACTGTGGGCTATTTCATTTAAATTCATACCCAAATCTATCTTCAGTCGGCCAATTCACTTTCAGTCGTACCTTAAACGAACATCAGTCTGCCAACTCATTTTAAGTCGTATCAGCGTTGAATTGTTGTAAACGAATCCAGTGTTCTTTTGAGACAAAATGCAGAAGAAGTTCAGAAAAGTAGTACAAATTCTGTTAAAAAAGTATGGAAATAGTAATGCTTAGTAATGTTAAAGAGCGCAGCGGGCCAAATGGAAAAAATGGGCCAGTTTTAGTCCAATTGTGCAACCGTGTCCTTGACCAAAAATAAAAACCGAAAATTATATTTTTGTTTGACCAAAAATATATTAATGATTTTTATTTAAGATTTAAATGATAAAATCATTTTACTATTTTTATATCTGAGCAAGAACTTGAAAATCATAAAGTAATGATTAATGCTTAAATTTTTTGATATATCTTAATGATAACAGTCCCTGATGCAAATACCTTGTCAAAAAGTTGAAAAAATAAGTGGAATAAAACAAGCCCAAACGAACAAAGGTATACTCAGTTGCCACACATATTCCCCTTTTTAAAACCTTACTAATACATTATTGTATAACTTTCTGAGATTGAAATTTTTATGCAGAAATACCCAACATTTGTAATAAAAAATTTAATGACGACTGAAATCGGCCAACATATTTAAAGAAATTTTCTTAGCTCAAGAACTCTGATGTGAAATCTTAATTTCATAGACTTAACATTTTAATTTAAATACAATTGTAATAAATAAATAAAACATGAATTTAAAGGTTTGTGGCAAACTATTGAAAATGGTCCGTTTTAACTTTTAAATTCGAGATGATGGCAAAAAGATCACCATTTTGAAATCTGCATTCAAAATAATTTATTATAAAAGCATTGCTTTATGTCATTATTCATGTTCTAAACTTAATTTCCCAAAGCTCTAAGAAAATTTAAAATTGGACTCGAAATGCTGCATATTCGCTATCAAACCAACTCATTTCTGTGGACTTTAGTATAAGTCTTGTTTTTATGAAAAATGTGCAAGTAAATATCAAACTCCTGACTGAATCTCTTGAAGCTGTTGAACTGAATATTTTACTAGATGCTATGAAATTTATTTCTTGTTCCCTTAAATCATTAGAAAAATAAATTGGGGCTCTGAAGGTACGGATAGCCTAATTAGTAGTGCTGTTGCATTGTTAAAATCTTTTAATGTTGATGCTGAAAAGGAATTCTCAATTCGCCATCGCCGTCGTCTTGCGCCGAAACGTTTGGATGATAACAACGCGGCTGCCAACGCGGCTTATTTTTCGATGAACTGTTTTTATAGAAGAGAATTTGAACTTGTATTAGATAAGATAACCTCACTGATGCGAGATTAATTAAGCAGTTGCTTAGAAACAATAAAGCCTCTGTATGAACTCTTTAATTCAATTCAATCTTCAACTAACTTGACCCAAAAGTGAATTCTAGAATCAATAAAATTGTTACCAAAAAATTGTTTGTTGGATTCACTTCCACTGAAAGTGGAATTTGAAATATTCTATGATCTATGCGAAGGCGTAAAAACTCTGTCGGGTACAGCTAATGTTACAGAATGCAATAAAAAATCTCTTCCTGCAGTTAACAAAATGTCGTGTTTGCTGTGTAGTATCTGTCAGGACATAGATGATCTCATTAACTTAGATAATATTGCGCTGCAATGTGCTACCTTAAAAAAAAGAAAAATTAATATGTAAATGTTATACTAAAAATTTAAGTTTGTATTTTTATTTAAAACACTTTTTTAATTAATTTAAACAATTCAAAGAAAAAATGTAAAAGAAATTGAAAGCCCTGTTTATTTTTAGCACATATAAACTATGAATTTTTAAAACAAAAACGAAAATAAATTTTAAAGTGCTGATTCGATAGTGTTGAAATACTTGTATTTTATTTTCTTTGATAGAGGGAACGATATGAAAACTGCCTTTAAGGGATCTTCTTGTCTTGAAAAAGATCGAAAGAATGAAAAGTGTGCAAGTAAATGGTTTAATGGTTTTAAAGTAATGTTGTTTAAAAATTTCAGGATTCCTTAAAACGGTACCAAAGATTAACGAAAAAGTTCGTTTGAGCTAAAACTATCTTGCATTATATATATATTATTGTAAAATCTCTAAGAATTGTATCTACAATCATCCTTTAAAACCAAAAACTCTTATTTTTAAAGAATTAGAAATGTAAAAAATAGGGTAATTTTTAAATTTTTTTTTTAAAATGGCGCCAAAAACAGGTATGAGGTTTAGTCGGCTGATTGTACAAATCTTATAGTTTCAAGTATTATCAAGTATTATCAAGTATTTCAAGTATTATCAAGTATTAATTAAGTATTATGGTAGTTTAAATGAACCAGAAAAATTTGCATTTACCTGTTGTAAATGCTGAGAAATCGTTGCCACCTTTTTGGATTCGAAAAATGATGTTTAAATTGCGAAAAGCTTAAGAGAGCAGATAAAAGGCCAAACCAAAAAAAATTCAAAACATACTTAATTATATGTATTTGTGTACACAAACTTTTTTTTTATCATTAAAAAAAGTTTTTAGTAAAAATAATTACAAAGTGTTTTTCTTAGCCGTTCAAATGAAAAATACCCCTTAAGATTTATTTATATTGATCGAACGGATGAGTATTTTTATATAATTCAACTATGTTTAAAAAAAAGTCGGTACTTAAGGGTATCAGTCGGCCAAAATACATTGATACCCCTCAATCAAAATTAGGTACGCCCCTGCTTACACTTTTAAAAATATTATTTTATCAGTATATTTTTGCAAAGATTAAATGGAATTGTTTTGAGGTCGTTATTTTAATTTTATAAAATTTTTTTGAAAGTACAAATTTTTTTCAATGAATTTATCTTTCAAAGCATTTGTATTCTATAATATTTTTATTTAAATATTGTACATTTAGTAAAATTTAATTTTTTAAAATATAAGCAGGCTTAGTTAAATAATTTTTAAAACCAAAAAGTGTAAAAAAATCAATTTTGTGATGTTTTTCTCTCTCCCTTAACAAAGTCAGAAGAGAATCATTTCCAGGCGTCTTAAATTAATACATAAAAGATATTTCTTCCAAAGCTATGTATTTCAAAATAAGTGGCAGATTTAATTTAAAAAATTGCAATTTTTTTAGGCCATTATTTTACTTTCAGCAAATATATATTTTTAGCCTTAAATTTTTTATAATCTCTTAAACTGTACAAAAAGGCTAAAAGGGAATTTCTACCCATTTTACCGTTTATTTTTATGATATTATTTCAAGGTTTAATAAATTCCTAACAAAAAAGTATCCACCTTTAACTATGCCTTCGAAATGGAATCTAATGATTTTCGAACTAAAAACAAATTGATTAAAAAATTTAATTTTTTAAGACTAAGGCCCGGTTTCACCAACTAAGCTTAATTTGTACTTTCTAATAACCAATTAGGTTAATCTTACTAGTTTAATTGTTTTGAAAAATTTAATCAATTTTTTGCTGTTGATGACTTAAGTATGGCTGATGAAATGAGTTTTCAGTGTTTTTACTTAAGTTATACTTAGGTATAGTTGATGAAAACGACCTTTAAAGTGCGAAAACATATATATTAGACAAATATTATAGAGAGCATCATAAAATTTGGGATATTTTTGAGATATTTGTTCACAAATGAAACTCAAAAAAGATCTCAAAAGATGCGAGGAAAAACGAACTGAAACTTTATGATAGTCTGTAGGCAAGGTAATGTTTACTTACGAATGTAATCCATTTTTAATGAAAATTTCGCATATCATATTGATATGAGGACATTTTTTTTATCAAAATTCCTTCATGGAAAATCCTGGCTACGGGCACCTGATTAACTTAGTCTCAAAGTGACGTCTTTTTTAAGCTTTGCTGCTGAGATTTCCTTTTAGCATATTTTTATTATTAAAGTATTCATAAATTCTAGCAAAACAATTTTCCAAGGATTAAACTTATAAAATATGCACTTAGCTGCTCTTTGGTGATGGTCGTTGGTCGTCCACCGGTAAAGTTTTGTTGTGATTTTATGTTTTTTGTTCATGCCTTCAGCAAGACATTGTTATCCTCTCTGAGACACACACTCAAACACACAAGCATTAAACTCTTGCAGAGATGATCATGCAACAAGCAAACATCTTCCTAGGTGTCCTTTGTGCTAATAAACATTTATTAGTTTTACATTTTTTTTTTACTTTGTATATACAACGTTCTTAGAATTACATTATTGTATATAGTAGAGGATAATATTTTCGTGCATAAAATTTGCAAGTTATGACAAAACGTTTGGTGGTGGTGTGTGTATGTGTCTGTATGCGTGTGTGTATGTACGGGTCAATGTGAAAACTTTCACACAATGATTAAATAAAATATTTAATGAAAATGGACATTGTCTTAAATATAAAATCAAGGAATGAACAGCATTTTTCCATTATTTATGTGATACTTATGCAAAATTACGAAATAGAAAAGCTCATAAGTAAAGCTGAGACGCAAAATAGTTAAGAAATAATTGCATAAAAATAAACAGAATAATTTTAATAGCGATAGGCTTTACGTAATACCGGTTTACTTTAATAAAGGAAAAGCTGTAAAGATAGAAAAGTAATGCTAATAGTTATTGGTCATGATTCTATAAGTTATACAAGTACAAGTAGCTTCAAATTCTTAAAACTATAAATTCCTGTATCTTGTAACAGAAAAGAATTTCTGAATGATAAACATATTTCTAGATGCAAATACAAATTGACTTTTAAATCACTCTTAGTTTCGATTAACAAAATACTCAAATTATAATTATTGAACTTTGAATAATTTTTATTATAGCTAACGTATTTTTTCTTTCTCTTTACAGGTAAGATCTTCCTAACAACATTGGGTTTAGTTATTATCGGAAACAGTTTTTGATGTCCCTTCAAATCAATCAGATTTAATAAAAAATCAAAAACTTTATTTGCTGGATTTCACAAAACAGGATATGTACAGGTGATAAGGAGTAAAGTGGGTAATACTTAACGTGACCAACCAACCGTACTTCTTTTGAAAGTTTTTTACTTCTTTTTTGCTCACTGTACTTCTTGTATCGAAGTACGCATAAAAGTACTTATTTTTACTTTTTATACTTCTTCTTGACATAAAAAGATAATTTTTATGATTTATTTGGTGAAAAAGAGCATTATCTTATCGCACACGCAAAACAAAACCGTCACAATTCAAAATTTTACAGAATCGTAATTTTTTTCGTAAATCAATTCAATATACATATCCTTCACTACTGCAAATATTTATTTTATATTACTATATTCTTGATCTAGAAAAATATTACATATCTAAGAAATATTACATATTGTTTTTTTTTTTTTTTCATTTTTGTATTTTGTATGTATGTATATATATATTGTATGGAAGTGTTTTAACTTTAACTGAAAAAACTACCAGCACACAGAAATTTTAATGTTTTGATATAGCAAAAGCTTTATTAAAATTTATCTAAGGAAATATTTGCACTTTAACACACTTTTTATTCCAAATAGAATAAGTTATACGTTAGCATGAAAAAAATACAAATCAAAATTACCAATTTACATAAAAATTTCAAACACGTTTTAGAGAAAAATATGCAAAAGATTGTAGAGGATAACTCAAAATTTAGTTAGCATTTGAAGGTACGTCTTTTCATACTAAATCGATGTAAAACATATTTTTTTTAGTTGTGAAAATAAATTTATTTATTCGTTTGTCAGCAGAATAGGAATGTGTTGTAAAAACAAATGTAAATCATTGGCGAAAGCTGTGTAAATGCAAAATAAGCTGACAGTAAAAATGTGTGATATTGCATAAATAAAAGAGCAACAACAATTAAAATGCCTAGGGAATTGCAATGTGGCAATAACAACTAAATAACAGCAGCAACACTGGCTCTGGCAACAATTTTGCCGAGGCAACACATTGACCTACACTGAGAAAAGAGTTTCTTGCCATCAACGTTTTCTAACTATTTTCTTTGATATAGCCGTCTTGAAATTCTTTTTTTATTATATCACTAGATGGCCTGGCAGACGTTGTTCTGCGCCTTTCTGTCTTCCACAAATATGGGTGAAGTTGCATACGTCATGTTGTGCAAATATTAATAAAGTTGACAAAAGTGCCACCATCGGATAGACATGAACCACTTTAAAGTCGTTTAAAAGTTGTGCGAATGATTTTATTTAGTAAATTTTCTTAAATATCTCCACTCCAGCGCCACCTACCGGTCCAAATTTTGACAAAGACTCATTTTTTATTTAAACAATATATGGTGTGAATTTTGGCTAAATATGTCCATAAATAAGAACTTTCAACCCCAGCTTCACCTAGGAAGATTTAGCATAAACAAAACCCATCCGGAGCACCACACGAACATACGGTGTGAACTCAAGGTGGAAAGCTTTAGTATTTCGGCCGTGATGCTCAGACATACATAATCACCAATATTTTTATATACAAATCCAAAGGGTAGCCCTTATTCGAAGCGCCCATCTGGCAACACTGTAACTTTCCGCAGTGATGCCAAATCGACTAATGACAAACCGCGTTTGAAGCGTCATTCCAAGCAAATGTTTACAATGGAACAGTACACGCCACGCGAACGCTCTAAAATTGTTGAAATTTACATTCAACAAAACAAGTCAATAGTGAAAACTCAACGTGCTTTCAAAAAAATAAATAAAGTGAAAAGTGCGCCTTCCAAGAAAACAATTTATCGTTTGTATGAAAGATTTACAACTGGTTATACTCTTGGTAACCCAAAGAGGCCAAATAAAAAGCGACCAAGGCGATCGGATGAGAATACTGCAGCCGTACGAGCCAGTATTGAGCAGTCACCAACAACATCCCAAAATCGCCGTTCTCAGCAGCTCGGCATTCCCCGATCTACTTTACAACGCATTTTACGTGTTGATTTGAATTTGTTTCCGTACAAAATTCAATTGGTAAACAAATTGTTGCCTACCGATAAGCCACGTCGATTGGAATGGGCCCAAAGAGTCATCGAAATGGCTGAAGAAGACGAGCAATTTTGGCATAAAATTATCATGAGCGATGAAGCTCATTTTCAGTAGAACGGAACGGTAAACAAACAAAATTGCCGTATTTATGCCACTGAAAATCCACAAGAGATTCAAGAGGTACCTCTTCACGATGCAAAAGTCACTGTTTGGTGCGGCGTTTGTGCTAAAATGCTCATTGGGCCGTTCTTTTTCGAAGATGATAATGGCCACAGAGTTACTGTCAATCAGGAGCGTTATCGCGATATGATAAACAATTTTTTCATGCCAATCGTTCGTCGGAAGCGTATCAGGCACTACTGGTTTCAACAGGACGGCACGCCACCACACACAAGCCGCACTACAATCGATTTTTTGAAGCAATTGTTCCCTGGCCGTTTGATGTCAAAAAATGGTGATTTCGATTGGCCGCCAAGATCACCAGATTTAACGCCTCCAGACTTCTTTTTGTGGGGTTATTTGAAATCAAAGGTTTACGTCAACAAGCCAAAGACCCTAGAAGAGCTGAAAACCAACATCCGTCAAGAAATAACTGCCATTCCCATCGAAATGTTGAAGAAAACCATGGAAAATGCTGCAAAACGGGCACAATATGTCGTAGAGGCCAATGGCGACCATTTACGAGATATCATATCCAAGAGATAATGTAAGCAAATCTACTTGAATCCAATTAAATGATATTTATGACGAACAGACAAAAAATTGTGGTTTCTTTGATTCATTTAAAAATAAAATGGGCGCTTCGAATATGGGCAACCCTGTATGTGATACGACATGACGAAAGGGACCTTATCTTGCCAGGGGTCAAAATCGATTTTTTAATACCAATGAATAAAAACCAAAATTTTTAACAAAATGACACCAAAATCATGCAAAAATCTCAAAAATTGACGAAGTTACGGCATTTTGAAGTTCTTACTTCAAAAAAGATAGTTTCGAGATAATTGAAATTAAAGTTTGACTATGTTTTTGAACGTGTTTTTTAGAAGTTTGGCTGCCCTATGAAGTGCCCATGTGTTTATTTTGATTTCGTTTGGGAATTTTACACACCCCCGCTATTTTTGAACTCCCCCTCCCCCCAAGTGCTGACCCCCCCACCTAAAGTTTATTTTGCGTGACCTTTTTTTTCATAAATAAAATTAAATAGTATAATAGTTTTATTAATAATTTTTAAGTATACATGTAACATTAAAAAGCTTGTAAAACTAAAATAAAGGCAAGTACCAAGTAAACATATTTTTGAAAAAATAGAAAAATTTTCATAGAACATTTTCATCAAGTGCAAGAGGTTTGGAGGGATCACCGTCTTCCTGCTCCGAATCTTCACTTGAATCTTCATCTTTACCACCAATTACAAAATAATACGCCTCATACGCCTCTCCCACAATAATTTTCAATAATTTGGGCAGTTTTATGTTCATCCATTTTATTTTTATGTAAAAATACACTAAAGACACTTTTGTAGCAACTCAATTCACTTTGAACGGCAATATTTTGTTGTTGGTTAAAAGTTCTATAGTGTTAAACACGGCTCATTAAACAAAAGAAAATTACCGATAATGAGATGTAGATACACGACGCAAAACTTCAAAAACACGCAACCAAAGCAAAGGAGCAATCACAGCAAAGCAAAGTGGCAGCTAGAAGTTTTTGAAAATGGACTTTTATGCCAACTTGCGGATAAAAATTAAAATAATCGATCAATTATAGCTCACCTTGAGATATGTAGGTAGCGTTAGGTGTCAAAAACGCAAAACATGAAATTTAGACTTTAATTCACGTTTTGGCCTGTACTGAAAATTTTACTCTGGCAAGTTAAGGTCCTTTTCGTCATGTCGCGTCACATATTTAGATACTTCTAGCAATGTATGGGCAAATTCGCCAAAAGTGTCCATTTATATTGTATTTATGTAATAAACATTAAAAAATTAATTTTGCAATTGAAAATGCTCAAAACAGGCCTTAAATGTCATTCCTGTAACCTGTCCTCGATCAAAACTATAGCAATTCAAAAAATGTAGCTTTCGCAATTTCTATTTCTACATATTCTAGATGACAAGATCAAAATATTCCGTATACCGTGTGAATTTTTGGTCATTCTAAATATTTGGCAAAATTTTTTAACATATGTTTCATCTACAAACTTTTTGCTCTCGATTTGACCACTTTTTAAATTTCGCGCCTTTGAGTAAGCAAAACTAAGAGACAAGTATCGCTTAAACATCCTTTCAGTGTGATTTTTTACAACTACTTATATTCAAGTTACAAAAATGCATCAGTGGCTTTAGTATTTAAACCAAAAAAGTTGTCATTTCTGTAACCAATTATGTATTAAGTAAGCTAAAGAATTAAAAGAAATTGAGTATAACATATTAAAGTAGTTAGCAAATAAATGATAAAAACTTGCAAAAAAGTTTTTTAGTTTTCTCTGATGCCTGCGATCTTCAAATAAAAACGATTTTGTCATTCCTGTTACCATCATTCCATATCGTGTCATTCCTGTAACAAAATACAAAACACAAAAAATGCAAACAAATCAATTTTATGACATCATATTGTGTGGCCTGAAGCCAAATAGTATAAAGAAACCATAATTTTAGCTTAAAGTTTTATTTTTACATTTAACCATTTTTCAATTAAAAAAAGGGCACTTTTGGCGGAATTTCTCATATACATTTTCACTCTGCGCGAAAAATTTACCCTGAAATATTTATTTTGTATTTTTTTAAATTCAAATTATATTCAATTAAAAAATTATTTGTCTCAAGATGTGGTTTAGTAATTATAACTAAATTTTTATTTTTTATTTCTAAAAAAAAAATTGTATGCAAATAAATGCACACATGGTCAAAAGAATAGGTACATGGCTCAACAAATTTTACAATACAGTTTATTTTTATGTAGTTATTAAATTTGTGTTTTGGTTTAATAATTAAATTAAAACAGTCTAATTATTTCAGAATTATTTGCTTTTCGAAATGGTTTCGGTAATTTTTTTCTTAGTAAGTGTAAGTTGTTACAATGTATTAGATATATTAGCAAAACCATTGGGAAAATCATTTAACTATGTTATATATAGCCTGAAGTTAAATGCTATGACGGAAACTAGTGGCATTCCAAAAAAAACTTAAAACTTCTCAAACAACAGATAGTCGGATTGTTGGCATAATCAAGAGTGCTTGCCACAGATATCGGATATGTGCTGTCCTGCAGAACTGTTCGTAGAAGACTACAACGAACGAATCTACATGAAAAAATTGCCGGAAAAGTTCCTTTGCTTCGACAAAAAAAATTTGGCTATGAGGTTACAATTTCTAAAACCTCGTTCAAATTGTTCAGGACGTGAAGGCGCTAAGAAGTTGCATAATAATTATTAATTATTTGACGTTCCAGCTGGATAACAATTAAAGCACACCTCCAGTCGTATAAAGGATTAGCTTAAAGATGAAAAGTTATTTAATTGTGATTTATTATTTAAATTATTACATGAATTTAATTGTGAGTTTTAGATCAAGTAAGACTTTAAGAAGGCAACAACAGCAACAACAACTCTGTAAAGAGTCAATCACTAAGCTGACTAACAATCAAAAAATAAGTAACCGAACCTCCAACACAAATACATAAATGTTTCTGTTTACAACCCCATTTTCATCATCATACCATAATTTTCATCATGTATCAAAATTTGTGAAACAAGGAAAAAATTTGAACATTTTAGCAAGTGCATGTGAAAGAAAGAGATGTTAACCTTATTAAAAAAGCATGAGAAATTTTGTATATATTATTTTGTATATATTAAAAAACAAGTTCTGCAATAAAAAATCTATAAATCTTTAATAAAAAAAATCAATAAACTTTGAAATTGCATACTGTTGTAACGCTGCTGCCCTAATAAAGAAGGATGCGCCAATAAGCACTTGCTAATATCAATACTGCAGTGAGTATTTCAACATTTGCCACATCTAATTCCACGCCCAAACTCGTCACCACAGAAGTGGGTAGCAGCAGCAACAACAATACAAATTTTATAAGAAATCCTAATAATTTGTTTTAAAACACCAACGAAATGCATACATTTTTCTTTTTTAAGGAGTACGTTAGATAAAACTAATTTTAACGTTATATCTAACGGTAACATCAGAGCATCTATACATCTGAACTCTTTGATGAAACGTTCGAGGTTTTTCGCCGTGATCGATCATTGACACCAACTGGCTTAACAAGAGGTGGTGGTGTCTTAATTGCTATCCGTGCAGTTTATCATTGTCAGCAGATATCATTGCTAAACACATCCGATCTCTTGGAACAAATATGCGTTCGTGTAGATTGCCCTTGGGATGGTGATGGTTCTAACTAAATTAAAAGTATATATATATTTGTATCTTATGTTCCACCTTGCTCTTCAAGTGAAGTTTATTCTATGCACTTTATTAATATTTTGAACGTAATTGATAGGCTCAAAGATAATGAATACCCGATTGTATTGGGTGATTTCAACTTAAGTAGTGTAAATTGGACTTATTCTAAGGATCTTTTAAGTATGATTCCGAACTCGATGTGCAACAATTTAGAAATCGATTTTTTAGACTCTGAATATTCCTTGGGTCTGATTCAAATAAACTCTGTCACAAATAGCTTGAACAAAATCTTAGATCTTATTTTTATTGATAATGATCTAAATGCCAATTATGTTGAATCGGATTTATTTCTTTTAAATAATAGTTTTCATCATAAAGCACTTTTATTACAATTAGAAATTCTTATTAATGATACATCTGCCATAGAAGAAGATACTTTTGTTTTTGCATTTAAAAAAGCTGATTACACAGCGATATCTACATTTTTATCGAGTGTGGATTGGCGTCTGGGTTTTGGTGATATCTTGTCAGATAATTATGACTTTTTTATCGAAATTATAAATCAAGCATTTACTTGCTTTGTTCCTATTAAAAAGATAAGGAAAAGTTCTAAGCCGGAGTGGTTCAATAAAAGTCTTTCAAAAATAAAAAACCGTATGAACAAATTGTTCAAAAAAAGTAAAATAAATATATCTTTTCGTCAAAACTATTTACATGCGCGTAGTGAATACGCATCTCTTAAAGAATCGCTCTAGAAATCTCACCTTTATAAGCTGGAGTCTGATATTAGAGAAAATCCGAAGAACTTTTGGAATTTCTTAAATAAAAAAAGGAACACGAAGGTTTTCCCTAAAAATATGTTTTTTAACGAAAAAACTGCAAGTAGCACTTCAGACGTCACAACTCTTTTTGCTGATTATTTTCAATCGAATTTTTTATTAGACGACGGAGATGACGTGAACTGCCCTTTTTATTATAATGACAACCCTATTATTGAAATGGGTTCATTAGTTCTTTCTGATGATGATGTCTTACAAGATTTGTTCACTCTAGACATTAATAAAGGAACTGGTCCTGATAATATTCCCACAATATTTCTAAAAAACTGCGCAGCTGTGCTAGCCCAGCCATTAACGCTTTTATTTAATTTATCTTTAAAGACAGGGCAGCATTTGAATATTTGGAAAGAATCCATTATATTCCTTATCCATAAGTCTGGCTCTAGGCAAAATATAGCGAACTATCGACCGATATCAAAATTGCCCTTGATCCCTAAATTATTTGAGTCAATTGTCAAAAAACACATTTATGCTAGAATTAAAAACTCTATCTCTGAATTCCAACACGGTTTTGTTAGTGGTAAATCTGCTTCTACAAACCTAACACTGTTCTCTCACTTCATTAAAACTGAAATGGAAAAAGGCATTTTTACTGATTTCGCCAAAGCCTTTGATAGAGTTCAGCACTCCATTATGGTTAAAAAACTTTCCCTAATGGGGTTTCATTCCTCTTTGTTATCCTGGCTGAGGAATTACCTTTCTGATAGATATCAAGTTGTTCATATTGGTAACTGCTACTCAAAATCTATTACCAACCATTCTGGTTTGCCCCAAGGAAGCCACCTTGGACCTCTATTGTTTGTCTTGTTCATCAACGATCTCCCAAACTTTTTACAGCATACTAACTGTTTGATGTATCCTGATGATGTTAAACTGTTTAATTCGGTTTCTTCACCTTCCGACCATCGACTTCTTCAAATTGATTTAAACAATATGATTAAATGGTGTTCAGTTAATAGACTTTATTTAAATATTGCCAAATGCAACATTATGTCTTTTTATATGAAAAAAGAACCAAATTTTTTTAATAACTCAATCGCAAATAGTGGTCTTTCACGTGTCGAGTCTACATCTAATCTGGGAATTCTATTTGATAGAAAAATTTTTTTCCAACCATTACGATTGCATAATTACTGAGGCTAATGCAATGATGGGTTTTTTGAGGCGTAATTCGAAGGAATTTAAGGATCCATATACCCTTACAACGTTATTTTTATCTTTAGTAAGGTCTATCTTGGAATATGGATGTGTGATCTGGGATCCATATTACGAGGTAGATTCTTTGCGATTAGAAAGAATACAAAAACGTTTCACTCGTTACATAATGTTTAAATTAAATTGGAATTTTATGCCAACGTACGTATCCAGGTGTGCTCTTCTGGGTCTTAATACCTTAGCCTCCAGACTTAAATTTTTGCTTGTTATTTTTGTTCGCGATATTATTATGTCACATATAGACTGCGCGCCACTCCTCGCTCTTTTAAGAATATATGCGCCTGAGAGATATTTTAGGCAAAGAGATTTTTTTTTACATTCCGTATTATAGGACAAACTATGGCCGTAATGATCCTATTAATAATATGTGCTTAGCGTTCAATTCCATAAGTGCTCAAATAGATCTCACTCTGAATAGACAAACTTTTAAACAAAATTCATTAAGAATTGTTTAAAATGAATTTATAAAAGTTTATTCTTTATTATTCTTTATGTATTCTTTAATATAATTACGTTTACATTTTATTAGTTTTAAATCATATTGTTTTTATAATTTATATGTTATTACTCAAACTGTTAAACGATTGTTGATAGTTAAAATAGAAATAAATAAATAAATAAACATATAACTGAGTTTTTGGTTATATCTATCTATCTGGTGAGATTTAGGTACCTATAACCTGTAATTATGTTAACCCTAACTAGAGAAAGCGAGAAAGCTATATTTCGATGGTATTAGGAATTGATAAAAAACAAAGAGTGAGAAAGGGATGCCAAATCACGCGTATACATGAGTTTCGGTTACTTTCTTCCCAAGGCTCTTGCTAGCATAACCGAAACTTTGTATGAAGAGATAACCGAAATTTCAGTTTAGAAAAACCGATTTTTTTGGTTAAATAACCGATGGTCTTATTGTAGGGTAGACAGTCTGTTTCGGCAACCGCTACATTTCCACTTCAGTAGTCTTCGACTCTATACAGAACTGTTGTTGTTGTTGTTGCTTTCTTAAAATCTTACTTGATGTTTAAATTCATGCAATAATTTAAATAAAAGATCACAATTAATTAACTAACTTCTATGGCGGAGCACTGCCAAATAAGTTCAATTAATTTCAAGTTAATTAAATAATCTAATAATTGATTGGACATTTGGTTGTGAAAATAGCCACCTTTCAGTTAAAAACCACTAGCTTCTAGCGAAGTAAGGGCTTGTTTCAATTCTATGGTGAATTTCGACAAATTGTCGAACACCAACGAATATTGAAATAAATAAGAAGCAACTAGAACAGATGGCAACCTAGATAGAGTTGATGGCTGTAATCTTTAATTAGCTTACTGCTTTAAAATGTCATATGATTCAGTAGCCAATTTGAAAGTAAAATTCTTAAGAATTTGTTTAAACATGTGTGAAATCTTAAACGAATTCAAAAGTGATTTGATCACAGCTTAGTCACTCGAAGACTTCTGAAGAGGAAATGTAGGGATTTCCAAAACAGACTGTCTAGTCAGCTAAATGATTGACTCTATACAGAGTTGTTGTTGTTGTTGCCTTCTTAAAATCTTACTTGATCTGAAGTCACGATTAAATTCATGTTATAAAGAGGAAAACGTAGACTAACTAAGCTAGCCAAGTCAATTACCGAACCTTAGGCCCCTATTATGTAAAATAACTCAACTTAAGTTGACTAGATTCAACTAAATTTTTTTCATATAACGTATTACATTTATTTTAGTTGAACCATGTAGTTTGCCTTAATCTTTTAAGAATTTTCAAACAACATAGTTCAACTGGAATGTATGTAATAAATTATGAGAAAAAAAATTAGTTGAATCTAGTCAACTTAAGTTGAGTTGTAATACATAATAGGGGCCTTAATCCCATGGATAACCTTTTGGGAGCTTTAAAAACAAGAATAGCCAAACACACGTTCTCTATTAGGGACAAATTATGTTAGCTTGTATAAAAAAAAGGTATGAGATACCAATCGAAACCTGCTGCAAGTTGATCTTCAGTATGCCGAAAAGGGTTGCGAAAGTAATCCAAAATAGGAGGATACACTGGATATTTAGCAATATACGGTTTTTATTTCTAATACTGCTAAAAAATTTACAAACATCCATAATTTTCCTTACTGATTTTCTTTGTACTTAGTTTTTGTCCTCCTGATTTGGTATTTTTTTTATAATTAATGTAAAGAAAACATATATTGTTAGGTTTTATCTAATTTTTTACTTAAAGCAAATTTAAGAAAATAAAAGGACATGCAAGCACCTTTTATTTTTACCATTAGAGTATGTCAAAGCAATGTTTTAAATGAAAACCGAAATCTTTTAAATACAAAACTGCTTTGACTTAACATATACGAATTTAACGAGTTACGACAAGGCTTCGTAATAATTACCAAAATGCGCTTTTTTAATACAAATTCCAAAAAAGGTACGTTTTTGTTTCAGTGTAGAAACACTGCCAGATATTATAAATCATTGCTATATGTTGTTGAACAAACGAACAGCACACAAATATTGTTGCATGTAAATGAATTTAAATTTGGTTTTTTTGCAGAATGTCAGCAACAACATGGAGGCAGCAACACAAGCTTAGATATAATACTGCTTTTTGCCCATGGAAACTTTGCACTATCTGGAATTTTCAGATTTTTGTGTTGGATAAAAAAATATCTCTATATGTTTTTTTTTAAATAAAAACTCACAACAGAATTTCTTTTTTTTTTCTTATGCATGTCAGATGCAATCAATGGCAAAGTATAGCTCTACCTAAATACTCGAAAAAAATATCTTTAATAGGCAGTAACAAAGAGATTTGTAAGCTTTAATCACTTTGAGATTTTTAAAAAGAGTAGAAGAAAAACATTATGAGTAAAAAGCCTAAACTAAGTTCATAAACTTAATGCGTTGTTATTTTGTCTTAATTGTGACATATTCTATATTTACTAAACATTTCATGCCTTTTTTTCTTGCCAAATTACGATTACTTTTGTTTTCTGCCACAAAAATATGCAGCAATAAATCATGTAATTTGTCACATCCAACAGTTAATGCGTAGAACAGTTGTTGTCATCAGTCCAAATGTGACAGTAGGAATGTTTAGAGCTTTTTATGATTTTTATCATTGTTTTTTTTTTTTTGTAAATTCAACACCATTAATTTCTATTTTTCAAATATAATTCTTCTACAGTTTCTTTTTAGAAATCACACGCTTCAAAAATGCAATCTTCATTATAAAATTGAAAAGTTTTCCAAATTTTTGCTGCTAAGACTTCGAAATTTTGCATAGTTACAAATTTGCTGTCAAAATGACTCTAATCTGCAAAGTTTTCATTATTGTTTAAATTTCTAAACAAAAACACAACATTAATGCTTAATAGTCTGCACATGTTTGCCATCGAGTTGTATAAAAACGTGAATATAATGAACACTAGAGGCGAAAATCTGCGTACTTAGCAACTAATAAGCTGGCAACACTGCTAATTATAAATACAGCAACATACGATGGCTGCTGCTTGGAATAGTAAATAAGGCATCGCACAGTGTAACTTTAGCGGCCATAACTAAAAAATTAAACATTCGCAGAAATGAATACGCAGATCGACTTATAAATTTTCAGCTAAGAGAAATATGTCACTATTTTTTAAATATATGGACAATTGACAAGATGCAAAAAATGGATTTTTGACGATATGCAAAAACAAACATGTTCTTCGATCTTGCATAAGCTTTCGTATAATGATTCGACATTTATGCCCGTATTCACCAACCTTAATATAATACTCTCTTTAATTTAGCAGTTGTTTTAGTTAGCTATTTTTTTTTTTGTATTCACCAACCAATCTAAATTTTTTTGTTTCGAACGTATGTTCGAATTTTTTTGACAGCTCAACGTTTTTATTTAAATTAGTTTTCTTTTATAACTAAGGCAAAATTTGAAACAAATAAGAGTTGTTTTAGATAAATATCATGACTATTTATCAAGTTTAGTGAGTTTTTGTCTGTAACTCCGGCGCTTTTATTAAAAGTAAGTACATTTTAGTCTGCCACGAGCGCTGTCTTTTCAATATTTGAAAAAAAAATTAAGCATACTTTTGGGTGTTGTTTCGTTTTTAGGTTGGAATGGACTGCTAATTTATAAAGAAGTCAGCTATTGCTTACAATTTAAAAACGATGAAAGTAACAGGAAGAAAAATTTTAAAAGATTGTGAAAAAAGGAAATTAATTGAAATTGTGGTAAAATATAAAGACATCATAATAAATAAAAAAACGGATGCGGTATCCTTAGAGCCAAAAAGGAAGACATGGGAGAATATTACCGATGAATTCAATGCCACACACATCAGCCATAGTCCCCCTATGAAACAGCTTCAAAATGTTTATAGAAATTCCAAATCAGAACTTAAAAAGGGCTTAGCAACGATTCCAATTGTGCAGTTTTGGTTAATCAGCTTCACACCAATTTAAAATAAAAGACACTGATGCATTGCATAAATGCGTTTACGAAGTCAGCCTTACTGTTTAAAATTGCTTCTTTTTAACATTAGGTTCCTATGAAATCTTATATTACTAATATAATAATAATATAAGAAGTTAAAAAAGTTCAATTTTTATCTAAAAAAATTGTTTATATATTGTTGGTGGCGGTAATAATTAGATGTATTTGTCATTGAAGAACTCTGTACTTCTGGTAAGAATTGAGGTATGTCTGCATCAGGAGGTGAAACTGGTCACGTACCAAATTGTGAAGTTCTGATACTGCAACTATAATAACAACAGCAGTTTTAAGTTTGCAACGCATCTCTTTAAATAAGAATGTTAAAATAATAGCAAATAAATATATATATATATATATATATTATTACTTGTTCCCACTACTGGAAATCTTCGTTTACACACCCCTATTGTCCTCTTTACGATATCGCGAGTTTTAATTAAAGCAGCTTGATAACGTACTTCAGATTGAGATTGTGGATTATTCAGTGGCGTCAGCAAATAATTTATACAAGAATAACCAGAAAAGTAACCCTTTCTATTTCTAAATAGATCCCCATTTGAACCACCAGGAGATTGTATGGGGACATGAGTTCCTATTACAGATAAGAATATAATATATTGTTATTTATTATATTGATTTCTGTAGCCTTATAATTTTACCATCAATTACAAAAATCAGATTTGGCATCCTAGCAATATTATAAAACTGAAGATTAGTAGTAGCAATTTCCCCAGGAGAAGAAGCTAAAGAAATTGCTCGCTAGAGAAGCAATTGCTTTTGAAACGTCCAGTATAACTCTACAAACAGTTGGCTGCGATACACCGAATGCGTCAGCCAAAATAATTTGGAAGGCACCAGTGGCATAATAGCGTAGTCAAAAGAATTTGTTGTTCCACAGTTAGTGGGTTATTCCTCTGGTCTAAGAAGGAAATTCTATCTTTTATATGATCCACAAGGGCAGCTACCATTGTTCGTGGTAGCCTGAATCGCCTTTCAAATTCTTCCTCACTTAGGTGATTCCAAGAGGTCCTCTTATATTGAAATGCTGGTCGGTTGCAGCACCGCTCATCATCCTCGCTGCTGCTTTCTTCATTAGAACTACTGGAGCTACTACTATTTCCTAGCAAAATGATGCCATTAATTATATATTGCGACATTATAACAAAAAGTTTTTTGATTCTTTAAAAAAAATAAAATACTTGAATTTATGATTTTCGAAACAGCTGTTTTAAATTATGACAGATATTTCAACTCTAGCTGAAATTTAGCTTCAATGAATTTATTAATATTGGTGAATATCAAAAAGGCAAAAACAGTACGCTAAAAAAAGTAGTAAGGTTGGTGAATACGGGCATTAATGTAAATCAAAAACAGAAGGAAATTTATATGCGCTTTTTTAAAATCTATAAACTGAGTTTTCTGTATAGAATTTTTCACCTAGTGCAAAAATGTTCCAATAGGTGGCGCTTCACAACTAAATTTAAAAACCGAATAACTTAACAAAAAAACTTGGATATTGAAATTTAAGTCAAAGGTGTTATCAAACTCAATTCCTAGAATTAATATAAAGGGTATAAGGCAATGGGGCGCGGCACACAATCTCCTTCAAATTGGGAAGAACGACGATTTTTATAGAAACTAATCACCACAAAAAATATGTGCGAGATTAGAAAAGAGAACGTGGTACTTCACCAAAACCAAAAAATCGATTACTCCGAAACAAACCATCTGATTGAATTCATACATTCGTGACCGATGATTTTGATACAGATACAAAACATAAGCTGCAAATTTATAAATACATAGGTAAGGTGAAGCAAAACGCGCCAGGAAATAGCCAGTTGTAGATAATACTAATTTTGGCGTTATGGTTAGCATGAAGGTTTAAGATTCGTGCATTTCAATGCTAGAATTTTAAATAACTTTAAGCTAGATTACGTGTGACCTGTTCTTGTGGAATCTTCAGTTGATGTCATTTGTGTCTCAGAAACTATGTTTTACAAGGACATATATGGCTCCTATCTAAACCTGAAAAATTTCAAACTTTCTTGAAACGACAAACAAGAAAAGAGAGGTGGTGGGGTTACAACTTATTGTATGAAACATTTAATTTTAGGGGTAGCTCAAGCCAGTTTAACATACAAATTTTGAACTTTGGTATCTAAGGCAATGTTATTAAAGTATTTATTTTATGTGCTTATAATCCTAACCGAAACTGTAATTTGTATCCCTTTTTTACATTCATTGTCAAATTTTGCTATTGATTATGAACACTTTGTTATATCTGGAGATTTAAACATTAATCTACTTCAATAGGACAATCTTTCCAAAAGCTTTCTCAACCGTATCTCAGAAGTTGGACTTACTGTTTTTGACTCTGTTTTGGCCACTAGGTTTTTCAAGCAATATCCTGCCGAGCCTGCTAGACATTTTTATGGCAAATTTCGCTTGTATCTGATCACAACCTCCTCTTCTGTGCGCTTAATAACTGCCTTGTACCTGTTGTACCCGTGTGTTACTTTTCACACCGTAATTTTAGGTCTATTGATAGCAACTCTTTACCCAATGATTTGTCATTAATAAACTGGTCAGACTGTTGGTTTTTAAATTTAATTGATGACAAACTTTACTATTTTATTAATAAAAGTAATACTCTTTTGGACTCACATGTTCCCTATCGCAGGCACCGTGTCCTTAATAATATTTGCATCTGGTTTATGCAGACTGTTAAAGTAGCAGTAAAAAAACGGTCAAAGACCTATCGTAAATGGAAGCGTAACCCCAGTGCGTTCAATAGGGAAGAGCAGAGAAGAGCCAGGAACGAAGCTTCATTTGCTGTTAAGTTTTCCAAGTCAAATTTTTTTAACCCTGCTTTTCCTTCAAAACACTTGTGGAGAACCAGAAAGGTATTGGAAATTGCAACAAAAACATTGAAGCCTGATGAAAAGATCCTATTCATCAGGCTTCAGGCTTTAAGGCATTGAAGCCTGATGAATAGATCCTAACCAGTTGAAAGATTTTTTTGTTGCTACATTAACTAGAAAAATCTTCATTGAACGGTTTTGATACCACCATTGATGATGATAGCGACTTTATGATTCTGAATCGAATTCAGTTTAAGGCGGTTAGTGAATTGGGTGTAGCTCGATGCATAAGCAAAATAAAATCAAATAAAATCATCCTGGGGAGATGGATTTTCCAAAAAGTTTATTACGCTTATTTTATCGTATGTCCTTAGTCCGCTTGCTCACATAATAAAAATCTGCTTTTCTACTTCGCCTTATCCACAGGCTTGGAAGGTAGTGACTATTATTCTTGTAGTAAAAAACCAAATGCTTGTGCCCCATTTGATTTCCGTCCAATAAGTCGTATGTCCTCGATATCCAAAGTATGTAATGCGCACATGGCCGAACGGATATCCCACCACTTAAGCCTATTCAATCTCATGTCACATGTGATCTACTACTGTGGCCAAAATACTTGATAACATAAAAGTACCCTATGATTCAGGCGATCTGACACTGCTGCTAACTAGATTTGTCTAAAATTTTCGATACCGTCAGCTACTCTATTCTCTGCAGAAAACTCTATCAACATGTTTGTCTGAGGCTTTCGACTGACAGAAAATTATAACATCGTTAAATTAAGATAGATCTATACTAACAATGAGCTTTAAGATAGATCTTTGATTTTAATGAGCTTTGGAGCTTTAATAGAAGATGAAATTCTAAAGTTGACGTATTTTTTTATATCTGCTAAGTTCAAAGTTAAGGCTTTCAAAATGGCGTTCGAAATTTCAAAAAAATTGCGTTTTTTCACAATAACTTTAATATTACATATTGAAACATACACAAATTAGGCATTAAATGAAAGGTACTGAAATTGCACGTCGTATATAATATAAAACATTATTTGTTTTTGTTTTTTTGTTTTTGTTTATTTTAATAAATTTTTACTCATATTGTATTGACTACGTTTCTTTACCATCCATGTGAATGTGAATCCTTATATAATTTAGTTAGTTACCTTTTTTTTTTGTAATTTAAGGTTTTTCAATTAAAAATTAATTTTAAAAAATTCACAATTGTGTACATATTGATTTATTAATATGTAATTACTATTTTAAATAAAGTATACATATAAAAAAAAATTAAAGTTTTTTTGTCTACTTTAGTTAATGGTAATATCAAATATACACAGTGGCAAAAAAAGAGTTAAAAAGGAATAAAAATTAATTAAGATATTTACATTTTCAAATTGTTTTTGGCTTTAATTAAACTTTTTCTTCTCGTGATACATGGCTACCCTCATGCCAAGGACTTTAAAACTATTATTTATAAATTATGTGCTTAAACTAATAAATCTAACGAAAAAACACATAATTTCAAGACTTAAAATGCGCATAACTCCTCTTTCAAGCCCACTAAAATAAAATTTGAACAGTTTACTTTCTAACAAACTTTATATTTTTCAGTTAGGCACTCATTTTGGGTAAAAAGCACCAGTTTTATTTTGAATAACTACATTTTTGGAAAGAACTGCCTTGTGACCTCTAAACCTTTTTAAAAATCTGAAAAATTTCTAAAAATGAAATTTCGGGGCGAACTTTTGAATTCCACTTCAGCCACTCAAAATGTTGACAAAAAAAGTTTGCGCTCTAATGTACATAAGTAATTATTTGAATTAGATAAAATTCAGCAAGTTACAACCTTTTAAAAAGTTAGGCATTTTTGTGATTTTAGCTGCGTTCCTTTCGCTTTTATATAATCGCGATAACAAATTTTCTCTAAGGAATGGCAAGAAAAATGACTCATAGAAAGCACTACCGTTGCAGCAAAACTAAATTCAAACAAACAATATGACCCAATAACTATTAGGTAGCGATACCTTAGTGAACGATGTTTTTATCTGAATGTGTTTTACTCCAAACGTCAGAAAAATTGTAAATTTTATTGATTTAGTTATTGTAAATATTATATTGTATTGTATTGTATTTAATTTAATTTAATTATTGAATATAGGTAGCTGTCAAGATTACCTAATAGTGATTGTATCATTCATGCAATAAATGCAAAACATGAAATTACAGCTCATAAAAATATATAGGTTCAATACCTGTGTTTCAAATTTTTTAAAGCCTATATCACAATTTTATATGCAGAGCAACAATAATTCTATTTGTTATAGGATTATTATTTTTGTTTGTGCTTCGCACGTAAAAAAAAATAATCTGGATTATTTTGAAGCAAATGAAACGCAGCTAATGTCATTACAAAGAAATTTCAAGGTATCATAGGGCCGTAGGACTAAGAAGTACAGATTCCTTTGAACAGAGAGGTTCGGGTAAAAAGTTAACAGGTGGTCTATTGTAGCTGGGCAATTGCAAAAAGTGCAGTTATTGGAACTGGACCCCATCAAAAGATGCTCACGAATAAGCTTTGTGTGTCCTAGCCGTAGTCGCGTGAATGATATGATGGTAAAAGTTGATGCTGCGCTTGGATAATGCGATATTACACGGTCAGGATTTATATCAGAATAATGTTGAATGTATTTAGTATAGCATTCTACGTTTTCTTGCAGATGGCAGTTTTACGATAAAGTCATTGATGTCCTTAGCGGTAAATAAATTAGCGTTAGCGGTAAATAAAATTTAAAAACTTAAAAAAAAATTATACACTTAATTATACACGTATTAACATAATGGTATGTTGCTATTTTTTGCTGGATACCGAGTTTTTCCGTTATTTACTTATTGCACTTTTTTATTAACTTGCCCTATTTTTTCTCCATTCTTTCAAGCCAGCTGAAAACATGACTTGGTCACCAAAGTATCCGTCTCTGTCGAGACCATCAAAGAAAGTAAAGACGTTCTCCATTTTCATTT
Organism: Dichetophora obliterata; assembly: GCA_963920525.1. Taxonomy (NCBI): domain Eukaryota; kingdom Metazoa; phylum Arthropoda; class Insecta; order Diptera; family Sciomyzidae; genus Dichetophora; species Dichetophora obliterata. The sequence goes on from OY986439.1 coordinate 43,639,586, forward strand.
TATTAAGCACGTTCTTTGAATTTACGACGTCTTTTTAAACAAAGCCGCAACTGAGTTGCTTAAAATCAACGACTGAAATATGTCTTGAGTTTCAAGAATCGCAGTTTTGTCAAAAAAAACTCTGGTACAGAATTATTCATTGTTCATTTTATTTTGATTTTTTTTTTTTCAACAAAAAACTTCTTAATCAATTTTATTCTTCATGAATGTAGGTGCTTCACATCCACGACATCGATTACGACTGGAAACCAAAGCTATAGTAAGTATACATTAGAGAAGTCCTTATTTGTATGGTGCAAAATTCTTTTTTCTGATCTTTAATTACGGACCTTGAATTACGTTTTTTGTTCCTTTAGAAAAAATACTGAAATTTTAACGTGTCGCTAGCGACCTTTAAATTGAAAATTTGATTTAAATCGGAAGAAAATGCACTTTTTTGCCAAAGAAACAAACTCTGTACCGAATATTATTTCTCTACGCCAAATCCTTATAGTTTTGACCACAGCTCATATGTAAATGTTATACTGTGCTTCGTAATCGTAGTGTGAATAACATAAATGTTTGTGTATGTATCCTGTCTGGGGCATTAATTCAAAGCCCTTAGGGCTAAGATATTATAATTTGTTTGTTTGTTGTTGTGTTTTTTAGCAGATATCAGCGCACGTGCTTGGAAAATTTATTTCTTCAAGGTTTTATTCCGTGGACGAGATTCAATCATTAGTAAATATTTATTAGTTGCCTTTGGCTTAATTGTATTTATTTATCTACTGATCTCGAAAAACCCAAAAATTTATAAATAACCCAAAACTGCGTATTTATATTACTAAACAAAAACATAAAAAGATTACTAAATAAAAAGATAAAAGGAGAGAAATTAATGTTTAACACATAAAACATTTTTATCTCCATCTATCATGCTGTTTGAATAACATGATATAATTTCAGTGTTAATATGTGTGTATGCTGGAATTTTGACTTATTACAGAAACAAAAATTTTTATCAAATGTTCCTCTTCAAAAGTCATCTGTTAAGGGCACATTTGACAAACACCGCTTCTAAGAAAATGTTTCAAGAAACAAATGTTAGGGTTTTTTCGAATGCAATATCTTTATCACTTCTTATATTTTCACCACCAAAAACCGTTGATCAAAGTCTTTTATATTTGAAAAGGTTGAAAATTGCCAAACATTGCTATCAGCAAATCAGTGTTTCATCATCAGACCATCAATTTGTCCTGCAATAATTCTTTCATTATCTACTTTTGCGGCTAAGTGCTTAATAAACTTCTTCAATCAATCATTGTAGCAGCAATACATCACCTGACTAACAATCCACTAGCTACAATGAACTTTATTGGCTAACGCAGAAATAACAGCTAACAACAATTGTTAGCATTTCCTTAAAAGCTTTTCTATGTGCAGCACAAAAAGTTTTTATTACACTTTTTCATCCAATGCAGCAAGATACTTATAATCCAACAACAATAACAAAAGTGAGTATCTACAAACTTGCAGCTTGACAGCAACATTTAAAGTGAACGTGACACATTTACAAGATTTCAGCTGTTGCAATAAAATGAAGCAGATATAAATTTTATACGAAATATTAAAAAAAAGTGATAAGCATGCATAAACGAGGGAGTCCAATCCCGAAAGCTTTTATCGATCCCGAGATCCTGGGATTAGTTCGGGATTGAAAACTTGAAGAAGTAAATACTTCAAACTAAAAAATGTAGATGAAATAATTTATAAAGCAACAAATAAAAAAAACACATTAAAGGTATTCACAATTGCGTTGTTTTAGTGTACTTTAATAATTCCGTGTTATAAATAAGTGCATTGGCGTAGCAACCGGTGAAAAAGGGGGCAGTTTCCCGCCCCACCCCGCTTATTTAGCTAGAGAAACAATTAAAAAATAAAACTTCAACAGTTATTCAAAATATCTGTTTCTTTTACAACGATAAGATTTTTGTATTATATATTTTGCTCTTCTTTCTCTCTTCTTCATAAGCATGCTTTCGGATAACCATTTCCTTTCTCTGTGTTTGCAAAAAGATAGAACAAAATGTAGAGTTTCTACTGCAATTCCAATTTAAAAAATTCGGATACACTGAAAAAACTATTAAATATAGTTGAAAAACTTGTTGCTTTGGTTTTGACTGTGCGTGCATCAGCAGCTTCATTTGAGCGTTCTTTCAGTGCACTAAGACGACTTAAAACGTTTCTTCGAGCAACTATGACACAGAAACGACTCACTTATGCAGCACTTATACACATTCACAAAGATAAAACCGAAGAATTTAATTCGATGTAGGTGGTGAAAGAGTTTGTTTCCCGCAAGGACAGAAAAAACATTTTGGAATAATGTAAATTGATATAATTTTTTGTACCTTATTGCATCTAAACCATGTAAAGATATACCTAGTCATGCTTTATAAAAGCAACAATTATTTCTTATATTTTCATATTACCATATGAAAGATCCTTTAAAAAATTATCTCTAATATCGAAACTGGAAACACGGTTGCCACTTTGGTACAATTGTACCAAAATTGCTACATTTATTTTAACTTGGTACCTTGGTACATTATTTTCCGAGTGGATACATATTGTAAAAGATTTACAATTTAATAACTTGTTACAAAAAGCCAAATTTGGTAGCACTGGAGAAATGTTCAGACTTATGTTTAGTGGAACTTTCATTGCATTAAGTTCTAAAAGTTGAAAGCCTACATGCTTTTCTTGTCATATATGGGCATTCCCAGGGTCCCCAACGCGACATTCGCACGGCTTTGAAGTGAAAAAAAGTAAAGATTTCTTAAGAATTTTTTTTCTTATTTCCATTTTTAGATAAAGTTTTAGGAGCACTAAGTTTAGTGCAAAAGGTAGGCTTTGTCAATTTGTTGTTTCCAATATATTACCAATAAACATGTGATTCTCAACGCGACAAAAAATAGAAGTCGTTTTCAACTGCATCTACATAAATGCAAAAATCTGCGAATTGGAATATAATTTCTTAAATTGATTTTTTGTAAACTATAATGGAATAATATGGCTTTATATTGATAGTTGTCGTATTGAAATATTTGCATTCGTTTTTTTGTTACAACTTTAAGGATTATTCCCCACGTGACATTCCCTACGCGACTTATTTTCCCGTCACTATTCTTATAAGGATTAGTTCAAGTAATTTTAACTCAAAATTGCACTAACTGGCAAAAACTTCAGATTTATTATTTTATTTTATATAAACAAACATATATAGAGTAAAATTATCTCAAATAAATTTTCAATGAATACGCCGTTTGAGCAGCTTTTATATAATTCCGACAATTAGTCTAAATAATAATCGTCTACAAATTGTTGACAAAGTAAAAAATTTAGGATTCTATGTCAATTCAAAACTTACTTGTCTTGTCCATGTGAATAACATAATAAAAATAAAATATTATTCGCTAAGATGTCTGCAGTTAACTTCTAAATTTACCCCTACTTTGACGAAAAAAAGACTTGTTGTTCAACTCATTTGCCTATAATTACTTACTCTGAGCTAGTTTATAGTGTGACTCTCATTCTGAGCACAAAATTCTTGTTGCGTTTGACAACTTGACTAGATATATATTTGACTTAAGACGTTTTGACCATGTTACTGTTAAAAGCAAAGAAATTCTAGGATGTATCTTGATTGGATACCTAAATGCGAGAAACTGCATATTTCTGCACAAGTTGATTATTAGTAAAACTCCGTTATACCTTTCGAAAAACTACGTTTCTGTGTGTCGAACAGAACCTTCAACCTTATAATACCAAGATATACTTCTTTACAATCTAAGCGGCTCTTTTTTATCAACGCCATTAAGCTCTGGAACTCACTTCCTCTAAACATTAAAACCATAACCATCACAAACAAATTTAAGCTATCAATCAAGTCCTATTTCTCTAAACTTTCATTCTTCTACACTTTAATTTTCTTCTCCTTTCTCTTCTTTAATGTTTTAATTACTGCCTTTCCTCCTTCTTTTATTTTGCTAAGTTATGATAAGCTAATATTTAGTTAAGTTGAAATTAACTGTAATTCTTTTATTTCTCCAAATTGGTTTGTTTTGCAAAATTATAATTATATTAACTAGCTTTAAGTTTTATTCTCATCGTTTTCTGTTGACTATTAATGTTTTTAACTGTTGTACGCTAAAAAACCATTTAAGATCTTACTATACTAATTCTTAATTAAAATAAATAAATCGAAATAAATAAATTATATTCAAATGTTCGTCACAGGAGAAATAATGCAATTTTCGGATGCCTGAAATATTTGGTATTTCCTTCCATTTTTCTGTTAATATTGGATATATATCTTTGATTATGTCAGCACCAATATACATTATTGTATTTCCAGTTATGTGCTCCCGTGCGCAATTGAAGAAATAAAATCCATCACTTCAAATAATGTTCTTGTTTTGGTTATACCCCAAATTTTTCTTTTTATAACCGCTCCAACTCCATCGACTGCACCTTTCTAATGCGAAGTTGCGAAATAGTTCTATTTGATTGTTTTGCAACCAAATTGAATTAAGAAATCAGATAAAGTCGAAATAATAAACTTGTTTTTAAATTGGCTGCTGCTTCCGTTCAAGAATAAAAACATATTTTGAAAATTGCCGTGTTGAGTTTTTATGTTCTGAACAAGTTTCGTTATGAAAACGTAAACGTCGATTTTGCTGTGACTAAGACTATCACTGATTATAGGAAACGATTTCGATTTTTCAAACATCCACGCAACGCAAGTAAAAATCGTAACTTGCCTGTAAGTGCGCGTTCTGAACTTCATTTTGGCAGATCAGCCTATAATTTTCTGCAAAATCAATTTGCAAGACTAGACCCCGAGCTAGAACAGTTGTAAAAAATCTGACCTTACCAAATAGTTACTATGAGTTGACCAAAGTCTCAGACATATAAGAAACCAAAGAAACAAGCTATACAAATTCATTAAGAAAGGCGTAAATGTAAGCGATGAAATCAAAATGAGATACGAAGAGCTCTACAATGAGTTCTCTATAAAATCAAATGATGCTTATAGAACTTATACCAACCTTATTGGAGAAAAAATTCTTAGAGATCCTAAAAAAATTTTTGATTTCGTTAATGTCAAACGTAAATCAGCTGGATACCCCTCATCTATGTTTAAAGGCAATACAATTTCTTCCAACCTCCAAGAGATCAGTAATCTTTTTGCAAATCACTTTAGAGAAGTTTTCTGTGCTCCCACAACCCAGACTCTCTATACCTCCCCCTCTCCTAATGCGACAGACATTATAAACAATATCAGTCTGACGCTGGATGAAATTGTTAATGCTATCATGGAACTTGATTCAAACAAAGGACCTGGACCAGACCTCATACCACCAAGTTTGTTAGTTCAATGTATACATAAACAATCTTGCCATTCCCTTATTTATACTTTTCAACAAATTCTTATCCTTAGGTGTTTTTCCATCCTACTGGAAAATCTCCCATTTGACACCTATATATAAAAGTGGCGATAAAAGATCTGTTGAAAATTGCAGAGGCATTGCCATCTTGTCAGCTATACCAAAATTATTTGAAAAGATAATATGTGATAAGCTGACGAGTCTCATTAATCCCCGCTTAAACGAGCAGCAAAATGGGTTTCGGAAAGGCCGATCGACCACCACTAACCTAATTATCATGGTCTCCGATGTGTTAAATCAAATGGAAAAAGGACACCAAGTAGATGCAGTTTACACAGACTTCAGTAAAGCATTTGACCGTGTCAACCATAATATCTTAATTTTGAAGTTAGAAAAATTTGGCATTTCCGGTTTATTACTCAATTGGATCAAATCCTATCTCTGCGAACGATCCCAGTTTGTTAAATTTCAAGGCATTTTTTCAAATGATATACCGGTCACCTCTGGTGTACCACAAGGTAGTCATCTTGGCCCAATACTTTTCAACATTTTCATTTCAGATTTATCTATTGCTCTTTGTGACATTCCCCATCTTATGTACGCAGATGACCTTAAAATATATAAGATCATTAAATCAGAAGTTGATGTAACTTTCCTACAGTCGAAACTGCTGTCCCTTGAGCAATGGTGCAATCAAAACAAACTTCACTTAAATGTTAAGAAATGTTGCGTGATAAGTTTTTCCCGTAAGAACTTGATACCAGAATGCAGTTACCTCCTTAATAATATTGTTCTGAGCAGAACCAACCATATTGTAGACCTTGAAGTTGTCCTAGATAATAAGCTGAGAGTTAATCTACATTTTGATAAAGTCTTATCGAGGGCAAATAAACAGCTGGGATTTATAAAAAGACGTGCTAAAGAATTCCAAAATGTGTGGGTAACCAAAACGTTATACTGTACCTTAGTGCGACGACTTCTTGAATATGCTTGCATCATTTGGAATCCAGCCTTTGAATCTCATAGCGACAAAATTGAATCCATTCAAAAACAATTCCTGCTTTTTGCGTTAAGAGATATCTTCGACCCCCGTGACTATAACAACTTGCCACCGTATGAACAAAGACTCAGGCTCCTCTCTCTGATGCCTCTATCATCAAGAAGAACTTTACTGAGTTCATGTTTCACATTTGATGTTATTAACGGAGCTATTGATAGCGAATATATCTCCAGCAAAATTACACTAAATGACCCAATTAGACGTACTAGGCATACGCGGCTCCTAAATGAATATATTCACCACACTATTTACGCAAATAATGAACCCATTAGTAGGTGCTGTAGAATTTTTAATAATATTAGCGAGCACTATTCACCATCCATACCAAAATCCACATTTAAGCGAACCCTCTCAAAGTCTCTCTTTGACTCGGAATAATTTGTCCTTTTCTAGCACTGCTCCCTACAGAGTCATGCTTCTTGGTCTAGTCCCCCTCCGTCATCCCTTAAAAGTAGTACTTAAGATATATTAGCGTAGTTTAAGTATTCTTTTGAAATTAATTTAAATAATACGTAAGTAAAAAAAAAAAAAAAAAGAAAGTAAAAAAATGTAAATAGAATTAGTAAATTGCCTTGCTTGGTGAAATAAATAAATAAATAAATAAACATATTGATAAAGTAGTTAATATCGAATAAAGTTACTTGTTAAATGTGCCTACAATACCAAACGCGACACACTTTGAAAATAAAAATTAAATGTTTAGTGTGATTATTATATGCATATAAATTTTGATTTGAATTAAAATTTTCAGCCAATTAATTAGAATGATCGCGGAGTTCTGATAAAATATGATGTTTTAAGTACCCTAACGCGACATTACAACATGAACAAAAGAAAATGAAAAATTTACCTTTAATCGAGCATTGTTTGGTATGTTTTCATTTTTTTGTATTAATTTGTTATTGATCCATAGATTTCATAAGGTGTGTGCATTCATAATATAAATATGTCCACAATAAATACTAACGAGAAAATGTCATTTAAAGTACCTAAGAACAAGAAAAAATATATCTTAAGTTTTCAGGCGAATTTTCTCATCATAACAACTGAGATAAGCTGCAAATACATTATATTATAAAAATTTTGATATAATTTTAATATAATGTTAGAAAAAAAATCATTGGTTTATTAACATTCTACTTTTTGGTCCCGGTTGTCGTTTCTGAGGAAATACCCATATATTAAAAATCACATTTTTTGAGACTTGAGGATTTTTTGTGAGATTGTCCACTAAAGCAGAAAAATATCTCCAATCTGAAAATTTTTCTCTTATTACCAAACATATTCTAAAACAAATTAAAGACAAGTTCGATATAGGTAAAGAAGATCTAAATGTTTTGAATATAATAACATCTTCACAAGTTATGTCAGAAAACAAAATTTCTTTATTGCCATAATTCAATAATTCATATTAAAATATCATCTCATAACATGCTACCCTGACGTTATTTTGACTCAGAGGAAACTTGTTCAGGTTTCAAATATTAGTTTTTAAAATTGTAATGACGTTGGGAAAAAATTTGGGTATTTTGAGAAAAAGTCTGGGTCGTGAAGAATGGATTGGAGAAATTTATTTTAATGATTTTATCAATTTTGTAAATAGTCAGATATCCTTCTACACAGCTCAGCAGCTGTTGAACCAATATTTTTATTTATTTTAGCCTGATTAAAACTAAGCTTAGAAAAAAAATTGGAATACAAAACACTTAACCACATAAAGCTCTCTAAAGAATTGTGTGTCCAACGCAATAAATCCAATTATATTTGGTCAGCAAAAAAACTATTGTATTTATGTATTTATTTTATTGTATTTTGTTAACAGCGTATAACATAACTTAATATTTTTGTTATGTGTGATATGTAAACAAATATACTTCAGTGAATTACTATAATTAATACTATCAAAGTATTGGGTACATTTTTTCGGAGAATTTGGTACAACAAAAAATAAGCAAGTGGCAACCTTGATTGGAAAAACTTTTAAAAATAATGCAATTTTAATATTTTTTATTTAGTTTTATATTTTTTTTTTTTTAAACTAAAATAAAAATTTTTCATTCATATTCACGTTTATTTTAAGAAATTTTGGTGATTTTTTAGGCACTCCCATTTGTACTGCCGCCCCTCCCACAGATGAAATTAGCTTCCGACGTGCTTGGATAAGTGGTGTTTACGCCAAATTACGGAAAAGACTTTTCAAAACAAAATTTTTTGTTTCAACTATTTTTAAAGCAATACAAAGAAACTAATTTTAAAGTAATAAAAATCCCGGGATCTGGGAAAGAAAGTCCAGAGACTTAAATGGGCTTAAATCATCCGGGATCTCGGCATTGACTTCCCTAGCATAAATTGTTTATATGTGGCATGCATCTTCAATGACGACACTGTCGGCTGGTAATCTAAGTGATGATTACATGTAAGATGTGTAACATGAAAAGATGTTGGTAATTACATTTAGCTCTCTTTAAAGCTATATACTCTTTGCAGCGTTCTTCAGTCAAAAAGTTGTTAAACAATCCTATTAAAAAACTTTTGGCTTTTAATAATAAAAAAAAAACTGACAGTCACCTCTGATTTTATGCATCATCTGGATGCACGCTTGGTCAAGCAATAAAATTCTGTAAATTTTTCACCATTTCACTTTTCTGCTTTTCGCCAATTTTTAATTTTCTTTTTTTTTCTATAAACTTTCCGTTTCTTCTGAAAAATCACTCATGTGGCTCCTTATAAAGCATAAAAACCAAACTATTTCATATTTTCTTTGATGAATTTTATTATTCTTTAATGAAGTGTTTTTTCAGTGTGAAGAAGAGGTCGGGGTTTGAGTAATGGTTTCATGCAAATGATTTGAAAATCTTAAATGATGCTTTTAAATTTACGTTTCATTTGATTTATTTCTGCATTCATTTGTAGTTCATTGTTCTGTCCAGCTGTGCCTCAAAACAGCACAAAAGAAATCCCAGTCACGTTCGAAAGAGTAGCAAGAATAAAAAATATAGAATTATAAAGTTCAAAATAATTCATTTGAATAATGTTGGCCTACTGCCAAATGAGGGTTTGCAGCGCAAAAAAAATGGCAATTTGCATAAAACAAGAGATAAATTTTTGTGGTTATAACAGTAAAAATGAGCATATTTTAAACATCTGTCAGCAGCAAAAATGCTGTTGAATAAAAAAGTTTATTCTTGTTTAATTGAATTGACTGGTTTCAGTGTCATTTTATTGATTAACACTCGGTTTTTATGACAGCAGCCTTTTTTTTTTGTATGAACTATAAATGAGCAATAATTCATTTGAATTCTGAATTGCAATATATTGGATTTTTTGGATAATAAATCTATACAAATTTGCGCTTATTTTTAACCTGAAGTCAATTATTTTGACATAGTTAAATTTAAATTTTTTAAATTTTGCTCTCCTGTTTCTTGTCAATTCTCATCAATAACGGAAAAGTATTTTTTTTTTTAACTGTAGCTTGTAAAGTAGCTTGGAATAATTTAAAATAATATAGGCCTTCAATACCAACTCTGCGTTTGCTTAAATTAAGCATTTATTTTATTGTTTCAAGTCTTGTTCCAGAATTTTATTCTTGTTTAAACAAATCATTTGTTTCACTCAGTTTTAGAAGTAAGTGTTCATTATAACATTTTTGGTATTGTCCTAAATGATTTATTTAAGCAAATGAGGCTTAATTTTAAACATAGTTAAGTCAAGCTAAATATATGCTTAATATAAGAATATTATTTCTCTCCGTGCCCAAAAACAGACAAAGTCTTTGTTTGATCTATAAACTTCCGCCAAAATGCCGCCCAAAGCAATAGCATGAAATGTTTGGCAGGCAATTTCATTCAATTTAATATCCCAATTAGTCGTTATTACATTCAATTAGTTTGAATCTCGGTGACAGTCATCATTAGCTGAAGCATAGATATTGAAAATATTTACACTGCATTGAGATTATTTTCGAATATTTACGCATTTTAACAAAAGTCATACAAGAGCAATATATTACTAGTAGATATACCCAGTTTTGCTTGGCGTTCGTATAAATATTTTTTAGTTTCTTATAATCACTTTGATTTGAAAAATATGTTAAAATATTTTTACATGTTATTCATTTATTATTATTTTGCTGAAAAAATTAATTGTGAATGAAGTTCGAATTTTTGCTGCAATCTTAAACTCCGATTAGTAGCGTATATTTGATAATATTCGAGTGTTATTTAAAAATTCAGTGACTTTTTGAATAAATGGTTTTGTTTTTTCTGCAGGAAACCGTTTTATTTCTCAGTTTTTCCCTGCTTTTTTTCAAATTGTTTATTTCTTCAAACTAATACGTTTTGTCAAGGTCCTCAAAATAGGAGTTTGATTCAGTGATGAACTCTTTATTCGACCCAAATCTCTTGCCGCCGAGCCTTTTTTAAGATTTGAAAGTAGAAAATGGTCGTAGAGGGCTAAATCTGTACAATATGGTAGATAAGGTAGCAACTTGTAGCCCAATTTATTGATTTTTATCATGGCGACACAGACGTGAGCACTGCACAGTGTCCCCAAATGGACTTTTGCGTCTCAAAAATCTATAACTTTTTTTTCTCTTGGTATAATTAAGCCAAACATGAATAACTCGTTTGAACTATTTTTATTTTTCAAAATCCATGTTGCTTCTTAGTACTAAAATTTTATTTAAACTTAAGAAATATGCCATTATGGCTTGACTCTTGCAATTATTTAGTAAATTTTTTAAATATATTTTACTTTGATATTTAATAAATCATTAAAATTTGATTTGATAAAAAAATATGATTTTGGCTTTAAAAAAAAATCTGTAATTTTTTGTTTACTGAAATATTTAAGCCTAATTTGGAATGTATTTTCTTTGATATTCTATAAATCACTTAAACTACTATTTTCCAAAATCCGTTTCAGTTTTTAGTACCAATTTTTTCAAGTTAAAAATACGATTTTGCTTTTGAAAATTGTGTAACTCTTTTGTCTCTTGCAATAATGAAGCTAAATTTAAAATATATTTTTTATGATATTCAATTAATCATTTAAACTATTTTTCCTTTAAAATCCATTTTAGTACCAAAAATTTGTTTTAAATTTAAAAAATACGATTTTGCTTTTTTGTTTCTTGAAATATTTAAGCCCAATTTGGAATGTATTTTCTTTGATATTCAATAAATCACTTGAACTACTTTTTTTCCAAAATTCATTACAGTTTTTAGTACTAATTTTTTTCATGTTCAAAAAATACGATTCTGACTTTCAAAATGGTGTAACTTTTTTGTATCTTGCAATAATGAAGCCAAGTTATAAATTCATAATAAATCATTTAAACTTTTTTTTCAAAATCCATTATTATTATTATAACAAGATTATTGCTTTTTAGCAATATTATTATTGCTAAGATTATTCTTACAAACTAATAGAAATTTTTATAATTTTTGAAATCTTAAAAATAAAGTCTTAAATCTAACATTTTAATTTAAAGTAACGTAGTTTGTGTTAAAAGTTTTGTTGCATGTGGTAAAAGAGGGGCACTACATGCGTGAGGTTATGGGGCAAACTCCATACTCAACATACGTAACCATGATCACGGAAAACAACACATCAACAAAAAAAATCGTATTTGTTTAAAAATACTGATATAAAACAGAAAAAATATGTTATAGAATAATACGATGCAGGACAAGGGCATGGGTCTCTTCAATCGACCCCCTCCCCCTTCCATTCGATTTTTTGCTTCACTCAACTAGCTCTTTCATCTCCGTAAATATTCGTACTCTTACACTAGACACTCTGTATATGTATTTTCGTTTTGTTTGTATAGAAATTTTCGCATAAATTTTTATTAATTGTTCATTAATTTGGCGTTTTTGTACCTTTTGTATTGTAAGTAATTTATATTATTCTGATGAAAATTTATCGAACCTTTCAAATTTCTATACAAACAAAACAAAAATACATATACAGAGAATGGTTCGATAAATTTTCATCAGATTAATATAAATTACTTACAATACAAAAGGTACAAAAACGCCAAATAAATAATCAATTAATAAAAATTTATGAGAAATATTCTAAGCACTGGCACTTTTCACTATTATTAATACTTTCTAATCGTACACCGACAAACAAACGCGAATTGTCGTTCCATGCCGATCGGTTTTTCGACAGATACATAAATTTTTTTTGTTTGCACAACAATAGCTATAAGAAGCAGTAAGCAAAGTGAATTCAGCGAACAACAACAACGAAACATATAGAAATATTTTTTCAACAAACTTATAAACTGAATAGAATTTCGAAATTTTGGCTTCGTTAGGAAATAATATTAGAGGCTTTAAACAGTTTAGAAAAAACAATTTTAAAATCGGTCAACCCATTTAGAAGTTATGCTCTGTCCAACATTTTACAATCACTGTTACGTGACGTTTTCTACCAAATCACACCATCCGCTTTAGATCGGCCAGTTTTTAGATCGGCTGAACACTTGTCAAAAAAAAATTTAATTAAAATGCACTAAAAGTTTAATACGTTAGTCTGGCCCGTCAACGATTCACAGTCAATTGCTTCAAGAGGTTGGCTCCAAACGAACAAAAATTTTTAGAGACATTTACTATTTTTTTTTTTTTAAATTCAGTTTTCCCCTTACTATTAAAAGTTTATTGTATGCAGAAATCTATATTGCATAGTTTAAGGGATTATTTTTTATATTAAGTGATTCAAGACTTACTATTTTTCTCTTTACAATTAAACTGTAGAGAAATCTTTTCCAATTAGCCTTTAGTGAAATTTTACAAGAAATATTTTTATAAAATAGTTTAACCTTAAACAATAATTCTTTGAAAAGGACCAAAAAAACACCCACAACAAATGGTGCCATATTGTTTAAATATTTTACAAAAATGTATTTACTTATGTATATATTTACTTGCAAAGAAAAAACATACCATTTCCCAACTCATAAAGTTGACTAAACGGCGTTGAGCCTAAAATAAAAAGCTTGATTGAGTTACAAAATAGAAGCTTATTTATAGCATTTAAGCTGACTCGTTAACCCTTCAAAGAAAAAACCATTTGAACCTTTTCGTCATCTCTAAAAAGGCGCACCATTCAATAGCAGACCTTGACCTTTATTTGAATCTTCGAAGTACACGCATAAACATTGGTTTTATACCAAAAGCCATATCATCGAATTTTGGTTACATTTTATTGGATTGCTTTTGAGCCAAGCAAAGCAATGAGAACGATAACATTGACGGCAGAAATAAGCCAAAAACAAAAGAAAAGAAGAGAAATCAAAATCTAAGTAGAACCATTTTGTAAATCACTACTACAGTAAAACAACGAAAGACTGACAAATAACAAATTAAAGTAATTCGCACAAATGACACAAGCATTTGACGCCATTCTAATAGCAGAGCCGAAAACAGGAAAGAAGAATCGGGGAGTAAATATGATAGCAAAAAACTTCACTACGAAAAACTTTAGTTGATGCAGACCAGAGATCTGCAACGGATAGCTTTTTTGCGACTCTGAGTATATCCGAAAAAAATAAGTACAAAAACCTACTCACCCTAAGCGCACACAACTCGACTCATATTCTCTTCTACGAAGCTAGAATGCGGCGGCTCAAATAAATATGAGTATCCTAAGTCATGAGTCGGATCAGGAAAGATCGGGTTTTTTCGGTTCATAAATACTTATGGTTGTTGTCGTCTTGCTGATACTTATCCTACTTGCCCAAATGCTCATAATCGACACAAGTAGCCGAATCACTCGGCTCATCTGCCACGGATATGAAAGAGAGCGCAGTAGAGCGCAGCAGTAAATAGTGAGCGAGTTTTTTGTATTTGTTTTGTGCTATTTTTTCCTACGCATATCTAAATGCTGAATAACAGATGTGTTATTCTTGTGTTGCTTTTTGTTTTTATCGTGCACAGTGAAAGCTGCGCATGAGGTAACGTTGTTAAGGCTTAAAAATAATACGCAGTTTCGATAGTATCGTAAGTCATTCATTTTCTGCAATCAGCAATTATTATTAAATTTGTAAAGTATTTTTTTATTTTTCTGTAGCCTTCAGTTACCAAATCACATGCGCATAATATAAATTACACTTCTATTGCACGTGTTTACGCACAAGAAACAAACAGACACGTGCGCCGCACAGTGGTTGAGCCCCATACAAAAGTTGTCAATAAATAGAAGGACTCATCTTAAACCAATTAAATTTTGTGTATTATTTGGAATTTGCCTTATTAGAATACACACAAAAATATTTTTAAATCCGCCCTCAATCACGCCTGCCTCTCATACAACACAAATATTTAAAACGCCATATTTTTTTTGTCTTAAACCAATACAAGAACCATTCTGTCAGAAATCTTCAATATATGTCTATTATAAAAAAAGTATTTTCTGCCACGCCCACCTCCCATACGAAATTTTCCACTTCACGTGTTTTTCCGTATTCCAAGTTCAATGAAGCGCTGCATCTAAACTGTCTAAATTAAAGGTTTATAGTATTCAAAAATATTATTTGTTTGCTTTTTATAAAAACAAAAAAAAAAATCATCAAAAAAAAGCTTATCGTTTCGTTTGAATTCCAAAAAAAGGAGTGAACCTCATGCTTTTTGCCACAAATTGGCACTGGTTGTAAATGTGATACTATCAACAGTTAAAAAAGATAATAGCATACTTTTTAGCATTGTGATAATGTGAGCACAGGTCGTGTAGCATAAAAACATGGCTTGCATACACGGAGAAAACTGTTTGCAAAATTAGTATTGTGGTTAAGCAAAACTTGCGCTTGATTCTAAGCCACTTCAACATTATGCAAAATTTTAGCAAAAACTAATCAAAATATGCTTTTCTAATATATAACAACTAAGCAAATATTTCCTTGAATTAAGTAAGCATTTGCTCCTCCCATTTATAATAACTTAGCAAATTTTTGCTGAAATTAAGTAAAAATTTGAATGTAATCAAAATTTTGCTTTTTCCTAAATAATCGAGGAGTGATTGCAATTTAGCAATCTTTTTCTTAAATCACATTGTGATTGAGCAAAGTTTTGCTGATTTGCTTTTAAGCAAAACATTTGCTTGATTCAAGCAAATTAATTTTCTCCGTGTACGTATTCTAATTCTGTTGTTTAGAATCAAAGAATATATATTTCACTTTCAGCTAATTGAAGATGTTTGAAGAACATTTCTTGACAAGGGAATTTGAATGTTTGAATAGTTTTGAAAGCATTTTATTGCGAAATTCATTAAAATGTTTCATAGTAAGCTATAAGATAATGTGAATTAATTTAACTTTATACATATCACATTACTGTTTTACTAATTCAATTTAGTTGTAATTATTTAAAAAAATATTTAATATATATTAACATAGTAAATTAATAGATTGAGAAACACACTATAGAATATTTAAGTACTCTGCAAATATAAAGTATTGCAAAAGAAGAATAATAACATTTTTAAAGCATTTATCGTATTTAGTAAGTAAATGCTTTCACTATTTACATTAAAAATTTAACGATTTTAACTCGTAAGAAGTGATCGTTAAACAAAAAATGCCTCAAATAATACTAAAGAAAATGACTATAGCAATAAACCTTGAGACTAAACATATCTATATTTTCTTCTAAACTCATTTACCAAATGTTGTTCAAGGACTCAAAAATTTCTGTCAGTTTTTTTTAATCGCTCAACTTACAGTCCAATAAAAGCATTTCTTTATTTAAAATATCGTCGACATCCATAGATCATTATATTTTATTCTGCAAAAAAAATAATTTTACGTTTTTTTGTCATATCAACTTTGCATAAGAAATTTATTGCAAAAATAAAAAAAAATATTTCAAGAATGCAAAAAACTTTTTCAATAATGTTTTGTGTACTTAAAAAACCAGATTGCAATACGTTTTCTCAATTGTCTGTAATAACTCTTGAAAAATATCAATATTTTACGAAATTTTTTCAACATTTTTACATCAATCGTATATTAAGGCGTCTACACAGAAAACCTATATACATATATTTCTGATAAATATTTTGGAATCATGTGAGTTTGAATATTCTTAAGCAACGCAAAGAAAAAAAAATCACAATAAGAGATCATCAGTTTTGGTATTTATTTCCAACTTTTAACCACTGTGCGCCGGCCTTTTGGTTTTGTGTTATTTTTGTTTATGTCTAACAAACCAAAATCACAAGCGTTGTTATTGTTTCTTTCTCCATAGAGTGCAACAATAAAATACCAAAAACTCGTTTTCGAGAAAAAACAAACAAAAAATGAGAGCTCACATGGCCTGCAGACAAATACTTATGAAAAGTGCATACACAAAACAAAAACTAATTAACGCTAAGAGACGTTGGCAGAGAAGGAGCAGTACTCAGAGTACACTCAAAATACATTCGGATCGAGCGCTTTTGTAACAAACTGACTCAACGCACTCATTGAAAACGGCTCGAAGTGGATCGGATCACGCCGCTCTCGGATATGAGAATGTACTTATAACCGAAAAAATGCTAATGAGCCGAATGCCTATAAGTATTTTACACATATTATTAAGTATGGATAGAGTTCAGAACAGCACGACACTCGGGTATGATTTGAGTATCCGAATTCTGTCGGATACTCATTGCAGTTCTCTGATGCAGACATAATAAATGATTTTTATTTTCACTTTTTTTTTCTTTTGTTATTGTTTAATTTATTTTAAGTTGGTGTTTTTTTTTTTTGTGTACTTTAATCTCATATGTTTCGTTTTTATTTTTTTTTTTTGCTTAGTTGTCTGTGTGCGTGACTGCTAATGAGCTCTTATTTGTGTTTGTTTTACGCGCCAAAAATTTACTCTTATTGCTTTTGAGAATTTTGTTTCCCTCTCGTTCTTTGTCTATTATTATTGTTTGTTTTATAAATTTGCCAAATTGTTTTTAGTTTTTTTTTCTTTTTGTTGTTGCTGAGGCCCTCTTGCTTTTATGGCGTTTTTTTCTGTCCTTCTCCCACGGCTTAAATGCAAATAAATGCGGTTATATGCTGTAACCTTCAGCTTAGGTCTATTTCCTCCGTGGCTTTGTTTTTTTTTTAATTTTTGAGCTTACTTGTATTTAATTCTCGCTGTATTAAATCTTTATTAGTTGTTTGTTTTGCTTGTTTTGTTTCTGCTAAGTAAATTTTATTAAAATTTTTAGAAAAAAGTTTTGCTTTTATTAGATATACGCTGTCTAAATTAATGTCCTATTTCATTGCGTTTACATTTCGCTAATAAGACTTTAATTTTTAAAAGTCTTTTAATGTGTCTTTTTTGACATTTTTACACTGTTTCACTTGCATCAAAAATATTTATTTGCTACTTTGCTTTTTTGTTATCTTCTTGCGTGCAGCTCTTTTTTAATATATATTTTTTTTTTTTTTTTTTTGTAATACAGAATTTTCTCTTCTTTCTCTCGGATTGCTACTTTAGTGTCTGAAAATTTTGCTGCCGAAGATGGTACCAACTTTTAAGTAGTTCTGAACTAGTTCCAAAAGAACCAGTACTGGTGCCTCTACAATATCCTTTGACATTGATTAAACTGACGCTTTTCACGTGTTGATGTCATAGGAAAAGACAATTGCAACCATAAACACTTTTTTCACTATATTTCATATAGTAACAATGTGAACTCTTCCAAACTGGTACTTTTTGCTTAAGTCTTAAAGTTAATCTTAGACTGCTTTGAAAGTATAGAGGCATTAATTGCTTATCTCTTGCATGTATTACGAAAAGAAGTGCATTACTTAAAAGATGAAATTTATTTATCATCTATTTATAGCTATTTATAGCTTTCATTTTATGTAGTTAGTTACTCTTTGTTAATATTATGCCTAAACTTACTTTTGTTGAAGTCCTTAAAATGATTTTCTTCAAACAGTTTGAAAATTAAAAAACTGCCACAGCACGAGTACAGACTTAATTTTTTATTTTTTTAGTATAAATTTTGATAAGAAAACAAAATAAAATCAGAGTGAACTGTTCTTCGCTGAAAGTTTTTTGTACTATTTCATAGCAAGTTAAAATTGCGCTAGAAATGAACTAGTTGGTTTCTCCAATTGACTCAGAAATAGCTGCTGTGTTGTAAATTTGATACTTAAATGAATTCTCTTGTTTAAGCTTTTATATAACTAAAGATTTGTTAAAAATTGATTTTTGGTTAGATTTATAGTTGAACAAAGTAATCGTATGCGCTTTTTCTCAAAAAAATATCTCATTTTACCGTCTTGAAACTATCAAACAAATATTCTTTGCACGAAATTTAATAAATTAGATCTTGTTTTTGTAAGTAAAGATATTAATTTCACACTGAGCAAGTCAATTTTTCCTATGTAGTATACCTATACATATTATTTAAATATTTAATTTACATTAATGTATTTCATTATAAAACAAGCTTTTCTTAAAATAAGTAATAATATAAAAATCTCTACTGTAAGAATCTTCGAGAACATGCACAATAATATTCAAAATAAGTTAAAGTAATACACCTCTACGGTATACTAAGATATTATTCAAACAATAAGAACATATGTTCATACTAAGCACTACTATCTATCTCATTCGCACACATGTACCCATATGACTGCATACAAAACATATGATATTATATTATACTTTTTACTCCTACACAAATATGTTAACATATGATTATGTTTACGTTTTCTATTCTACTCACTCACACATATTAAACTATAAATACTAAACTACAAATATGTATTACTATATTCTACTATTACTTTTACACTAATTAAAGAACATATGATTCTATTTACATTCTAAACTACACAAACAATTGTTAACTAGTTTTAAGACAAAATACCGTTATGCTTACTATAAAAGGATGAACATATTTGAAAATAAATCTAGTTTTGAGCTCTAACAGCTGCCAACTATTTTCATTTTAATAAGTCTTGAGCTTCAATAGCTGCCGACTTAAACCCTTTTAGCCTCTGAACTTTTTTTAGTGAACGGCATAAAAAGGATATTTAAAATAGCGCCAGTGGCGAACTTCGCCGGCAACCAATAGGCAGGTCCTTTTTTTATTATTTTAAAAATTAAAAGGAGCGTACATGGCGATCCTGCGATATCGCCAAAAATATTATTACACCTATATCTCCATCTTATATACACCACATTCCATTATGTATAGAATTGGAATTTTATAATTACTTCAGTTGTTATTCAAAAAGTAAAATTGAATTTAATTTTAATTTTAACTAATGTAATTTTGATCTCTAGAATAACTTATTGCTAAGCATAAACTGGTATAATGAGCTTGTTAATAGTGATGTTCAGAACTCTTTTATTTTATTTAAATCAATTGTTTTAAAAGTTCTTTGTGAGCACGTTCCCAAAAAAACCAACGAAAAGTTTTAAACTGCCTTCGTATACCCCAGGTTTACTGAGGTTAGAGAATCTTCAAAATAAATTTTACAAAAAATGGGCCGTGGCTAAAAATAAACATTTCTCTTCTAAATATAGACAATATATGAGAGAATTCAATTTCCTTGATAAATTTTTATACAAACAGTATATTCATAATTTTGAGACTAATATAAAATCTAATCTCAGAGTTTTTTGCAGTTTTGTTAATTCAAAGAAAAAAGCTACAGCATTCCTTTTGCCATGTTTTTTAAAAATAAAGTCTCTAAAAGTACTCATGAAAGCGCGAATCTTTTTGCCGACTTCTTTAAAGTGAATTTTGAATCAACAACTACTTTTTCGGATGATTTTTCCGGGAACATTATCTCATTGCTTGACTTCGGTTCATTTTATATATCAGAAGAAGACATTGAAAGGGTATTTTGAATCTTAAAATGGCAACTACACCGGATGCTGATGGAATAGCTACTATCGGGTTAAAGAAATGTTGTATATCCCTGAGAAAACTACTTCAACTAATTTTTAATAAATCTCTTTCCTCTGGGTTGTTTATTGCAGATTGGGAAGTATCATGTATTTCACCGATTTTTAGATTCGGCAATAAAAAGAACATTGAAAATTAAAGACCGATATCCAAACTTACCACAGTATCCAAGCTTTTTGAATCAATAGAAAAGGAGAAAATTTATTTTACGGTAAAGCGGATAGTTTTTATCTTCCCAGCACGAATTTGTATCAGGTCGATCAACTGTTACAAACTTCAGATTATTTTCTGCATTTTCCTTTTCTGCTTTTCGACAGGGTTATCAAGTTGACTCAATTTACGCGGATTTTTCAAAAGCTTTTGACAAAGTGTCAAATAGTATATAATTAAAGAAATTAGCTAAACTAGGTTTTCACTCTAACTTACTACAATGGCTTCGTTCTTATTTGAGTGATAGAATCTGCTAAGTATACATTGAAATTAAATCTCAAGGCCATTCGTGGCTTCTTCAGGTGTTCTCCAGGGAAGAATTTTAGGTCCCCTTCTTTTTAATATATTTATCAATGATATAACGTTCAATGTAAAAAATGCCAAGTATCTGTTATATGCGGATGATTTACAATTTTTTCTAAAAGTTAAATCCTTGTCTAATGCTTCGCTATTGGAATCTGACTTAAATACCATCCTTGCTTGGAGCTCTAAAAACTCTCTCTTTCTTAACTGCAACAAAAGTATGTTTTCTACCTTTACAAAGTCATTGGTTCCATTAAAAACATCATATCATTTGGATACCAAGCCACTGAAATATGTTAGCGAAATAAAAGATCTTGGAGCTATTATTCCTAAAGCACATTCTCTTCTTGCGTTAGTTAGACGGAATGCTTCAAATTTTAATGACCTGTTAACGTTGAAGTGTCTCTATACCTCTATCGTGAGATCGAAGATAGAATATGCTTCTTTTGTGTGGAATCCTTTCTATGCATTTCACACACTGCGCTTTGAACGAGTACAAAAAGCGTTTACGAGGTTTGTTTATAAAGCCAATAATTATCTAGATCTGATTCCATCATATATTGATCGTTGCAGTCAATTAAAACTAAAAACTCTTTAAAATAGAAAAACCATTTTATATATGATATTTTAGTAGGTACCCAGCAGCGGATTTGCCAGTGGCTACCATAGAACTAATACGGAAAAAATTGCCAGGTAAGGAAGCATTACTTTTTTCAAAAAGTAATGCGTCTGCATATAGCAGAAGTAATTAACTCATACTTCATTACCTTTAATGTAGCATACAAGGAAAAGTAATGCAGTGATTTTGCAAATATCCGAATAACTTAATACAAGTAGTATGTTACTCCATAACTTCTAGGTAATGCTGAAGGGAGGCGATCACTTACCTCCTGTCTCATTCAATGTTAAATGTAAGGCCTTTTATGCATAGTAAGGTAATATAGTCGGAAGTAGTGGTCATTACAAGGTAATTTATGCTTCATATATTCGGAATATATTCCATCCGCTACTGGGTACGGTTGATTGCCCTGACTTACTTGAAATGATAAATTTTAATGTATCACAAAGAACTTAACGACACTTTGACGTATTTTATTTGGGTACGTGCAGAACCAATTATGTTTTAAGCTCGCTTATGTGTAAATCTATGCTGGAGTTTAATAATTTTATGCTTTACTGCAATATAGATTTTTCTAATTCAAAGATTTCTCTTAAACTTTCCTTAAGTAATTATTATTGAAATGTGAAAATATTATAAATTTTTATATTTTAATAAGTATCTAATTGTATTTATGAAATGTGGTGTATAAATATGATAGTTCTATAATATGTGACGTATCTTTTGTAGTCTGAAGAACTTTTTGTTCATTTACTAATAAAAAAAAATAAAAAAATTAAGTAATTTCTTGAGTTTTTTTACACAATCTCTTAAGCCATAAAACATTCCTTACTCTTATCCATTAGATTTTAGTGAAGTTTGGTAGCGATGTCAATATTAACTTAAGTTAATGCGGCTTAGTTTGAAATTTATTTAAATTTTAATAATTTGGCAAGGAAAAAAATGTATGAGCAAAATAAGTTCTCTCTCTTAATCTTCTCAAAACCACCAAACATATTTTATTTTCATGAAAGTAAGTTAACTTTAACTCACCCTCAAGTATGATTTACACGTTCTTCTACATTTCTCAGTGGGGTACGTGGACACAGTCAATGGCGATGGGAGTAGGTGCACTGCTTATGACGCAAAAGATTGGAGAGATCAAAAATAAAATGGAACATAAAACAACTCTACGCCAGAAACACAACGAAAACGAAACACAAAAAAGAAACAACGGAACAGAAACAAGTGAAAGCAAATAACAGCGCCAATTATTTTCACATAAATTTATACAATTTAAGTGACAAATTTGTCTCCTTTCTCGCTAACATATCGGAATGAATGATTAATAAATCCTTACATGTTTTTTATATCAAACTTTTGGTGGTTAACACAAAGAGTAATAATATTGGTAAATATCATCTTTTATTAGAGTGCGGTGGGGTGAAGCGTTTCACCTGTAAAATTTTTACAGCGCGCTTACATATAACCAAGTATCATAACATCACGTGTTGCTTTCATTGCTGCACAGTTTTTCATGATACAGCGAAGCGTTCCAACGTACATTGTGTTGCTCTTCCAAAACAGTGGTTAACATTTTTTTTCAAAAGTTTTTTTGATCTTCAAGGTAAATATATCAGTCGTGTTGGTTTAATGTTGTTCTTCACAAATACGAAGTGTTTGTGAAATATCAGTCGAGTGGTTGTGTGACGCCAGCTGGGTTTTCAAAATGGCCGTAGTAGGGTGAAGCGTTTCCATGCCATCAAAATAGTTTTGTTCGACAAACAAGCAGAGCGAACAGCTGCAGCTGCCTGCGGTATCGTTCAAACTACTCTTCGTCGTAATTTGGATAAAGTGAAGAAGCATTTTCCTAGCTTAGAGGGTGTCACAGAGGACGATTTGTTGGTCTTTGTCTAAGGAAATCTTGGCTTTGGTGGAAAGCCTGTAAGTATCCCTTTTGTTTTCGTTGTACAAGCAGCACATTGTATTTTTTTAACCAAAATTAACGGTGTCTTATTTCTCCATATGGCTGTTCTCGGCAATTCAAGAGAATTAATTGGTGCGCTACATAATTTCATGTGCTAAGATGAATTACGACCTAAGCATCAATAGCATTCGTTTCTTGGCCTACAATTGCGCTGTTAAGATTGGTCTTAAACTTTCTGCTGGTTAGGCAGAACCAAAGATGGCAACCAAAGACTGGTACAACACGCTTATGCGTTGCCACCCGAACTTGAGGCTCCGTAAACCACAGCCAACAAGTGCTGCACGCTCAAAAGGATTTTGCAAGAAAGCAGTCCATGAATTTTCTCAAACTTGCAAAAAGCAGTTGCGAAGGCACCAGCCATTTTTGATCCAACTATAGGCATGGACGAAACCGGAATCCTTACCGTACCCACGAACGTTGTGAAAGTCGTTGCCGAAAAGAGTACCGTGGGACAGTTCTCTTCAGCGTAAAGAGGAACCAATGTGATAATGGCAGTTGCAGTCAGCGCCAATGCTTCTCTTTCCACGAAAGAATAAGAAAATTTTTTTTCTGTACAACGCACCGCCAGGTTCCATCGGTTACGCCAGTTTTACAGGCACTGATCATTTGTTTCATCCTATATATAAAACATTAAACCAAACATACGTATACCGTCAAAACCAATTCATTGCTACTGATAATGGACAACCACATATCACACATGTCTATTGAAGTTGTCAACTTGTGCATAGCAAACGGTATCGAGGTTGTAACTCTTCTTCCAAATTGCAGCAGGTAAATGCAGCCTTTAGATGTTTCGGTCTTCGGGCCCTTCAAGTGCGCGCTTACGCAGAAGTGTATGAATCGATGTCACTCTCATGTTGGCCGTGTGCTCGAAATACACCATATGCCGGGTCTTATTGATAACGCCGTGATGCAGGCCTTGACTCAGCGGAATATTAGATCTGGTGTCGAAGCCACTGGCATATATCCTCTGAACGCGAGCATATTCAGCGATGACGACTTTCTTGCGGCAAACATTAGCTGCGAAAGTCTAATGACCGAAGATCTGCCAACGGCTGAAGATGTGCCAGATATGCTCGTCGATCTTGATAATAAGGACGTTGGATCGAATAAGGAGGTGTCTACATCAGAAGGTGCTAGTATATGCGGCCTATTAAATCAAGCTTCTACATCCGCCTCCAAGAAACATCGTCGTCGTCAGGAATCCCCTCCAGAAGAAGAAGACCGAGACTTCTGCTTGTTGTGTTCGGAAATGCTGCCAAAAAAAATTTAATTCGAACAATTCAATTCATTGCAACAAATGCGCCTGACCATATCACTTGAAATGCGTCAACATAGGCAACCGTTGCTACTACACCTGTCAAAACTGCGACTCTGACCTCGATATTAGCGATTAATAACAAATTTTCAGTCGTTTTTTCACTCATTTTTCATTATATTTTTCCATTCATTTTTGAACCGCAAATAAAAGAATTTTGTATTGAATTTGATTACTTTTATTAAATTTTTTAGTTTCATGCTGACTAAGGAGCCTGCCCGAGGCAATTAAAATGATTTATGTTGATGTTTATATATGAAAACTTAAAGTTTTTTTGGTGAAACGCTTTAACCCACCATTTTTTAAAAATCGAAAAACGAACATTTTCGAAGTATCCCCATATTTTTTGCCGAAATCGAAAATGTGCAAGTCCTAGCGCATAGTAATTAAGAAAAATGTCCATTCTTTTGATTTAAGCAAAAAAATCATTCAAAAATTATAATTTTTGGGGTGCTCTGAGCCTCCAAAAAAAGTGAAACGCTTCACCAATTTTCAACAACATTTTTATCCACGGGTTCTTTTATTGTCTGTTGGAAAATAGCTTTAACGACTTATTTTCTTAAAAATGGTTTAAAACCGGATATCTCTAATCATAGGCCCATTTCTAAGCTTTCAAATGTTTTCAAGCTTTTTGAAAGCATAAAAAAAGATAACCTTTTTAATTATTAACGTTAAAACTATCCCCAATAACATCTCTTTGCTGCTGGTCGATCCACTGTAACAAATCTAGCTCTTTTTTCTGAGTTCTACATTCGTCGATACGTCGATTGCTTTGGGCAACAAAGTTAATGTTCTTTACACTGACTTCTCAAAAGCCTTTAACAAGGTTCAAATTACTTGAAAAGTTGGCTGAAATTATTTATGATAATTTTTGATATTATACATAAATGACATCAGTAAATGTTTCATGAACTCGACATTTTTCTTATATGCCGGAAAATGTTTGAGGAAGTTTTATGTTTGGCCGATGTTTCAGCCCTCCAAGCTGGCCTCAATAACGCTTTCAATTGGTGCTCCTTAAATAGAATACCATTAAATATCAAGAAATGCTTTCATTTGTCCTTGCTACAAACATTTTCAATTCCAATTATTTTCGCTGTGAGTCTCTCTTCAGTTAGTTGAAACCATTCATGATTTAGGGGTTGTTTTTGATTCGAAGCTTACCTTCAATGACCATCTAAGTTTTAGAATTCCGGAAACTTAGTCATTCCTCGCATTTATTCGCAGAAATTGTTCCGGGTTTCGGGATCCTCAAACTTTTAAGTGTATTAACAATTATTTTGTTAGATCGCGGATCGAAATTTTTTAATTTCGTTCAGATGATTACTGTCGGCAACTGTAAAAAAAAGTGGATGTGGTCGTATTATATCTACGCCTCCTTTTTTAAAATCATGCTAATTCCTGAGTTGTACACGATTTGATATTGATATTTGGTATGAAAGTGCTCCAAGTGGCATTAATATATACATATATAAATGTTGCCACAAAAAATTTTAACGCCCATCAATCAATGTAACTTCTATATATCGGACGGTTCTGATCGTAGTTAAAATACTAAAATTTGATAATTTATTTCATTATCCACTTTTCATAACTCATTTTAATTCCTGAGATGTTCATGTTTTGATAGTGAAATTTAATATGTAAATGCAATGGGACCAAGTAAAGGTCACTATATATATAAATGTTGCAATGCCTACTTTTTTCGCGCATCTACCTTTATATAAAAATGAATGAAGTATATAGATATGTATTAAGCCGGATCGAAATTTAGATTTCGCCGGTTACCGACTTAAAAGTAAGATGGACTCTTAAAAACTATAAGCGGCATAATTTTTTTTAATCTGAGAAATCCCCATGGTGCGGTTTTGGTTCTCCTGAAACCCTTTTTTGGCCTAAAAATTTTGTAAAAGTGGGCGTGGCACCCCAAATACACCCTAAATTTTCGATATCGAATAGCTTTAGAGTTATAGGTAGCACAGCCTCGGAATTAGGTATTCGACCAAAATTATGCATGTGCAGTTTCAGTGATAACATTTTATGGGCACCGGGTTTCAGCTGGTTAAAAACAGAATTGAAAAATTGGGAAAATTGTAAACAAAAATTAAATTGCAATTAATTCAAAAAGTACAAATTTCTATTTGAGCGATTGAATGTCATGGGTAATATTAAATATTGAATATGTTTGTCTTTCGGCCGCAGCAGTATATTGGAATCAGCAACAGTCAATTGTATTGTCTCTTGTTGGATAAAATTGGAGTTGGAATCATCGCTGCCGTACTCATCTTTGCTATGAGGTTCAATGTCATCTGCTGGAAAGTCATCATCACTATCTGCATCATAATCACCAATCACATCACTTCCGTACTCATTGAAATAGGAAAAATCCATTGTTTTATTTTTTTTATTAAATTTCAAATCAAACAATAAAACAAAAACATAACGCGTCTTTTCAAAACATACATTTGAAAGTACTGTTGTAGTACAGAAAAGCATAATACATAATACAGAAGAGCATGCACACCAAGATTGTGGTGTGTAAATATTATACACAGGAACATATTAGGAAAATATTTGTGTAGGGTTTCATCTACCGTGTAAAAATATGTCGAAAGCATAAATTTTACGTGATATTTTTACATTGAGCCAAAATCCTAGCTTAACTTGATGAACTTATAATAAGGAAAAATCAACTTAAAGTTAAAAAGTGTGTAAAATTTACACAAGGGACCAATGAAGGTTAATGAATTATCTATAATTATAGTTTTGATTTTTCTATTTCTAGGGAAGAATTGAAGAATAATGTTAATAAATTATTTTTACTTTATTTCCTCTATTTCAATTAATTTATTTATTACTGTCACTACTAGTCTGGAAGGAATAATTGCCCAAATGCTGAATAAAGTAACTAAATTAAATAAGACTGTGGTGACTCAATACCACCACATATAAACACCAACATCACAACATACAAAACACACACTTTACAAAATATTCACTCACGCATTTTATCTAAAAAATTATTATTATTTAAGATTTCAAAAATTGTCAATAATTATTAATCAAAAAATTTTGTATATTATTTTCATTATAAAAATTGTGTTCATTGTATAAAGACATACAAAAATAAATTGTTCAAAATGAAATAAAATTTAAATAAAGATAGAAAATACAAAAAACGCTGGTTTTCATATAAACCACAAGACTATCTCACTCGCTTTTTATTTTTTAAAATATAATTCAACTAGCTAGTCACTGTTGTCCGCAGCTTCGCCACGGATGTTTTTCATCAGTTTCTTTTAGGCAATACATATAAAAGTAATAAAGATTAATTTTTTTCTTTTGTTTTGGAACGCCGCTCTGCACTTATATGTATCTCACTTTTTGCAAGCTCGAGGCTCATCTGTTCTTTTTTTAGCGCTGTGCTAGCACGAAGATAAAGAAGAATAGAGAGCAACATGCAATTTATTGAAAGTCCCGCAACATAACTTCATTAAAAGAAAACGATTAAGCAATGCCTGGCAGCTAGGACGATTTCTTAAGTAACTTACAACTTTAATAAGATATACTTACAGCCCTATTCTGGCAAATTAACAAATTGTTAACCAGTATTTTGAATATTTCAATGTGTTTGTTGTAATTTTTTGATTTCAAAACAAAATTTGAAGCTCAAAAATAATAAATTTTGATAAAAATTGTCAACTGCTTTTCTATTATTGACAATTTCATTCAAAAATTTTGTTTTTTGTGCTTCAAATTTTATTTTGAAAACATCAAACATATAAAAATATTCAAAATACTGGTTAACAATTTGTTAATTTGCCAGAATAGTGCTGTTATTATTAAAATTATGTTGATTTTATATGATTTATATACGAATTCTAAATGTTTGATAGTTTAAATCATACTTGATTTTAAATACAAATTCTAGTTGTTTGGTAGTTTAAAATCGTTTATTAAGCTTTAGGTCAAGGTTAGAACAATTAATTGTTCTTACGAATTTTTGCAAAGAAACAGCAACAACAACTTTTTAAATATGAATAGGAAAACATCACTAGCTGATTTTAGCAAAAAATACAAAAATACCACAACAAACATGACAAAATGAAATTGGAGAAAAACCGGGAAATTGACACTTAAAATCTCATCGCCTCTGTGGTGCATTGCGCTAATGCGCTTGCACAGCGTATCACAAAGATTTCTGATGAAGCCTGGAGCAGGGCAAAAATTGCAATAAAATTAGCTAGTGATGTTTTCCTTTTCATATGGAGAAAGTTGTTGTTTCTTTGGAAAATTCCTTAGAGCAATTAATTGTTGGTTCTTGGTTCTTGGTTCTTCGTACTTGGTTCTTGGTTCTTGGTTCTTGGTTCATGGTTCTTGGTTCTTGGTTCTTGGTTCTTGGTTCTTGGTTCTTGGTTCTTGGTTCTTGGTTCTTGGTTCTTGGTTCTTGGTTCTTGGTTCTTGGTTCTTGGTTCTTGGTTCTTGGTTCTTGGTTCTTGGTTCTTGGTTCTTGGTTCTTGGTTCTTGGTTCTTGGTTCTAGGTTCTTGGTTCTTGGTTCTTGGTTCTTGGTTCTTGGTTCTTGGTTCTTGGTTCTTGGTTCTTGGTTCTTGGTTCTTGGTTCTTGGTTCTTGGTTCTTGGTTCTTGGTTCTTGGTTCTTGGTTCTTGGTTCTTGGTTCTAGGTTCTTGGTTCTTGGTTCTTGGTTCTTGGTTCTTGGTTCTTGGTTCTTGGTTCTTGGTTCTTGGTTCTTGGTTCTTGGTTCTTGGTTCTTGGTTCTTGGTTCTTGGTTCTTGGTTCTTTGTTTTTTGTTCTTGGTTCTTGGTTATTGGTTCTTGGTTCTTGGTTCTTGGTTCTTGGTTCTTGGTTCTTGGTTCTTGGTTCTTGGTTCTTTGTTTTTTGTTCTTGGTTCTTGGTTCTTGGTTCTTGGTTCTTGGTTCTTGGTTCTTGGTTCTAGGTTCTTGGTTCTTGGTTCTTGGTTCATGTTTATTGGTTCTTGGTTCTTGGTTCTTGGTTCTTGGTTCTTGGTTCTTGGTTCTTGGTTCTTGTTTCTTGGTTCTTGGTTCTTTGTTTTTTGTTCTTGGTTATTGGTTCTTGGTTCTTGGTTCTTGGTTCTTGGTTCTTGGTTCTTGGTTCTTGGTTCTTGGTTCTTGGTTCTTGGTTCTTGGTTCTTGGTTCTTGGTTCTTGGTTTTTGGTTCTTGGTTCTTGGTTCTAGGTTCTTGGTTCTTGGTTCTTGGTTCTTGGTTCTTGGTTCTTGGTTCTTGGTTCTTGGTTCTTGGTTCTAGGTTCTTGGTTCTTGGTTCTTGGTTCTTGGTTCTTGGTTCTTGGTTCTTGGTTCTTGGTTCTTGGTTCTTGGTTCTAGGTTCTTGGTTCTTGGTTCTTGGTTCTTTGTATTTTGTTCTTGGTTCTTGGTTCTTGGTTCTTGGTTCTTGGTTCTTGGTTCTTGGTTCTTGGTTCTTGGTTCTTGGTTCTTGGTTCTTGGTTCTTGGTTCTTGGTTCTTGGTTCTTGGTTCTTGGTTCTTGGTTCTTGGTTCTTGGTTCTTGGTTCTTGGTTCTTGGTTCTAGGTTCTTGATTCTTGGTTCTTGGTTCTTGGTTCTTGGTTCTTGGTTCTTGGTTCTTGGTTCTTGGTTCTTGGTTCTTGGTTCTTGGTTCTTGGTTCTTGGTTCTTGGTTCTTGGTTCTTGGTTCTTGGTTCTTGGTTCTTGGTTCTTGGTTTTTGGTTCTTGGTTCTTGGTTCTTGGTTCTTGGTTCTTGGTTCTTGGTTCTTGGTTCTTGGTTCTTGGTTCTTGGTTCTTGGTTCTTGGTTCTTGGTTCTTGGTTCTTGGTTCTTGGTTCTTGGTTCTTGGTTCTTGGTTCTTGGTTCTTGGTTCTTGGTTCTTGGTTCTTGGTTCTTGGTTCTTGGTTCTTGGTTCTTGGTTCTAGGTTCTTGGTTCTTGGTTCTTGGTTCTTGGTTCTAGGTTCTTGGTTCTTGGTTCTTGGTTCTTGGTTCTTTGTTTTTTGTTCTTTGTTCTTGGTTCTTGGTTCTTGGTTCTTGGTTCTTGGTTCTTGGTTCTTGGTTCTTGGTTCTTGGTTCTTGGTTCTTTGTTTTTTGTTCTTGGTTCTTGGTTCTTGGTTCTTGGTTCTTGGTTCTTGGTTGTTGGTTCTTGGTTCTTGGTTCTTGGTTCTAGGTTCTTGGTTCTTGGTTCTTGGTTCTTGGTTCTTGGTTCTTGGTTCTTGGTTCTTGGTTCTTGGTTCTTGGTTCTTGGTTCTTGGTTCTTGGTTCTTGGTTCTTGGTTCTTGGTTCTTGGTTCTTGGTTCTTGGTTCTTGGTTCTTGGTTCTTGGTTCTTGGTTCTTGGTTCTTGGTTCTTGGTTCTTGGTTCTTGGTTCTTGGTTCTTGGTTCTTGGTTCTTGGTTCTTGGTTCTTGGTTCTTGGTTCTTGGTTCTTGGTTCTTGGTTCTTGGTTCTTGGTTCTTGGTTCTTGGTTCTTGGTTCTTGGTCTTTGGTCCTTGGTTCTTGGTTCTTGGTTCTTGGTTCTTGGTTCTTGGTTCTTGGTTCTTGGTTCTTGGTTCTTGGTTTTTGGTTCTTGGTTCTTGGTTCTTGGTTCTTGGTTATTGGTTCTTGGTTCTTGGTTCTTGGTTCTTGGTTCTTGGTTCTTGGTTCTTGGTTCTTGGTTCTTGGTTCTTGGTTCTTAGTTCTTTGTTCTTGGTTCTTGCTTCTTGGTTCTTGGTTCTTGGTTCTTGATTCTTGGTTCTTGGTTTTTCGTTTTTTGATTTTCGTTCTTGGTTTTTTATTTTTCGTTTTTAGTTTTGAGGTATTGGTTCTTAGTTCATTTTTCTTATTACTTCGTAACTTAATGTGACATTTTTCGAGATTGCAAGTTTGTCGTCCTTTGATATAAATTACTTGGTACGTATATTTTTTTTTTTTTAATTAAATACTGACTTTTTTTTATAATGCAAAACAAATACGTTTAAAGCAATCTGAGAAGCTAAGCATTAATTAGTAAAATTTCTCTTAGCTGCTTAATGCTTTTAATTCTTTTTGTTACTTTGTCGTAAATTCATTATTTCTCTCCCATGCGCTACTGTTGCTATAAAAAGATGCCGTTATTTCCGAATCCCTAGTTTAATCTAAGCCTTAATTTGTGTTTGCTTGTTCCTTGACCCTACATTAAATATTGCCATTTTTGCCACGCGCAAGCTTCCTACTGCCCGCATTGATTAATGCTTTGCACTCGAACATCAAAGCTAACAGAGTTTACCACAAGAGGGCGCAATTTAATTTACATTTTGCTTTTGCCTTAGTTGGTTTTTTTGTATTGTTACATTTATCGTTGGTTTCTTTTATGCAAATAACATAGCTTTTATTTATAGCAATTTAATTTGGTTTTGATGCTCATGTCCTGCATAAGAAGGTTAGTTAAGGCTCTCTTTTTGCCAATAAGTCTCTGTGTGCGATTTATTCGTTTTATATTTTTTGTGATTTTTTTTTATCTGGCAAATGACATTTTTATGCAAATCCATATTTCTTAAATTTTTGCCTACATTTTTTCTATGGGAGCTTAACTTTTGTTGCTTTCAAGGTGCTTATTGGGTCCTCGGCTAGCTGAAGTATCCTACTTGGAAGGTAGCGAACGTCTTTGTCGCACACGCACTCACCCGCCCCTACACCACCCACTCGCACTTGACATTTTCTGACAGCTCGTTTTCAGGGCGTTTTTAGTTTAAGGTCAGTCACGCTGAAAACAACGGACTCGAGCTTCTTTTCGTGTTGAAAATAGAAATTATTTAATGACATCAGCAGAAGCGTTGCGGCACGTGAGCTCTAAACGCAGCTGCAAGAAGTAATTTTGTTGCTTGTTTTTCTATTTTTTCTTAGATTTTGTTTTTCATTTTTCTTTTGTAGATAGACTTCATGCTAACTATTGTTATGTAGTAATTCTTATATTTTTGTGTATTTTTAAAGAAGTGCTTCTTAAATGTGACTCTCAAGTTCTTTTAAAATAGCAAAACATAGCATTTATTTAAATAACTCAGGAAATTTCAGAAACTACCTTAGTTGGCAGATTCTTATCAGGTATAAAAATTACTGAAATGTCAAGAGAATTACTTTTTATTTTTAAATACTTTATTTAGTTCAGGGTTTAGCTGGCCGAACTTTTTCTATTTTGTATTTTTTTATAGAGTCATAAGAGGGCAAAAAACGTTTTTTTTGGATTTTATCAGGAGAAATTATATTAGTTTTACATTTGAGCAATAAGTAAAGTTGCTTGCAAAAATAAATCTATGTCTTTATTTTGATTAGCAAGCAGCGCTTTTAGACTCAGAAAGCACAGCTTATGAAGAAAAAAAATTAAAACAATAAAGCAAGATTTAGTTTGAAATGAATTTGAATGAAATGAATTTGAATTTGAATTATATGAAATTCCTCAAAAATCATTTTATTTATTAGGATTACCGATATTCGGTTTTCAACCCTTCATAAAGATCACTTATTATCATGGTGCTATCTTTCATGTCACAGCTGCATCTCTAAAGTGTGCGCTTTTAAACACTGTTCTTTTGTAATTAATATTGAGAGTATAACAAATATAGAATTCGTCAACTAAATTTTTATTATTTTTTTTTTATCACAAACTTTAAAATAAATAGCAGTGATGCATGCTTACATGAGAATTTTTAACTTTCTTATAAAATAAGAAGTTAAGATAAAATATGATTTGTTAATATTTTATCTTAACTTCACACTTCAGAACGTAAAAACTATTCTTCTAAAAATGTGTCCAACAATTTTTAAGTAAATTTCACAGATGAAAACAATTTATATTTATGCTTAGTCGTCCAATAAAAGTAAGTAAATTTATTTAAGTGCTTTTGCAATGAAAATTTTTCTGCAATGAAATACCACGAAATAAATGTGATGCATGTAGAAATAAATAACAAATCATTTCCAATAACTTAGCCATCCACTTCATAAAACACCAACAAACAGCTAGAAAAAAGTTTGTCAACAACAGAGAAGACGCAAAAACTTGTTTTGAAAATAAACAACATATAAGTGCTGCCTACTTGTCGCTTGTCTTCGAGCGCAGCAAATTAAGAAAACAACTTGAAAGTAAGACACACAGCAGCCAGGTGTCGTCAAGTTTGTTGAGTTGCTTAAAAAGTTTGGACCTGGTAATAAAGTTGTTTGTGTGCACTGTCGGGAAAGCAAACAACACGTTGTCTAAACTTTGTAGAAATTGAAACAACAACAACAGCAACAACCAAGGTTTTAGTATTTTAATTCTGAAGCAAACCAAATTTAAGATTTCTGCTGACTGAATTGCAATTTGAGTGGAAAATAGTTTAAATCTAGCTGCAGCTGAAGTGCAACAGCAGCCGATTTCAATTAAAAAACTGTCAACATGTTGGAAGAAAAAGATGTAAATGAAATAACAACAACAACAACAGCTTGGCTGAATGCAAAATTAAAGTTTTTCTTAGCAAACTTACCGGATTTCAAGGTATTTATTTCTTACATAATAAGGTAAATTGTCCAACAGAAAGAAGTATTTGATTTATATGAGCATCAAACTATTTAAAAAGTTGTGCAGCTCTAGACTTAGTTTTCTGACACTACAATGTTTTGTTAATAAAACTTTAACAATCCCCTTGTTTCTTAAAGCATCTACTTTGCGAGTTTACAATTAATCTTTTATTGAAAACTTTCGGATATCCTTGCTGTGTGCTTGTCTTCCATGCTTATTTGTATGCTTTTGTATGCTTTCTCTAACTAAATTGTTTTCGTCCACGACAAATATAGTAGCAGCAGCCTCAACAACAACAACAACAACAACAACAAACCAAACAGACAGTAATCAAATTCAGCCAGTTGAAATCCTGTGCATGACTTCGAAACAATTTGCTGCATGCATAATAATAAGCTGAATACGACGCTTGAAAAATATTTAAAGGCTTCTGAAAGCTTTTTGAAAGAAAAAACAGACATGAAAAAGAACAATTAAATTGTCTTTTCGACTTGAGAACAAAACTCTGTTTCAGTGTCCTTTAAATGGGTTTCTCTTTTATTTGTTAAAAGCCTTGCAACAAATGCTAAAATTAAGGCCCTTTTTTATTAGCAAAAATGCTTCAATACACCAGAGAAACGTATGTAATCTATTTAGGGAAACAATTCGCTTAACTACAAAAAAGTAATCTGAAATTATTTGTGCAATAAAGCTCGCTTAATTGTTGGATTAACTTGTGTTTAATTTGCTCGTGCTTAACTTGTTCTTTGTGCCTAATGCCTACGCTGTAAGTATTGGTGTTGTTGTTTTTATTGTTCTTTTTGGTGTTCTTGTTATTTTTTGTTGTTGTTTTTGTTGTGGTTACATACTGCTTTTTGCGAATATTTTCTGTTTATTTTTTGTTTTTTAATTTTTGCTCAGCTATAAATTCTTTCCTAGACTTTCCTTGTAATCCAAATTTTTTTTTTTCCTTTTTTTATAAACATGCCATAACTTTTTTGTTTAGCCTTAAGCTTATACAAAGAAAAAATTAATTGAAGCTTGCTTTACTTACAATGATTAATACAATTATAATCCAAAACAAAAGCTTTCAATTAGGTATTGAGGGGCTGTAATTATTTCCGATGAATTGTACAAAAAATTCTTGTACAAAAAAACTTTTGAATATTCAAAATCTCATTAATATTCATAATTATCATAAAGCATGAGATGAGTTAAATCCAATTTTTTTTTTAAAACAAATTCTTTAGATATCTTAAGGGGCAGTCTGGTTTCTTTGCACTTCTGTGAAGATAGCTCAAAATCTTCACCCCAAGTTTTTGCTGAATTTTACTGTTATCCTTATATAAAAGTAATGCTATAAAATGAAGTGGAAACATTTTCTTAAACTGTACTTAATAATGATACAAAAAATACTTTGATACAAAAAGTGCTTTCGCGTACTTTTAAACAAGTCGTACCTTAGCAACCCTGGATTTCGAATTTTTTTTTACACCAAAATCAAAAATATTTTTATAGAATTATTCAAACCATTCCGAGAGAAAATTTTGTTTTTGGATTTTCTTAAATTTTTAGGTCAGAGGTTTTGTGTTTCAGGCTAGAAAATTACTTATAGATATTATTATTAATTTCACAAAAAAACCTCAAGATTACATCTGCCAACATTTCTTGTTCAATTTTGCAACTTTTTAATTTTGTTCATGTTCTTTGTAAGTAACCTCAACACGAACTTTCCGAAAAGTTATACTTCCACCAAAAAATTTTTTAACAGTCGGATCTTCAAAGTAATCATACCATCGTTTGACTCTGCTATTTATAGTTAAAAATATTCTGTATCTACTACATTTCATTGGAATATTTTCATAATTGGATTTTTGATTTTGTTGTTTTTAAGGTATCAAGAATAAGGTATCAAGAATAAGGTATCAAGAATAAGGTATCAAGAATAAGGTATCAAGAATAAGGTATCAAATCACTAATAGTATTGTCAAATTATCATGTTCGAAAACTCATTTTAGGGAGATTCAATAAGAAAAAAAATTCACACCATATTTTCATTACTAATATCAGAAATCATCTTTAAATTCGTATAGTTTAAATTGCTCCCATTGGGTTTTATCGAGTGAGTCTTACAGAAAGTCTAGCTTGAATCATAGCGTATGAGTTACATTAATTGCTTTAAAGACATATGTGGCTTGTCAAAGGCTTAAAGACAACTTCAAACGATTTTTTCATATATATTTGTTTAGCCAGAATAATAGAAATAACTTTGCTGAAGAACTAAAAATTAATTTCTTGGTGGTTTGCGAGTTATTTATGATAATAAATTCATATCTTGAATAATTTAAAAAAATATTGCTCTGAAGTCTTCGGAAAAGTTTCGAAACGGATGTCACCACGAGATTTCTCATGTAAAAGTTAAATAAAAAAGTTGAAATTATTAAATACAGATCTACGTGCCACACAGTGTTATAAATAAAAAAAATTTTAAAATATATAAAATATGTCAAGTTAATCAAGAGAATATATGCAACCAACAGTATGCAATATATATGTTTGGTAGTTGTTATTATTAAATTTATTTTATATAAGTTTGATAGATAGACCTTGTTTTGAATGGCAGCTCTGGTTTTAGCTACTGCTCTATTCAGCTCTTGACTTGTTGTCGAAATGCCGTAATTAAAGTTAAATATTGACAAAATGCAAAGCTATCTAACTTGTAAAGTAAACGATTTCAGTATGAAAAAACTTTACAGTTGTTAAAATAAACTTTATAACCAAATATTTGCTCTGAATACCAAGATTCTAATCTCCCCTTTAGATATAATAAGCAGCACTCACATAAATTCATGTTATGTGTTCAATACAAAATAAACAAGCTGTTATTGTGAAGGTGGAAGAATATAGTAGTTAGGCAGTGTTGTTAAATGATTTATGTTGTCAGTTGAATTCCTTTAAATTCAAATAGATGTCAAATTCACTTTCTAACACTTAGACAGCGCTGACAAAAACATAAACACAAACACGAACTGAAAACATAAGGCAGCCCAGCAAACAGTGAATATGAAATGCAAACTTCTTTAAAGGAAAGAGGCCAAAATTAAACTATAAAAAGAGCATTTCTTTTTGTTAACAATCTACGAGCTTAGTTTTTGTGGAAGGTGATGGCATTGCGAATATTTTTGAAAAGATATTCTTTTATTTTTCTTGAATCGAGAAAATAAACTATTGTTAGAAACTACTATTTTGACTGCTAATGTTACTTATTTTACTCAGAAGATGCTTAAGATACACGCATGTCCCTAACTAAATCAGAAACCCTTTTTTGGAAGGTATATTAAAAAATTCAAGCCCGAATATATATATTAGGGCGGGTCGATTTATTTTTCGACAGTTTCCCTATGATTTCCGTATTCTATGGGTTATTCCATGAAAATTTGCCAAAGGAACCATACCTCTATCGTTAAAATCGAGTCCCCTACTTTTTGTTGGTAGATTTTTTCCCAAATTGACGTTCGTATGAAATATTACCTACACGTTCACATCCATAACTCAAAAACTATCGATCGGGTTTAATCGCCAGTAGTCGCGTTGGAAAGGTGAGCTCATTTTGATCAATTTACAACATGAAAAAAACGGAAAAATGCTCCAAAATTTGGACAAAAATGCCCGTAACTTTTGAACTTTTTACCAACAAAAAGTAGGGGACTCGATTTTAACGAACTCGATTTTTTTTTAAGGTATGGTTCCTTCGGCAAATTTTCATGGAATAACCCATAGAATACGGAAATCATAGGGAAATTGGTGAATTTTTTCATGATTTTGTCCAAGAATATTACTTTCATGGCCATTTTTTTGACTCAATCCATTATTTAGTTCAATTTACAATTCAAAACGAAGAGATTAAGCCCAAATTTATCGAATTCGGTTGATTAATTCATGCGATATTGCTAAAGCAAAATAACACATAAAACCAACTTTTTGATTTTTTTTGCTCAGTACTATCCCAAGAATCAGAAACGCGAAGCGCGCATTAAGATGTTCGAATCGCCCCACCCTAATATAATATATATATTTAAATCGAGCTTCCAGATTTTGACTTGCAGTTTTTTCTCAAACTTTTGTCACGTTTTTTTTTTTTTTATATTGGCCTATAACAGCCAAACCATTGCGATTTTTGTCTTAGTATTGGATCGAAAATCTCAATGGTTTGGCTGATATATATAACTGCCCGAACAGCGGTTGAACAAGAATCGCACGGCCAAACAAAGGTCAAATATGATCTAAGAAAAATAGAAAAACATTGCACGTTCAAACAGTGGCCGAACACTGGCCGAACAGTGGCTATTTCGGTATAATTTCATATCATCAATTCTTCATTTGAGCTAATGCCACAACAAAGACATATGCACACAACAACGATGACACAAACAGCACTCGAACTCACAAATGCATGCGCAACAACAAACAACAAATCACATTCGTGGCTTATCAGATTTGCTAAAGCGCTCATGCCACAACATATCGGTCATTCCATGTCAAATCGGACGCTTTTCGAAACTCACATTTCTGTAAAAATTTGGTATTTTGCACGTGAATAGTACTTTTAAAAAAATATTTGCATATTTTTTTGCAATTTTCAATTTTTTTTTTTTTTGCAGTTATACACAGTGAAAGAAAAACAAAACATAAAGAAAAACAAAAATTGGCATTCGGACATGTACACAAACAACTATATCTTCTACACCGTTAGTCCTACAAGAAAATGTAGAATACATATTTTAAAGATCTTGAATTGGTCTTTATTGTGGTGTCCTTTTTTACAAACACTTTTGTACAAAATTTTAAATTTTTTGACCACTAAAAATTTCATTCACATTTTTCAGAGTCAGCAACACTATTTTTTTGGCACTTTGAAAATATTATCGTATTGAGGCATTCATTCTTAATGCATTCTCAAAATTTGATGTTGGAGAATCAATGTTTACTATTTTTAACGAAATTTTCAAAAACTGACTACACAATTTTTTAAGTACAAAATACTTTAATTTTTAATTAAAAATGGAATTTTTAGTATTTTTTGCTAAGCTATATACATATCGTCACTGCGCCAGCAAAAACAGTTATAGGTATTTCAGTAACTTTTCAGGAGAGCAAAAAAACAAATTTTTTTCAGAGCACTTCTAGCACTGCGAGCAATAGCTGTTTTTGATCATTTCTAAATCAAAAAAAAATATATATATAAAAAAACTGTAAATGTAGAAATGTGTGCAAAAAAACAGTGTGAATAAAATATGCAATAATAAAATTTGCAAAAATCACATTACTGTTTTTTCTGGCGTAGCTACGATATGTAAAATAAGACATTGAAAAATTTTATCAATTCGTTAAAATATACCATTCCTCGGCAGACACTCTATTTTTTAAATTTGCTAAAAAATTTTGGTTGTAATTCTATGATATATACCTATATTAATACTAACTTATATAAAATTGTTTTAACATTTTGTTTAGAATTTATTTTTTGTTCTTGTGAACTTGAACAAAGGTTGAAAAAGTTTATGTAGTTGTAGTGCACATAAGTTACGATGCAATTTCGCAATGCTTAAACCACGGCACAGTAGCAGTTCATTTATTCTAGCGTGGCTTAGCTAATTTCCTGCTGAAAAAATTGCGAGAAGTAAACAAAATATTTTACTTCTCAGATGGAGCAGTCACTCAATATAAGAACAAAAAATTTTATAAATCTATGCTAGCACAAATTCGATTTCAATTATTCCCGTAGAATGGCACTTTTTCGCAACATCGCACGGCAAAGGGCCACGTGATGGTTTGGCAGGTACAGTAAAAAGACTTGCGGCAAAGGCTAGTCTGCAAAAATTAATAATCCGACAAATACTCCTGTAGTATTTTATAATTGGGTTTCAAACAACATGACAAGTCTTGAATCAGAATTTTTTTCATCAAAGCAGTACAACTCTGAAAAACAATCTCTCAAAAAGCGATTCGAAAAAGCAATAATGATACGCGAGACTTAAACCCACCATTCCTATATACCACGGGGCAAAGGGAAAATTGATATGCGCATTACATCAACATCATCTTTTTCAACTATTGTTTAAGTTTACAAGAACAAAAAAAAAATTATAAATAAAATGTTAAAGCAATTTTACATAATTTAGTATTCACATTGGGATACATCAAGGAATTCCAACCAATAAGTATTTGAGCAAATTTTAAAAATAGAGTGTCTGCAGAGGAATAGCATATTTTAACAACTTGATAAAATTTTTCAATGTGACTGATTTTACATAACTTCGCTGCTCTAACAAAAACAGTTATGTGATTTTTGAAAATTTTTTATAGCATATTTTGTTTACACTATCTATTACCTACATTTCTGCATTTGCAGTTTTTTTATCTCTTATGATTTAGAAGTGATCAAAAACAGTTATTGCTCGCAGTGCTAGAAATGCTCTGAAAAAAATTTGTTTTTTTGCTCTCCTGAAAAGTTACTGAAATACTAATAACTGTTTTTGTTGGCGCAGTGACGATATGTACCTAGCTTAGCAAAAAATACTAAAAATTCCATGTTTAATTAAAAATTAAAGTATTTTGTACCTAAAAATTGTGTAGTCAGTTTTTAAAAATTTCGTTTAAAATAGTAAACATTGATTCTCCAACTTCAAACTTTGAGAATGCATTAAGAATGAATGCCTCAATACGATAATATTTTCAAAGTGCCAAAAAAATAGTGGTGCTGACTATGAAAAATGTGAATGAAATTTTTAGTGGTCAAACAATTTAAAATTTTGTACAAAAGTGTTTGTAAAAAAGGACACCACAATAAAGACCAATTCAAGATCTTTAAAATATGAATTCTACATTTTCTTGTAGGACTAACGGTGTAGAAGATATAGTTGTTTGTGTACATATCCGAATGACAATTTTGGTTTTGTTTTTATTTGACACTGTGTATAACTGCAAAAAAAAATTGAAAATTACAAAAAAAAATATGCAAATATTTTTCTTTTTTAAGGTGCTATCAACGTGAAAAACTTGAAAAAAATCGGAATCGACAAAATTAGTTTTTGGACAAAAGCGTTATGCATTCGCAAATAACAACAAAATATTCCTTACTGTACGTTGCTGGCGCTGATGGTTCCGTTACTGAAATCTTTGTTTTTACGAAAAAAAACTGGAAGAATATAATAAATTTTTTATTTCTATATTGAAAAACTAATAAAAATATTTTGAAAAAAAATTTGTATGTGACTAAATATAAATCCTTAAATTTACTTTTAGAACCAAAAAGTTCACCGTTTCCAAAGCCTTGTTTTTATTTGGCTAGTTTAACTTCATTTCAACTCTAGTTAAAATCAAAAATGCATTAAATTATGTTTGCTGGGTTATTAGCATGCATGAGCAGCAGCAGCAGCAGTTCGTGATTCAATTTATTTTATGCGTTGAGTAGCGAATGGAAACGACAGGAAGAAGGCAAGTCATGAGAAATTAAATTGGATTTCAAATTTGATGATGGCAAATGTTTCCAATTATTGCCAGAGCCAATAACAAAGTGTTGATGAAGTGTCGATAACAACATAGAGAATGGCATAAAACGATATTGTGGAATTTAAGTCTTAAGCCGGACGGAAAAGCATAATAAATGTATCACCACGTTTTATGACAAGCATTGGAAACTATACGAAAATTAATGAAGTAGAAGTTGATATAAAATATATTACCATTTTATGAGTATCTCTTAAGCTATGTTAAAGTAACAGGTTAATAGTTCTTATCACATTTTGTTGCGGCAAACAAAAGTTTTTGTTAAGTTGACTGGGATTATTTAAGCCATTGTAAAGCATATAAATTCAGAAGACGGAAATTTTTGTGGCAACACTCAGAAATGAACATAAAGATACTTTTACGATTTTACCACAGTTATTTTGGCAATGCGCTACTGCATTCAGCAAGTTTTCATTATGCAATAAATGTTGCTCCACAAAATAGGCAATGAAGTCTAAAGATTATTTTCTGCTTGTGTGAAAAAAATTTCGATTTTGCTCGCTCATACTAAGAGTGCATTAAAATTTGTATTAAAAGTAGGCTATAATTTTTAATAAGCTTAAATCTTAATTGTTGCAAGGTTATGCATTAAAAATAATGATCAAAACAAACCCTTAAGATAAAAGCATATTAATGAGTGAGCTATTAAAATGATGTATTGCGCTATAACTTTTTTTAAGTGATATAAAGCTTTACGTATCAAAACATAAGTGCAAAAAAATCGTTAACATTTATCTTCCAAGACAGTTCAAAGTAATTATTTTCAATTTTTCCCCCATAATAAATTAAAATCACAAAATTTCAGCCTTGCTTGACTTAACTGCAGCTATGGAATTTTTACATTCCATGTGTCGCAACATGTTGCGACATTTAATAATTAATCGCTTGACCGCCTTCGACTGAAACTGAATTTACTAGACTTGTCACACGTTTCTGCCATGCAGGTAAAAAAGCTGAAAAACTGATGTAATTCATATGCAAACATATGTAAATGTATGCACCGGAAATGTGTCTTAAATATGTCACCACAGTGTGTGTTACGAAATAATTAAGTGTTACGCTGAGTAAAATTAAAAAACCTATGTAGAATCACATTTTTTTCTACCATACTATTTGATGCCATGTAAAAAGAAGCCAATGTTAATTTGTGCCTTACTCTTGCTATCTCTTTTGGCAGCATATTCCATCTAGCTGGTTGGATGACAGCTTATCATGATGCATATAAATTATGTGGCTTTAAAAAATAGCTGAACGAACTTGTAAAAGAGTATTGAAAAATGTGCAGATATTATTTTCGAAAAGAATTTTTGACGTTGCCATCATTCTAAAAGATATGGAAACAAACAACACTTATGAGCTGTTTCGGTATCACTGCCAAGGCTCTGCCACTTGCGGCGTCATAACCACAATATTTGCACATTTTTCATTTATTTATAATATCTTAGAGTAATTTCTGGTGTAATAAGTTTTACTCTTGATGTGAAAAGCTTTGCAAATGAGACAACAGATGTAAAACAATGTAATAAGAAAACATTT
Organism: Dichetophora obliterata; assembly: GCA_963920525.1. NCBI lineage: Eukaryota > Metazoa > Arthropoda > Insecta > Diptera > Sciomyzidae > Dichetophora > Dichetophora obliterata. Next base: position 43,683,002 of record OY986439.1, read on the forward strand.
TTGCCTACAATCGATAAATCCTTAAAAATTTACTCTTTGACTATGTGACTTTGGAATTATTGCCTGCCAACGATAATTCCTTGAAAATGTACACTTTTAAGTACACTTTTAAGTACACTGTGAAGTAGATTTCTTTCCAAAAAAAAAAAAATAAGAGCAATAAAACTATTTTTAAAATTCCAACATTTTCTGAGGTATTTATTTGTTAGTATCTCAAAATATTAAATTTCCTGAAACAAACAATGCCGCCAATTGTTTAAGGCATACATATATTAAATTGTTCTTTATTATGTTACTAACTCAATTTTCTGGGTAAATAATATAGATAAAAAAATACATTCGGCCGAACAGCTGTCGAATAAGGGCCGTTCGTCCAAATAGTAGCCACACATGGTCTAAATTTAATCAAAATAGCCAACACAGGGGCCGAACATGGGTCGAACAGTGGCTGTTTTGTAACAATATTTTCTCATAACTTTTGCCTTCGATCATATGCAAAAATAAAAATACTTACTACCACAATTAAACTAAACATCACTTGATGTCCATAACAAACGCACGTGCAACCACTTAAGAATAACATTCGTTGTTCATTAAATTGTTCTTAACGCTATACGACAACAATTGCATCAGTAAATAAAAAAAACTTCTTTACAGTACGCTGTTCTTTTGTAAACAACGCACTTTTCTCTTTTCCAATAGTATGAAAAAATTAAAAATTGAAAAAACTTATACATACTAATGTATATAAATTCATAAATACGAAGTAGTTATTATTTTGTTATATTATTATTGAGTTTTATATATAGTCCGACCTTTGTTCGGCCACTGTTTGCTTATTGTTTGGCTAATATTACAACAAAATGAACGCTGTTTGAACCTTGTTAATTTTTAAGCTTTTTATTATTAATTTTCTAGTGAATGCATGTAAAATATCTCTACTCAAACTTTTTATATAAAAAATTATGACAGATGTTAAGAGAAATAAAATTAAAAACAAAATTTCAAAATAAATTTGAAGAAACCAGTTACATATTTTTTTTTAACATATTTTTCAAGTATTCATTCATTGAGGTTCAAAGCCTAAAAAAATGCTTAAAAATACCTATATGTTGAATGCAATGGTTTAAAAGTTATTTTAAAAGTGTGATAAAAAAAAATTATTTTTAAAAAATAAGACAAAGAAAAAATTTTGCAGGCAAAAAATATGGCCGTTTCTTAAAGTTCACTAGCGATTAAAAGATAAGTATATAACTAAAATAAAAAAAAATCATTCAAGAAAAATAATAATGCAATCATTTTCACATGAGCCCCATATCCTTACTCCACCCGAGTAAAAATGTTAGTATGCGAACTAACAGCGGTCAAACATTGGCCGCACTGCAGTACAAGGGTCGAATATTGCCTAAAAATAATCTAAAAAACCTAGTTACTGAATGTTGGTCGAACAACGGTCGTACAAGGAATTAATTATTCAACAGCAAACGTATACGCAACAACAAAAGCAAGCCTCTCTCGGTATCTTAATTTTATATTGATATATGTATTTTCGACCGCTTGATTGTGATTTTAAATTTCTTTATTTTAAACACATTTTTTTTAAAACATTACAAATAATTCATTAAAATTAAAATTTCTAATATTTTTAATAATTTTGTTTCAGGTTAAAACATACATTTATTGAATCTGTTTCAGCGTGAAGTTCCAATTTTCATTGAAAATCTGCATTGTCAATGTAGAATAATCACTGTTCGGCCGATGTACGGCCGCTGTACGCCTGTTGTTCAGCCAAGATTATTTCAAAATGGCCTCTGTACGACCCTTATACAGCCGTTATTTGGCCAAAATGTCCTGAAAACGACCCATGTAAGACCCTTGTACGGACGAGAAAAGTCTGACATTATATGCATCAGTAAAAAAAGGTAGTAGCTCAAAAAGTTAAAAGTTAAAGTCTTAGTCCACCAAGAAATCTACAAGCGTTTGTTTCTGGATTTTGAAAATTGCTCAGCTACCTTATATCAAAATTATTTAGACAGTATTAAACTGAGAATATTGTCTGATCCGAAGAAATTCTGGGGTTTCATAAACACCAAAAAAAAAATCAGATGGATTCCCTTCATCATTTCAAACCTCTTTATTTTAAAGTATATTGGATTGATCGATGAGGATTTTAATGCTGGACCTGACGGAATTCCTGCCGCAGTGTTAACACGATGTGGTTCCGTTCTAAGTCAACTACTTTCCATGTTATTCAATAAATCAATTAGCGAAAGTATTTTTCCACTTTTTTGGAAAAAATCTTTTATAAGTCCTATTTATAAAAAAGGTTGTAAGAACGATATAAACAACTACAGGCCTATCGCGAAACTCTCATCGATTCCAAAACTTTTTGAGCGGCTCGTGTATAATCGTGTGAAAATTCGCTGTGGGAAGGTCATGACAACTCGCCAGCATGGATTTGTTACTGGCAGATCCACTGTGTCTCATCTCCTCGATTTTACAACGTTTTGCTTAAATTCATTTTATTCAGGTAACCAGGTCGACTGTATTTACACTGATTTTAGTAAAGCATTTGATAAACTGCCACACAACTTAATTCTATTTAAACTAAAGTTAATGGGTTTTCCACAATTTTTTGTTAGCTGGATTCAATCGTATCTGACAGAGCGATCTTATCAAATACGATTTCGAGGCGTATTGTCAGCTGAATTTATTGCTGAATCAGGTGTTCCTCAAGGTGGCCACCTTGGTCCACTTCTGTTTATTTTAGCCATTAATGATGTAACCCACATCATCAAACACTCTCATCTACTTATCTATGCAGATGACATGAAAATATACAGAACAATAAATGCTAAAGACAATTCAGATCTGCTCCAGTCTGATTTGAAATCCTTTGAAATTTGGTGTTCTAAAAATAATATGTTTCTAAATCCAGATAAATGCCAAACTATGACCCTTTTCGCGAAAAAGGAATAATTTAATTTTTGATTATAAGATAAAAGATACTGCATTAAGTCGTGTAGATGCTGTCAAAGATCTGGGTATATGCATGGATTCTAAGCTATCGTTTAACGTTCATATTGATTACATTTGTAAAAAAGCATTTTCTATGCTCGGGTTTATGAAACGCTGGGCCAAAGAATTTAATAGTATGATCACAACTACAACGCTGTATTATGCAATTGTGCGACCTCACTTAGAGTATGCAAGTCAAGTTTGGTCCCCAAGTTACAATGTACATGTTGAACGTATAGAGAGAATTCAAAAACGTTTTGTTCGGTTTGCTCTTAGGGGCTTAAGTGCAACGGACACTTCAAACCTTCCTCCTTATGAGGATCGTTTAAAACTTTTAAAAATACAATCTTTGAACGAGAGAAGGAAGTCTGCAGATATTGTCTATTTACACCAACTCATAACTGGTGTATTCGATTCACCAGAACTCCTAACTCTTATAAATTTTAACACTAACCGTAGAAGCAGTAGAAATACTAACAATTTAATTTACTTACCTTTTAGTAGAACAAATTATATGGCTACTGCTCCTTTACATCGCATGAGTACCTTTGTTAACAACTGTAGCTTCTTTGATGTTAACTTATCGAAAGGTCAACTCAAAAGTAGATTGAAAACTAATGTATGATTAGATCTATGTAAACGCATGGTTAGTTGTAATGTCTTGTGTTGTCCCTGAGCCCAACCCATATTATGGTGGGTAAATTTTTCTCACTTTAGATTGTTTTGGACCACTCTTATCGATATCATTAAGGCTATTCACAGTTTGAGCGTACTTTTAACAAATCGTATTTATAGCATTTGTTATTTTTCAAACTGTGAGACCTCGCCATGTGACTGTCGTATAAAAAAATTGTGCAACCCTGTGATGTATGTGATTATGCGGCTGTAGACAGAGCATAAAAATACGAGGTACAAAAAACACGTCCAAGGGCTGCTTTTATTTACGCGTGCCTGCGTATTTGCGTTTGTATGCAAAACAACAACAAAGCAAAATACGCTTTCGTAAATTGGCGTACAAATAGCAAATCGTACAAATGGCAGACCAGCGTATTCCAGCGCTGTGAATGGCCTTATTGAGATGTTTTAATGTTATTTGGGCTGGTTCTTAAGATGATCTGATGCGGAGAAATTGCGAAAAAAGCTGTAGTAGCTGAACTCTATTGTTATTGCATGTAATTATATAAGTTTTTTTACTTGGGTAAATCTCATATTGCTACCGATCCAATCACGTTTTTGGCAATGCTTCAGACATTTTAACTTTGATTTTCTTAATAAAAAAAACACAAACTATTTACTGTTCCATACATAAAAATATTTAATTGCTAAATTCTTGAATTTAAAACTCTAAATATATTTGCATTTGTCTTCCAATGTAAACTAATTTGTTGTTTTTAAATTAATGATAATTTTTTAAGTAATTTTGCACAATTACTCAAGCTCAATGCAACAATCTCTAAAAATATTTAGCAATTTACGATGCTCACTAAAAGCTTTACAGTTTTAAGCTTGGTTAATAGTTTAAATATTTGGTGCATTGCTTCATTATGCACCATGCTATGATGTACTAATCCATAACATTTAATTTATTGCTCTCAACTGTTTAGCATTGCTGTGAATTTTGAATAACGGTCGCAACTTGTCAGCGTCATAATAAAAAACATAAAAAAACAAAATACAAAAACAAAACACGCTCAACCCACATCTGCACACACAATATCATTGCACTGCATCATAGCAAAAAGGACGAATGAAGCCTTGATGCCACTCAAACTGATGTTGTAATGCGAGCGTGCGTGTGCAGTATTGCATGCTTCGAGTGGATGCAACTCAAGCGGCATGCCGCCACACATAAAAGTAGTTCTAGCAATATTTTTTAATGAGTTGTTATTATTGTTGCCGTTTTTTATGAATGCTCAAAATAACAATTGACATGATGAAAGTGTTGACTGTTAGCATTGTTCATTGTGCTTAAGAATTTAATTTTAGAAATAATGAGTAGTAGCAGTTCCTTGTTGGTACTATTTTTCCGAAATGAAACAGCATTAAACTAAGTAGCTACAATCAAAAGCAGAATTAAATACTCAAATTTCAGAATGTTGAAAATAATTGGTTTTGGCCAGTTAAAAATTTGTTAAGAAGCAGCATTTTTATGTTTTGTTTTTCTGCAAAGAGTTTTTAATACGCTCTTACATGCTTTCAATGCATGCGTACATACTTGCAGTAAGGCTTGTGTGCATGTGTTTGAGTTATTTTAGTGTTGTTGAATTTCCGTTTCATTTTCATTTAATCTTCAACATTTGCACTTCAAAATGTTTACGCTCGAAAGAAAATGATGCGGTACAAACTAACGTAGAACAACACGCTTCAGTTTTTGCTGTGAAAAGTGACCTTCAACTGTTTTTGTCCATATTCACACGTTTATAATTTTTCTGTAAAACTGTTGTTATAACCTTTTCGTGTGTGTGAAATCTTTATTACTTGTATGGCAGTAGAATTTTCTTCATACTTTTTTATTAAATATTGTCGAAAGTTCTTTTTTAAATTCTTATATATATAGTTTTGTATTAAATGCATTCGTAGAATAAATTAGAAAAAGTAAGCAATTGGTTTTCTCCAATGATAATAGGAATCTATTTTAAGATTCATATTTTCTTAATACTCATTGCCACACAATTTTTCATAGTGATATCATATAAAGAGCTCGTTGATATCAAGTCTTGCAGTAGTTTTATACATTTTCATCATCTTAACTAAACTAGTTTTTTGCTTTGACCTTTAATCTCAATATCTGAAGCTGTGATTAGAACTTACATCAACTGCAGTTTCATTTTCTGCCAACGGCAATAATTTCAACTTTAACTCACTCTGTAACATAACCTTAGTCTATTGAGTATAGTTACATATGTCAAAAGTTTCGCGATATTTTTCGCTGCGGGTCAAGGTTGGCGCGTATCATTGGTTATTTTATTGTTGCGGTTATTTGTTTTGCTCATTTTTTTCACGCTTTGTTGCAAGGGTCAAATTCAACTATTTTCGCCATTTCTTATTTGGTTTTTTGTTGCATTGTTCGCATTTTTTTTTTAATATATGTTGTAACACACTCAAAAAAACTTGTTGTTTATATAAAAAGTAAAAATACCACATCCACCAAACGTAATCATTTACACTTTTTCCAGTTACAATTGAAAAAAATCAATTTAAATTTGGGAATTGTATTTTAAATTTAGAATTGATTAGTTATAATTCTTAAATTTTGGAATTAGAAGTTACGTTCAGGAATTGAAAAACATCAATCAAAATTCAGAACTTCGATTTGAAATTTAGAAAATATCAATCGAAAATCCATGTTAATTCGAAGAAGATAGCAATATTGAAATTTAGAAAAGATGAATAACAGTCCAGTATTCTATATGATATTTAGAACAGATCAATAAAAATTCAGAAATTCGGATTGAAATTCAGAAAAGATTAGCTGGAATTCTGAAAAGACTCAGAAAAGATCAATTATATTTTAGGAAAGATCAATGTAAATTCAGAACAGTTTGAATGAAATAAAAAAAAAATCTATTTGAAATTAAAAAAAATTCGCCACAACTGCTAGGTCGTCCGCAAAGTATAATAACCTGAACACCTGCTAGTACCTCAAGCCTGAGTACCCCATCGTACATGACGTTCCACATCAGGGGGCCCAGGATTGACCTCTGTGGGAGTTCACCGAACACATAGTACGTCTTCATGCCCTTTTCTGTGTCGTAGCGAAGGACTCTTTCACTGAAGTAGTTTGATACGATCTAAGTGAGGTACCGTGTGAATACAAAGATTCTGAGGACTGTCATAACCTGACACCAGTTAGCTGAGTTGGAAGCGTTCCATACGTAGAGTGTTGCCTTCTGCGCGGTGCTTGTAACTAGCTTAAAAGCATCAGTCATTGACTGGGTCATTCGAAACTCAAACAGTCGAACGAAAAGTCCTACTCAAGCTTGAATCGCATTTTCCAGTTGGTTTCAGACCACTCGCTCAATGACTTTGCCTATTGCGACGAGTAAAAAAATTGGCATGTAGTCTGAGGGGACGTCCATGGTGCCACTACCTTTCTGTATGAGCACTAACTTTTGGGTTTTCCACAGTGTTGGGAAAATGTCCTCTAGAAGGCACCTGTTGTAAAGATGAGCAAACGCATGCGACTGTGACATAATGGCAATCTTCAATGTGCGGTTCGGAATACCATTAGGACGCCATTGCATGTCTTTTTGTATGTTATTGCTATTTCTACCTTTTCCTCTACAGTCAACATGGACCGTATTTTATTGTATCCCTCTACTGATGGGGCGCTGGCTGCTGTGGGAAGAGTGTTCTAACTATCACACTTAGCACCTGTGGATCCGTAGGTATTCGTCGCCTAAAGAACTTCATTTTCTTCATAACCAATCTGTATTCATCAACCCTTGCGTCGGCTTCCGCCTCGTTAAATATCTATAGGAAGCATTGGCGCTTGCTCTTACGGATGGATTTTTCAGGGCCTTCTTGAGCATTCGGTAGGTTTTGCGGAGTTCCATGAAGTCTTTGTTGACATTTGTAGTCTCTTGGAGAGTGCGCTTGACTATCAATTCAGAGGTCTCTGGTTCGAATCCGGGCTCGGGCATGATTCTTTCCACTTTCTTTGTTCTTTCCTACATTTAAGATTTATGGAATACTAAAAATCCACAAGTAAATTGTGGAAAATGTGGAATTAAAGTATAGGTTTAACTAAGGGCTGGAGATGCTTGCCGATGTTAAGGCATAACACTAGCCTCGGTTAAAAGCAATTCAAATTTTCTTTCACGCTTGTTTCGCCTAATCAATAATTCACGTAATGTTCCAATAAATTCCTCTAAATAATCTATCTCTTTCATTTCAGGTCAAACCTTTTTTTTATAAGGCACATGCTTTGGATTTTTTATCTTTTTTTAAAATAAAAAGCAATATGAGCCTCTTGCATAGTAGTACCTCCTTCTTGCTTCGAGGCATTGTCTGCGTGCTTGAGCAATTTCCGCAGTCAATTAGTAGACCGGATTTTGTTTGCGCTTGCTAGGTTGACTTGAGATCATCGCAGTATCACAAGTTCTTCTTATTTGAACCAAGGCCTTCCTAGCCATATCATATGGCCTGCCATATAGATGAATATCGGCCATCGTGCAGTTAAAAACGTTTTCATCTTGTGTTTCGACTCTGTACAAAGCTTTGCTTTCTATATCTATGCTGGGTCGACTACGCAATCGACTATCGAGCTTATAAAGATACCTTAATGATCGCTGTGCGTTAACATGCCACATCGTTAACATGCCACTCTTCTTGCCCACTTAACTCGCTGTTGGTGAAATTTTGGTTGATTCTGGAGCTTCGTTCTGCACTGTTTAATGTTGTCTTATATCAAATTTTGAGCAACACCACGTCTAATGAAGCAAACTCTTCAGGGAAGACAAGGCCACGTTTGTTTGTTTGTGACTTCCCTAGTCAACTGCCGACGCGTTTAAATCACCAGCGAAGAGGAGAAGTATTTAATGTCGTTAGTGTTATATATTGGAGATGTGTGCCCTAAATGAGATATATTGTACCTCCTTCTTAAAGCTTCGCTGGATTGGCGGATTACTATATTTCATCCAGACCTATTTCTCTGATGAATTTAAGAATGTTCTTAAGTTCAAGGGATGAAATTAGCTCTAGACTCAGCTCATAGCTCCCCAGTGCTAGTTTACGTCTGCTAGTCAGGGCGTTGCAGTTTGTAAGTAGGTGTATTGGAGTCTCCACTACAGTTACTACCGGTTTCTATGCCTAATTTCATCAGGTGAAGTTTGCAATGTCCTGTAGGAACCCCGTTAGAAGTTTTTAATTTGGTTTACCTAAACTTATGCACAATTTTGCTCTCCGAGTGTTAAAATCTCTGAGGAGCGATTTGGATTGTTTTAGCTTTGGGAGGCTTTTCCAAAGGTTTGAACGTTTGTGCATTTTCTTAATTCTTCTTTTATCGAATTTGTGCCCAATCTGCAGAATGGTTCTAGTCCTATAAATTTTGTGACTGCACCCGTCGCGCTAGGCCATCGGCTTCTTCGTAACCTTGTATTCCTTTGTGTTCAGGGACCCATAGCATAGTAACAGTGTCATTCTTGCCTAGTTCATTGAGTTTTTTTAAGGCATTCCCATGTTATTCTCGATGATATTTCACAGAAAACTAATGCTTAAATTGCTGCTTGGCTGTCTGACATCACAATTATATCCTGACCTTTGTATTTCCGGTCCAGATTGAATTTTGCACACAGCTGTATTGTTAGGATTTTCGCTTGGAAGATACTGGGTGTTGTCCCCATAGGTTCTAAGTGCTTGGTTCTTGGCACGTGCACCCCTGCGTCTATACCTTTCAATGTTTTGGAGCTATTCGTATACCATGATATACTGTGTGGTTTTTTACTTGCGATATTATCGCGCTGACCCACTCTTTCTTGGTACTAAGAATAATTTCGAAGTGTTTTTCGAAGTTGTACTTTTTAACTATATGGTCTCTTGATAGATCGATGTAAGGAGTGTGCCTTGCAATATCCTCTTTATCTCTACTGCTGATAGCACCTGTGATGTGTACGCAGGCCAGTCTCTGCACGTTTGTTAGCATATTCTTCATTGTGGTTAGCTTGGTTCATTCAGCCCATGCTATTGCACTGTAAGTGAGGATGGGTCTCACCATCATGGTATACATCCAGCGAAGAATTTCTGGGTTTCAACCCCAACTTTTCACCACCAGGTTTCCACATACCGTATGTGCGTGCGCTGCTTTGTTTATAGTTTCCTCTGCATGTCTTCTCCAGAGAAGTTTTGAATCTACTGTACTTTACTAGTACTTTACTTATCCTTGGAAGGGATTTTCCGTACCATTCCTTTGTTACTGACAGTCCTCTCTGTATAAGGTTACAGAGTGTATCCTTGAACTGCCATCTCGTTTCGCTGGCTATCGTGTCCAGAGTCTCCGAGAATTCCTGGATAGACAAACTTTCTGCTAGGTAGCAACTCACGACTTATATGCCATCTTCTTCAGCGCGGACTTTTTGCACGTGTATGCAGCTGAAGATGGCTAGGAGCATTTCCACAGAAACATATGGCGACTTTTCCGGTAATTTCCAAGACCCATACTCACTCGGTGTTTGCGGCGTAAGGTTCGCTCTGCCAGGTCAATGGTCTGGTCTTTGATGGTTTTCCTTAGAAGGTCCTGTGCTGCGCGATAGTCGTTGAGGTTCAACTGCAGTAGCCTAAGCTGAGTTTCCGTTAGTATGCTTCTTGGAAGAACGGACATCTCAAACTTCCAGAGCGATAGTTGATATCTTGGCCTTCTCTAGCTTGTCAAAGAAAGTAACTCGTCTTCGCTTCACACTCTACGGCCTTATGGCCCTCTCTTCAGCATTTCATACAGTACCTACTTCAGTCTGTACTCCTGCAGCTGCTTACAGTGTGTTAAAAGTCGAGGCATCTAAAGCATCTGAATGGAGCTTTTTTCTTGTGGACTCGGCCGATTGCCCAGCCAACTTTGAGTTAACCGATTTCTGTCAGTTTTTCTGCCTGTAAAGCTGGTAGGACTACGACTGCTGTTTGAGTGCTGGCGTACGCTTTGCGAAGTGACTTTACGTTAGCCACTTTGGTTTCGCCAAGCAACTTCTGAATTGCTTCGTACATCTTCAGCTGTCGTCACCTCGTCAAAACCCTTAATCTCTATCAGGGTCTCTTCTGTTAGCGTTTTCGTCTCGGTTGGACCAGCGAACACCGATTCGAACTCTTTTTTTCAACTGTTAGGTCGTCTGAGTAGTTGTTCGTTTCATTTGAATTAGCACCTCTCTTCTTTGTGCGCTTGACTCTAGAAAAGTTCTCTTAAAACCCTTCTAGTGACTTTTCCTGCTCCATCTTCAGGATGATATCAATTAATAAAAGCTTACCCACTTTCACCAGCACGATTGCGTTCGGTTTTCTATTTTTGGTGGTGGTTTTTTACCCTTGGCCCAGGGCTTATCGTTCCGCTTCGCCTGTGATGATTGTCGATTAGCAAGAAGGGCTTATTCAAGGGAAGAGGGTTTGGGTGTGTCTACTTAGACCGACAACTGCTGTACTCTCTTCTTTTTTGTTTGTTGGCGTGGCTCGAGAGCCATTACTTCGCTCATTTGCGCTTTTAAAGGCTGCTTTCGACGCATTTGAGAATAATGGGTCTGTTTGGCAATCCTTATCGGAACACGATACATTATTGAGCGTTTGTGAAGCCTCCGAGTAATCTTTTAGCTTTTTGAAAACTACTTCCTGGATTTCTCTCACGAGGTCAGAGTCTGCAAGTTTAGGGAGACTAATAAGCCTCTTTATCTCATGATGGACGCTTTTCCTACTTTTAACGTAATAGTTATAGTTTTAGTAATAGTTAAAGTTATAGTTTTAGTTATAGTTATAATTATATATATACAGTGTTGCGCAAAATAATAGCAACAAAATCAGTACGCTGCTACAAAATCGTGTATCTTTTTTAATATTAGGTATACACAAAAATGATTATAGGAACCAAAGCATATATTCATACATCATATTAAAAACAAATTATATTCAAATTTGGTTCTGTTTTCTTTATTAAATTTAAAATTAATGTGATTTCATTCAGTTTGTCTGAATTCAGTTGTCTGAAGCAAAACAAAAGCAACATAATTAATATTTGGTGTAAGATTCATTATTCTTGATAACCGCTGCACATCTGAGCGACATCGACTCTATTAAGTTAGATATGTTGGTATTAAGTGTATGTTCCCAATTTACTTTCAGGGCTTCATACAGTGCAGTCTTATTGGAAAACCTTTGACCAGAAGCTGTTACCTTCAAAATCCCAAAAAGGTTTTCAATGGGATTCAAGTCATTGTGACTGTGCCGACCAATCAAGGACTTAAATCTCATTGCCTCTAATGTAATCTTTGATGAGCTTTGAAATGTGCTTCGGGTCGTTGTCGGGCTGAAACTTTCACTGAAGCGACATATTCCACTCTGAATGTGGTTGCATCTTGCTTTCTAAAATGTCATTATATACAAATCGATCCATAATTCCATCGATTTTTTGAAATGGTTCAACTTCATAGGACAAACAAGTCCAGACCATAATGCCACCGCCTCCGTGTTTAAAATTTATTTTGCAGTTTCGGGCTTCAAGTCGTGTTCCTGGGTGGCACCGTACCGTGCACATCCCATCTGAATTAATCAAGTTGAACTTTGATTCATGAAAAACGGTTTTCGATTTTTGAACGGTCCAATTAAGGTGCTCTTTTGCAAGACTGAGTCTAAAAAACAATAAATTGCAACTTGTTGTCACAATTTCAGACAGAATTGTTTAAATTGTAATATCTCACCTTGTTTTTTATGCTTAGCTGTAAGCAAAGGTTTCTCTGCTGGTCTGTAACTTCTTTAATCGTTCTCAACGACTCGTCATCAAACAGTTCTGTGATGGATATCTAAATCAAGTGTCCGAACAACCTCTTTGGATGTGGCAAATGCATTTCGTTTGAACACGCCACAAATGTTCCTGTCATCACGCAGCGATGTCTTCCGCGGCCGCCCTCTTTAATGTACCGTTGTTACGTCTTTTGTGATGGTATATTTCTTTATTAATCTGCAAACTATTGACTGATTAATACCAAACTGTTTCACGTTAGATATTTGTGAATTTCCATTTTTATATTCGGAAATAATTTGCAATTTAAGAGCTTCACAGTATTTAAAACGTGCCATTATAAATGGAACAGTCAATGTCACAACTAGCGCAAAAACAAAACTAAACTTAAATGTTTATGACTTACAAACAACACGTGCTTTACAATAACGGAACTTTACCGGTAATTCTTGGAACTTCTGCTCTCTTTTTACATTTTTCAAGTTTTGTTGCTTTTGTTTTGCTCTCAGACAAATTGAATGTAGCCACATTAATTTAAATTTAATTTAAAAAAACAAAACCAAATTTGAATTTGATTTGTTTTATATATGATGTATGAATATATGCTTTGATTCCTATAATCATTTTTGTGTGTCCCCAATATTAAAAAAGATACACGATTTTGTTGCAGCGCACTAATTTTGTTGCTATTGTTTTGCGCAACACTGTATTTATTTTAATAGATATAATTATAGTTATAGTTGCAGTAATGGTTACGGCAATGAAATAGAAATTAGTATAGATCAGTGGTCCTCAACTTATGGTTTCCCATAACACGAGGGCGTCGTGTGATTTTGTGCTTTTGCACCCGAAGTAGCAATCGGCCGCTGTGTTTTAACACTGCGTAAAAGTTTATTTTTAAACATTGTGCCTTAAATGTTAAGTCAGTTTGCTTTCAGCATTCATGCGGTAAGGGTATAGCACGCTGTCTTATTTATGGATGTGCTTAACTAATTACAATATTTCTAATTCAAATCTGTTATTAATGCTAAAACAAAACATTCAAAATTTAAATACAATAATAAATTAGAACACAAATAAATTTTATAGATATATAAACCTTTGTAAATTCTATTCAACAACTTTACTTTTTTTGCTCTTTTCTTTGTTAAGTTAGCGAGAAAAAAAACACAAAAGAAAACGTTGTATTAAAAGCAAACACTCCACATTATTTCTTTGAATTAAATGGTTAACATTTTCTTGTTTCAGTGTAAGCCCTGCGTTGATGACCACTGATATCATTATCATTATCACTGGTAAATATCATTATCATTTGGTTGCTCCTCTTTTAGTTAGTACATCTTCTTTGCCAGTTTATGAAAAGTCTATTTGTCCATAAATTCAACAGGACAGTTTTAAAAGCAGCTCTGTCTTCTTATTTAGGTCTTTTCCGCAGCAATGGACTTTTTTGGGTTTTGTTTTAACATATTTACGGCCTTTTAAAGCGTCTTGGCTGTCAAATAGTATACAAAAACTTACAATAACATTCCTTTTATGTCCTGATTTCACCTCCGCTTCGAAGATACCATTAGTTATGAAGCCTTAAAACTTCTGGAAGATTCCTGAAAAATTTCGACAAACGAAAATTTTACATTTTGACACTTGGAACATGTTTAAAAGCTTATTAAAATACTTTATCTAACGTATTAGTTTTGTCATGGGTTTTTGAACCTTTTAAAACACAAATTTTAAAAACTCTTTAAAAGTTTTTAGATCTAAAAATTTTCAAAATTTTCGATTTTAAATCGATTTTAAAGCCAAATTGTTTACTTCATATCGAGGCAAGTAATTTCTAAATATTTGTATTTGGAAAGTGGCTAAAGTACTTACATTAGTAATGGCTAAAAGTAGCGAATTTAAATCACCATAAGAGATTTGTCAGAGATACGAAAAATGTTTTAAACTTGAAATAAATAATATTATGTTTCTTGGGAACAGTAAATTTTTCTTTCTTACCATAATTTAATTTATTAACACTTCAATTTCTTTTTCGTTCTTTTTTTTTTTGCGTGTATCACTTGCAGCTATGTTTTTTTTCTTATCTTCTATTTGAAGTTTATTTTAGAAAAAATGTTTGTATTTTATTCATTATTTGTGTTTTTTTTCTCTATTGCATTGCTGTTCTGGTTTTTCAGCTTGGGGCTTGAATATTTTCTTTTTTGTTGTTGTGAAATATTTTTTTCTTTAATTTTGCTTGTTACAAGCAACGCATTTTACGGCAAATAAAAGTTTTTATAACTGTTTTTATTACGCTATTTATTGTATTCGAAACAATTCAGGGAGTTAAATTTTTATTTCACAAAGCAATAAAAATAAGAAAAAAATTATAAGAAATATATGAAAGTATATTGTGCTTAAGAGATTTTTTTGTTAAATGTGCTTGATGTCCACAAATGTTCAAAGTTTAATTCACGTACCTACTTTATTTTTCTTTTGAAACTATAACTAGGACAAGAACCATTAAGAGTTTTCTAATGACTTTATTGAAAATCCGATCTTAAGAAGAAATATTTCCTTAATATCACAACTTAATCCAATTACCCTTGTCCAAGAAAAATATTTCTAACATATCTGTCAGTAATTCGTTCACATGACATTAAATAGAATGTGGAACAAGTAATCAAAGAACAAGCAACAATTTTTAAAAATAAATTTTGCACTCTATTTGCAAAGCAAGAAAATGGAGCTCACTCCTTTTGGTTGTGACTCTTAATAACGGTTTATTGAGCCAACTATGGCAATTTCGCCACAACTTAAGCTCATAGGTAAAATTATAGCTCGCATGCTCGTTCGTTTCCAGCACCTGTCAAGTGTCGTCCCAGTGCGGTTTACTGATGTTAAAACCATATCTCGAGCAGTGTGGTACTGCTTACGTGATGTCAAGGTAAGGTTGCTCGTTTAAAGCTTCGGAATCTACAGCGTACACATTCGAAGTTTTGTGCCATTTGAGCTGTTTGTTTGTTTCGAATACACTTGTGCTTGTGTGTTAACGGAAAGTGTTGCACATAGCAAGAAAATATATTGAATTTCATGTTGCAAGTAAGAAAATATGTACTTTAAGTAAACAGATACTCGTTCAATAAAAAAAGATACATATTTACAAACACTTCAAGGTACACACACTCAGACATGATCAGGAACTGTGTGTACTTAAAGTGGTTTTCCATAAGTTTTTTTATACCTTTGCTGAAATTAAATTCAAAGCGATAAGAAAATATGGCAAAGTTAAATGTTAAAATAAAATTAAAAAAATGACTTGAATAAAAAATTCCGCAAATAATTGAATTTTTAAAAATATACCAAAACTAAACTGTCTTATTTAGCTTTTACTTAGTTTAAATGGATAATTATTTTGAATGCTTATCTGTGGCTCTTATAACAAAAGCAAACTGTTACCTGCTGCTGCCTGTTTTAAGATAAAATCTTTAATTAACTGTCTCAGCATCATTTCACATCCTGCTTTCTAGTGTCCTGCAGCCATTCGATTCTAACCGGTTACAGGCTTATCCTGCTGCATAGCACAGGCCACAAACTTGATTGACGGCTAGTTTCATTTTATTTGCACTCAGCAGGTGGAACGGAGTGGAAAAGAAACGAAAATTTACACAAATGCAGCAGCCGCAACTCAAATTGAATTGACTTTAGATAAATTAGTTTAAGTTGAGTGTAGGTGTGTGAAGGTGAGTGTAAAGTTTCATGTTTGTTTGTGTGTGTATGTTTTGTTGGTTTGACTGTGCGTTGATTGCTAATGGAATTTCGTAGTAATATTTCACTCACACTGCCACATTCAAGGCTTGAGATTTGAAAATTTAAATGAGCTGTTGTCATCCATCAACGCTGCATCTGGATTAAATTGCAAGCTATTTTATTGTAACGTCATGCTGTGCGAGTAGGCTTTAGCTCTTAAGCGATAATGTTGTTATACAGAAAAAATGTACAGTAAATACTACCAATAAGAATGGTAAATTTTCGATTGAAAGTGAGCCAAACGATGAAAATTGTAAATTCTACCGTTAAGAAACTGTAACCTACTGTACAACTTTTTGAGTAACAGTCTTAAGGTAGCTCTACCGCAGAAGTTATTAAATAACAATTTTTACAGTGCATGTACTGTACTTGTTGGCTAACAAATTTACAGTAGCTTTACTATAAAAATTAATTAATAACAATTTTAACTGTGGATTTACTGTAAAACTTGTTAGGTTACAATTCAACAGTTGTTTTACCGTAAAATATGTTGAGTATCAATTTGCGCAGCGTCAAGAGAGCATACATTTATTTCGCATTATGCATATACTTTGTATTTGTTTCCCAAAATATTGGGTTGAGTATCAGTATTTACTTAAGAAATTTTTAGAACATATTTGGCAATATGTGATGAAAACATGTTTGATGAAATAAATATTAGCTGTCAACTTTTACTGTTCAAAAGATTAGGATTTACTGTTACAAATGTTAAGTTACAATTTTTTTCTCGGTTATTTGAAACGAAAAAAATAATAACTGTGCACCAACAATTGTATAGATGGGTATAGAAGTGAACGCAAATAACGTTAAAATTTACCGAAGAAATGTAAGTGTTGTTTTTTATATTAACGTCCGATTCTAACTGTTCGAAACGTTGAGATTTACTATCACAATTATTAAGTTGCAATTTTTATTGGTAATTTCAAACAAAATAATAGTAACTGTGCAACAATAATTGTATTTGCGGTAAAGTGTACCACAAATATCGTTTGAATTTACCGACAAATTTTTTTTTGTGTACAGTACAAGCATCACAACAATTAATAGATTTTATATTCAAATTGAGTAAATTAATATTAATGTTAAGGGGGCACAACCAGGTGGGACGTACTAGAAATGGTCTTGTTTAGGATTTGTTTTTTTTTTTTTTTGGCCACACATAAAAGTAATCAATAAAAATTTTTGTTTTAACATGAAAATATATATATTTGAATCATTTTTTTTTAATTACAAAATATTTGATTTATTAATGGGATCCCAGCAGCCAAAACTGATATCGTTGCTTTAAAAATTACCTTTTTTATTAATTTTTTTACATGGTATTCTTAATTTTAATGATTTAAATTACTTAAATTATTAAGAATTATTCAAGAGGAAATAAAAAAAAATGATTTTTTGTCTTTATAGTTATTGTTAATTTTCTACAAGGCGTTGAAGTTAGCGTGCTTAAAAAATTGTTGCAACTGGTTTCTCGTCTCCAGCATTTACAAATCGTCTGATAGTAAAAAAGTGCATTCTTGAGTTTAGGGTTGTAGTTGAGCACTCATTAAACGCACATAAAATATAAAAAAATGGTATGGATTGAAAAAAAATTTACAAAAAACCACCTTTTTTGCCGAAACTTCCATTCATAAAAAAATATAAAAGTTTTTTGACTTTTTATAGTTCTAGTGCTTAACAGAGTCCATAAGGCTCACAATGAATCAAGATTCATCGAAATCAATCAAGTACATTTCCAGATATCTTAGAAACTAATTCGAAAAACCTTGTTTCGAGAAAAACGCGATTAAAGATTTAAAGGTTCTTAATAACACGCGACATACGAATATAATATATGTTATAACTTTTTTTCTATTTGATATTTTTTTCTAAAATTTTTAATTTTTTACACTCTGTAATAGTACCCTAAAGCAGCTTTGAGTTATCAGTAGCGAAAATTTTTTATTTATGATACTTTATTTGTAATTTTTGAAGCCTGTAAGAATCAAACATTAAAAGCCTTTGAAAAAACGTTTCTAATGAAATACTTCTACAAATGTTATCTCTGTGTTAAAAAAAAATTATAAGAAAATGTTATAAATGTTGTCAATGTTATAAATTTTCTTTTTATAATTGCGGTTTACTTTTTTAATAGGCAAATTTATTATCTGATTATATTGTGATTCCTGCTGAAAAATTCCTGTAGCAGTGGTATTTATATTAAGATTTTTTTTGCCTACTTGTAAGCATCAGTAAGCATTTTGTTGTGATTCTTGAGCTGTTTGATAGTAGCAATAATGATTAAATTGAGATTTTTCGGTTGATTGGTGTCAGCAAAATTGATTTTATATTGACGATTTTGGTTGCGTGATGATAGCATTTGTGTTTTCTCCACATATCTAATTTATTTTAGAATGATCAATATTTTCTCCGCACACCTTCCCTTTTTTTGTTTTTTTTTTTTAATATTGGGGGTTGGAATTAGTTTTAAAGATTTTCTAAGAGATGGCGTAACTATCAATAGATCGCATCGGGCACACCTGGGACTATATTCATTTCAAAGCACATTGTCTAAGCTTCATTTTTCAGTATGTGTCATTCCACTGAAGTGTAAACAACATATATTTTTTTCTCTGTGAACATGTCGACTTTCGTTCCAACAAAACGCAATTTGCGGGAAGGTTTACTTTTGTGCTTCCATTTGAAGAAAAAAGCGGTTGAAGCACAACGCACGCTTACTGATGCTTACGGGGACTATGCTCCATCGATTTCTACTTGTGAGTACTGGTTCCGTCGGTTTAAAAGTGGTGGTTTTGATACGGAAGACAAAGAGCGTCCGGGCCAGCCGAAAAAGTTTGAAGATGAGGAATTGGAGGCTTTGCTCGATGAACACCCGTGGATTGGGAGTCGACTTATCAACGGTCGGCAAACGCTTGAAGGCCATGGGAATGATTCAAAAGCAAGGAAATTGGGTGCCGTACCAGTTGAAGCCGAGAGACGTTGAACGGCGATTTTGCATGTGCGAACAACTGCTTCAACGGCATAAAAGGAAGAGTTTTTTGCATCGTATTGTCACTGGCGATGAAAAGTGGATCCATTACGATAATCCTAAGCGAAAAAAATCGTGGGGACCACCCGGCCATGCATCAACATCGAGGGCCAAGCCGAATATTCATGGCGCCAAGCTTATGCTGTGTATTTGGTGGGATCAGAAGGGTGTCGTGTACTATGAGCTGCTAAAACCTAACGAAACCATCACTGGGGAACGCTACCAACAACAATTGATGCAATTGAGCCGAGCATTAAAGGTTGAACGGCCGGAATATGCCAAAAGACACGACAAAGTGGTTTTTCAACATGACAACGCACGGCCACATGTTGCAAGAACCGTCAAGGAAACGTTGGAGGCGCTGAATTGGGATGTGCTACCCCACCCGCCTTATAGCCCAGACATAGCCCCTTCCGACTACCACCTATTCAGATCGATGACGCATGGCTTGGCTGAGCAGCGCTTCACTTCTTACGAGGATACCAAAAAATGGGTCGATTCGTGGATTGCCTCAAAAGACGAATCGTTCTTCCGGCGCGGAATCCATATGCTGCCAGAAAGATGGGAAAATGTTGTAGCTAACGATGGACAATACTTTGAATAATATACATTGTACCGTTGTTTCTAAATAAATGCTCAAAAACCGAAAAAAACTTTTAAAATTAATTCCAACCCCCAATAGATCAAAGAACTAAGGCATGCGCCTTATACAAACAAGGTTTGGTCTTTGACCTGCAAGAAAAGGGATAGATTATTTATAGGATTTGATTGGAACCATACAATTTTAATTGCTTTTGACCGAGGCTAGTGTTAAGCCTTAACCTCGGCAAGCCCTTAGTTGTTCCTGTCCTTTAATTCCACATTTTCCACAATTTAGTTGTGGATATTTTAGTTTTCCATAATTTTTAAATGTAGGAAAGAACAAAGAAAGTGAAAAGAGTCATGCCCGAACCGGGATTTGAACCAGGAACCTTTGGGTTGATAGTCTAGCCAACTCTCCATTATACTACAAAGGCCGACTTCCTTGGAAGTAAAAGAGCAACAATTTTGTCTTTTTATATAGTTTTATTGTATCGCTAGAGCATCGATAGCTTTCGATGGTTGATAGCAAAAACATCGCTGAATTATTACTAAAGCATCGGTACCTACGACTGCTTGGATACAGCAAAAAATGTTAATACAGCAATATATCATCTGAAATAAAAAGAAAAAACAGCGATCATTAGTTCAAACAGTGCTCCAGATCCTCATCAGTAGTCTTTGAGCGATTAAGCTGTGATCAACACACCGTTTAAATTTTTACATGACTTCACAGATTTTGGAATTCATTCCTTTGAATTGTATGGCTGCTAATCGTATGACATTTCAAAGCAGTAGGCTATTTATAAATCACCGCCATCAACTCTACCAAGGTTGCCATCTGTTCTGGTTGCTTCTTTATTTATTTCAATATTCATTGGTGTTCGACAGTTTGTCGAAATGCACCATAGAAATGAAACGATTTTTTTTCTTCGCCAGAAGCTAGTGTTCTAACTGAAAGGTTGCTGTTTTCACAACTAAATATTCAATTATACATGACTTTGACCAAAATCGATCAATTTTTAGATTATTTAATTAATTTAACATTAATTAAACTTATTTGGCTCTTCTCCGCCATAGTTAGTTAATTACACTCACAATATTATTACAGTAACGGACTGTAGTTTATTTAGGAAGTATTCCGTGCAGTTGTTTTTAACTTAAAATGCATTTAAAATTCTAAGAAAATTTATTTTTAACTGAATCTAACATTTATTCAAAAAACTAAGTGCACATTTATACGGATTTTCAGTTGCATTTGATATTGACAGTTGTTTACGTTAAAGTATTTTGTATGTAAAATTAAATGAAACTGTAATTTAAAATGACTGAAAATTTACTTAAAAACCATTCTACTTATTTTTCATTTCATTTTAACAAAAAGTTCATATAATTTTAAATGTTAAAATAGCTGACTTAACTATCAAAAGAACAAGTCACGGATTCCGTGAAAATATAAGATTTTTCCTTTGTTTATGCTATTTTTACTATCAAAAATTCAACTGTGAATTCCGTAAAAACAAATGATTTTTAAGTTAATTTACATAATTCAACTACAAAAAAATTAACTACAAATTCCGTAAAAACAAAAGAATTTTCAGTTATTTTTTATAAATTAACTAACAAAAAATTAACAACGAATTCCGTAAAAACAAAAGAATTTTCAGTTATTTTATGTATTTTAACTATCAAAAAACTAACCACAAATTCCAATACAAATGAACTGGAGTGTATGATGAAGCAACGAAAAAGTAACTGTATTTATTTGTATGTTTGTACAATGTTCATACACATATACGTACAAAATACTAATATCAAACAAGAATGATAGAATAAGAGATTACGCTTTGCGCAGGTCCGTTACTTCTGCTAATCGAGTCTGACAACCAGCTGTTCAGTTGACTACGTCACAATATTTTATTTCTTTGAGAAACGTACTGCGATCGGTTGTGTTTTATTTAATTGTGTATATATCGAAGAATATTTGAGAGTTTTTAACTTAAAATTTAATAAATGAAGTGTGCAGCTGCTAATTGTGGTAACAGTAGCAAACAAATATTTTTCAGAAACCTGATGTTTGCAATAAATAGAAAACGCACACACACGAAAACAAAAATACAAAAATATATTAACTTAACAAAATTTGTTTCATTATTTAAAAACTTGGAATTATCATTTATTTGTCCTTTCAATTCACAGGTAAATTAATGAAATAAAATATCTGGGAACGTTTAAACTACATCAATTAAACTCTTAATAGACATTTTTATAAAATCCAAGTCAAAAAATAATGCTCACTGAAGTTGGTTTCTCAGACAAATTTTTTTTTTTTTGACTAAGCTGCTTACTGGCTGTAATAAAGTAATAGTAAAAATAATGTTTGCAAAGGTGTACTTAATAAATTAACCTCTTCTCGTTCCAATAAATTGCTTCTTACTTCTTTTATTTTAATTACACAATCTAAAAGGTATGCAATTTTCATTTCTGTGTAGAAATCGTATGCAAAGTGATCGCTCTCCAAAACAGCATTGATATTATGACGTACATGCGCAGAACGACAATTTTGTTGTACTCATTTTCTTGTCTTCGGCGCAATCTTTGTATTCTATCATTCTTGAATATCAAAGACTAAAGAAATTTGTGCTTCTTTATGCTGCGGGAGGGAAGACAAAAGGGAAAGAAGCACAAACAAAAAGCGTAACAATGCTCTCGTTCTCTCGTTGTTTATGAGATCTTTTAATTCTCATTATGCAGCCAACGAAAAGTAACTGTATTTATTTGTATGTATGTACAATGTACATACAATTATACATCTGTAGTACATCTCTATAAAACTTTTGTTTTTCATAAAGCTGTCAGTCATCAATAACAAGCCTAGGTGGTGGGTTTAAATTTGACAAAATTAATAAGTGTAAATATTAAATAAGTGTAAAATATAAGAGTGTAAAGTGTAAAATATTATTTCTGATTTATAATCAAGCATAAATATCATATATACATACATACTTATTATAAATATCCGTTCGCTCGTTTTTTTATAGCGATTTGAAGCAAGGAAATTTAATCGCTATAGAAAGAAAAGAGCAAAAGCATATTTGTAATATTTCACAATTTTTATCTATATACATACATATATATTTTGTTTTTAGAAGCAGATGAATTAAGTCAAATATTTTTTAAAATATAATTTTGCCGACAAGGAAGAAACATGCCAACGTTGGAAAGAATGCATTAATATTCGCCATAAACATTTAACGGAATGTAAAGATCCAAGTATAGCAAATATTATTGACAGCTGGCCTGCATATAAACAGACTTGGAGCAGATTTGGTAAAAATAAAGTACAAATATTTATGTATGTATATCTGTTTAATTGAATTTTTATTTTTTAGATTTCAATTGATTTTGAGGGCTTGTATCCCGAAAACAAAAATTGTTTTTCAAATTGGACCAAAGTAAACCGATTATTGCCAATGTACATCAGCATGAATTTGAAAGATGTTACGATGAAATCGGTATGGGTGGAAGCAAAGGAGAAATGGTCAACATTAGATCAAAGTAATATACTATATACATATATATCAATGCAAATATTAAAAAATTAATAACAATTTCTTTATTTTCAGATACGAAAGACGCAATTTTCATATCTTTACTACATGGTATTTTAAAACCTGAGATAATTTCGAAGGAAGTTGGGAAAGCAACCATAGCTGAATCCCAAATGGCTACCATCAAATTCATCGAATCGGAGATTCAATTAAATTTGTATACGGGGCATTCACCGTTTCTGCTAGTTCAAAAAAGCCTTTTTGATGTTAAGGAAATTTTTGCGGTTGTAGACCAAATCATATATAAAACTGATACGGTGGCCGCGGCGTTAGCCCTATGTTTTAAAATACACCAAGTATTCAATTTGAAATATTCTACAAAGTGTAGAAACTTTTGGCTATTTGTGCAAATTATTTTATTTGAAATTAACTTAAAAGAAGACTATGTAGGAAATTCTTTAAGAAGTATAAAATCATTTTTTGAATCACAAACATAAATATTAATCTATTCATAAATAATAATAAATAAAATAAAATAATTGTTATTATTAAACAAAAAAAATTAATAAAAAATTAATTACATACATGTATATTTATTTTCCTAAAATTGTGTCTTATTTTTAACAATTAAAAAAATGCAGTTTTGTAGTTAAAATATATAAAATAACTGAAAATTCTGTTAATTTTACGGAATTTGTGGTTAATTTTTTGATAGTTAAAATACATAAAATAACTGAAAACTCTGTTGTTTTTACGGAATTTGTGGTTAATTTTCTGATAGTTAAAATACATAAAATAACTGAAAATTCTGTTGTTTTTACGGAATTTGTGGTTAATTTTTTGTTAGTTAAAATACATAAAATAACTGAAAATTCTGTTGTTTTTACGGAATTTGTGGTTAATTTTTTGTTAGTTAAAATACATAAAATAACGCAAAATTCTTTTGATTTTACGGAATTCGGGGTTGAATTTTTGACAGTATAAATAGCAGAAGCAAATGAAAAATCTTTTATTTTTACGGAAGTTATGACTTGTTCTTTTGATAGTTAAAATAAATGCAATTATGGAATGTCAGTTATTTTTACGGATTAAAGTCAGCCAATATTTTAACATTTAAAATTAAATGAACTTTTCGTTAAAATTAAATGAATATTAAGTAGACCGGTTTTTAACTGAATATTCATTTATTTTATATTACAATTTCAGTTAATTTTACGTACAGAATTTTTTGAGTGTAGTTTTATGATCTATTAAATTATTACATGAATTAAATTGCAAGCTTTAGATCAAGTAATTTTTTAAGAAGAGTTTACAAGTTTTTAAGTATACAAGCTTAAACAGTGAGTTGATCATAGCTTAATCACTCAAAAACTACTGAAGAGGAAAATGTAGCGATTTCCGAAACAGACTGTGTAGTCAGCTAAGTGATTGACTCTCTACCCAAGTAGAATTTTGCGACCACAGGTTACTTAAGACACATTTTTTACACGACGACGTTGCAGCGATACTGATTTGGAAAATATTTTGTGGGAAAAGTTTGTAAAAATTCCTAGGATACTTCTTTACCACTAGGTCACAGAATGTTTTAACGATTTATCAAGTGTTACCTTTAAAAAATGCATTCACTCATCATTCATCAAGATGTACATTTTGTAAAAATTAGCTAATTGCGACCCAAGTGTAGGCATCACTCATCATTCATCAAGATGTACATTTTGTAACAATTAGCTAATTGCGACCCAAGTTATATAAAATGGTGGACGCAGATTATTATTATATTTAAACATTTTTTATTAATATATGAAATTGTTGCAATATTTTCTGAATTCAGCTTGCGCTTAAATTCTTAAGAAGTTTTGGCTATTATTTTACCGAAAATCTTCTTTCCCATCTACATTTAGCTCCAAATAATATCAAAAAACACTTAAGATTATGTTGTACTCCTATATATTATATAAATTTTAATTATAAAATAATTATATTTATGGCTGCAAACAAGCCCGTCGGAAGCGAATTTCATCTGAGGGGCAGTACAAATGGGGGGGGCAGTGCAAATGGTGGTGCAAAAAAAGTTCACCAAAATTTCTTCAAAGAAACATGAATGTGAACAAACAAATTTTTTATTTTAGTTTAAAATAAATAAATATATAAAAATATATATATAAAAAATATTAAAATTTCATTATTTTTAAAAGTTCTTCCAATTTCAATATTAGAGATCATTCTTTAAAGGATCTTTCATATGGTAATATGAAAATATAAGAAATAATGGTTGCTTTTATAAAGCAAGACTAGGTATATCTTTCATGGTTTAAATGCAATAAGGTACAAAAATTTATATCAATTTAAATTATTCCAAAATGTTTCTTTCTGTCCTTGCGAGAAACAAACTCTTTCACCACCTCCATCGAATTCAATTCTTCGGTTTTATCTTTGTGAATGTGTATAAGTGCCGCAT
Source organism: Dichetophora obliterata (assembly GCA_963920525.1). Classification (NCBI taxonomy): domain Eukaryota; kingdom Metazoa; phylum Arthropoda; class Insecta; order Diptera; family Sciomyzidae; genus Dichetophora; species Dichetophora obliterata. The sequence continues at coordinate 43,708,852 of OY986439.1, forward strand.
GAGTGAGTCGTTTCTGTGTCATAGTTGCTCGAAGATACGTTTTAAGTTGTCTTAGTGCACTAAAAAAACGCTCAGATGAAGCTGCTGATGCAAATTGGGATATTGCTGAAAATTGGGATACAATGCCACTACAATTTCAAGATGTTTGGCCAGGCAATTGCTTCAGCATTTTAAGTTGCGCGTGGAGGTCACTCCCATCAAAGTCATCTGCATAAAGATCTAGTTTTGTTTTTAGATTTTGTTCAGAAGGCACTTTTCCGATGAAGGCTTTGATTAAAATATTACAGTATTAAGCTACATACTTAAGGGTGCTTTTAAACTGAAGTGGTGGGTTTGCAGTAGAAACTCTACATTTTGTTCTATCTTTTTGCAAACACAGGGAAAGAAAATGCTTATCCGCAAGCATGCTTATGAAGAAGAAAGAAAGAAGAGGAAAATATATAACACAAAAAGATTATCGTTGTAAAAAAAACTGATATTTTGAATAACTTTTGAAGTTTTTTTTTATTGTTAATTGTTTATCTAGCAAAAAAAGTGGGGGGCAACTGCCCCCTTTTTCCCCCCGCTTCCGACGCCAATGGCTGCAAAATGTAAACAAAACTAATTTTTTTGCAATTGGCAACTCTGTAATGCTTTTATATATCAATGTGTACATATATTAAAATGTGATAAGTCACTTCAAAGTAATTTCCACTAACACAATGTCGGCATTGTGTTGCACCACTTTCGAATCAGAGTGGTCCCTGTAACGTAACCAATACGTAACATCATGTCAATTTTGACCCAAAAATAAACGCTACGACGTCGCTGCAACCCAAATGTGGACCATCAGTTCTAGTTGGGTACAGAGTTGTTGTTGTTGTTGTTGTTTTAAAAAATTAAATTAATTTTTCTTAAAAACTTACTAAATTTAATATTGTTGCTATAAAAATAAAATACAGGGACCACTACGTTTTAGTAGATATCTTCAACCCAGCGCCACCTAGAAAGGTCTAAAACAAAAAAATGGCAGTGTTCGCTCTGGGTTCAGAAAACACCCCCATGCCAGCAGGGAGGTCTCTAATACAACCTTGGGTTGAATAAGTCTCCTGAATCAGTGCAAAACGAACACCGTTCTCTAACAATAACTTTTCAAGGTCACACATGACTGCATATGCTCTCTGACAATTTAATTGCATAATTTTTATGCTCATTAATGTCTAGAATGCTGATGCTAAACTATGTTTCTTAAAATTGGGCAATCAATTGATAACAATAAATGCGTCGATGGAAATCCTATGAAAGAGTAATTTCGTCAATGTAGTGCATTTTTGCATTTAGCCTCACCATGTTACTCTTAGAGTGGGGAAACCTCCTTAACCCCCGCGTCAGCAACTTCCTTTAATTTTGCACCAGCTGTCTTGCTGCGCACAACCAAGGGCCATGTCTTAACTGGTTTTGCCTGCTGAGCTGCTGAGGTAGAACAGTCTGTTCCACCGGAAGAGCGGTCGCCAATGCGCTACTCTAAACGCCTACAACAGGAGACGACCTATCTCCCATTGCCTGAAATAGCTCCAAACGTTCACAAAGAGCTCATTGTCGAGAATGACCTCTAAGATCATTTCTTCGTAGCGGCTAGCAACCACAGTATACGCGTGGAATTGCTCACCTCTCATTCCATATTCGAGTGCTACTTCAAATAGGTCACCCGAAATTAAATTAATTTTTCTGGCATTATTTATGCCAGAAACCACAACTTCCTTATCTTTCTTGTTCACAGCCTTCTCCGCCGATACTGGAAGATTAGACGAACATTTAACAACGTGTTTTGCTTTTGGGGTCTTAACCACCATTAAACCAGCAGAGTTAGACCGGACCAATCCACGAACTCCTTTTACAGCGTTCCCTTTTCAACCGAAATATTGGACTTACCCAGCCTTAGGGCCTCTAAATTCCGTCGTTATATCTCCATGGGCTCCTGAACACCACTAAGTTGCCTTTAAGGGGCACTCCTTGCTGGAAAACTACCAGCACTAACACCAATACCAATACATCCTACTTACTTACCTACCTACGGGTCCACATTTACAGCGTGAATCAAAGTAACTGTCGCACCTACATTAATAACAATTACACAAAAAGAACCAACACTGGAAAACATATGTTGTTTTTTTACGACTCTGCCATTAATTGTACACTTATTGCATAAACCGTTTCAAAAGATTTGTCAATAATAATAATAATATTGCGAAGGGAAATAAGTGCACAGATCCTTCGCTAGCACGCAGTTTGCAGCTTCATATTTTCCGACGAAAAACTCTTATTTTTGCAAGCAAGCCATAACTCGCAAAATTATAGAGTGTACGCAGCTTGCATGGCAGTAATTTCTAAAGAAAAAAAAACCATTGAAAGATTTCAAAATTTTTCGTCAATCATAGTTTGGGGCGCTTTCTCAGAAAAAGAAAAATTGCCTTATCGAAAAAGGCGTTGAAATAATTCGGAATATTACTCAAAACATGTTTTAAAGAACTATCTTATGCGGCATGCCAAGGAAATTTACAGAGAGGGTCATTTTTGTTTTCAGCAAGATTCTTTTCCAGCACAAAAGGCAAAAATCGTTCAAAGGTGGTGCAGAGCAAATTTACCATGTTTTATTTCTGTTGAAGGAATGCCCTCCGTCATTCCCTGACCTAAACCTTAAACTAACGAACATAAACACATGACGGTAGATAAACTTAAGCGACGATCAATGAAAATATCAGATGATATACCAGAAAACCAGATGCGTGCCGCATGCTCGTCTTTCACAAATTGTTTTAAATTAAAGTGTTTTCTAATTCAAATTTCAAACAAATTGTTTCAAATTTTTAAAAAAAATTAATGGTGAAAGATTCGAATTTAATGATGAAGAGTTATATAGATTGTCTAAAATAAAAAATAAAAATTTTTGTTTAATAAAATTAACAGAGTGCCTTTGATTTATGGCATAAAACAAGTGCGACAGTTGTTTTGATTCAAGCTGTACTATTAACTAACATTAAGTGAGGACCTTTTACACCCATACCAATGCCAATTAAAGGTTTTCCTGAAGCAGAAACAGCCTTACCTTCACAATTGCCGGGGTCGCCTTTAGGTGGAATATTGTACTCACCCTGCACAAAGTGAAAGGCAAGCACCAAAAATCACTACAATAAGAAACGTACACAATTCAGAAACGTAAGAGCGTCAATTAGACCTTGACACCCTCACATAGTGAAAAGTCCAACTGTTTGAGAGTCAATTAAACCAACAGTTCAATAGACACTGGAGTGACAGTTGGAAAGTCACTGGACTAACAGTTCAAACGCACTGGAATAAATCGAATCGGAAAAGGTGTGAGAAGCACTGGAGTAATTACACCATCACGTTGTTGAACTTAAGTAGAAAAATAATTTTGGGAAATTTTGTTGATGAGAAAACTATTGTAAAATGCTCATTCAGTTGCATTACCTCTGTGAAAACTTTGAACTTCGAGCGACATGTGTTATTGTTATTGTAAAAAAAAAAAATATTTTTAGACGTAAATTCATAAAAAAATTGGTGCTCAACCATTTTTTAAACAAGGACCACGCTAATATTCATATTGTTAAGTAATTTGTTAGTATTTATAACTTACAGTATTTTTATACATTTCACGTTTATTTTTTACTATTTTTCTGATACTCTACAACTGTTTTCCGATAATCAAAAACAAATTTATATTACTGTTCTAATAAAAATTGTATATCCAATCTAAATTGTTAATTTTGTTTTTTTTTTTTCTTTCAGGTAAGCAACAACATGAAAGCCATATATTTTATCTCTAATACGAAAGGCAACAACTCATAAGTAAGAAATTTATTACAACAAAAACAATTTTAGCATCACTTTATTGAGCACAATAAATGAAGCACTTAAGCTTGATATGCATCAAGTTATTTCTTACCATAGTAAAAATAGAGAAACAAATCTTATTCATTTCCTTTTTTATTGATTTCTTAGCAAATGCAATTCGCTGAATTTATTGTATTTTTATAGAATGCCTGATTTTTTCCAATGTGTCTCATTTCCGTTCTCAAATGGCGTATTTCCTTTACTCATGCCATCCTTCCTCTGACATTCGTGCAAATACCGCAGACAGACAGATGCGCACGCAAAAGTACCAATAAAAAATCTGCTCTAATACATACATTTTGCTCAAATCCACCCCGTCGAGTTACTTAAATGGAGTCATAATTCTTAAATAGTATGATTGCGCTATTCTGGCAAAAATAGAATTTTATATTCCACCCTTTTTTCAACTGAAGAAAAACAACTCCTTTTCAGTAGCAAACTTCTTCAACATCTTCAATATCAATGCCACAATCATAATCAGTGCCACTCAATTAGGTCGACTAGCAAAAATTTAGAAGCAGATGTGAGTAAAAGTAACTGTATGCAGTGGCATACATTACAATTTTAAGAGGAGGGACTGAGTGAGTTATTCTAAATATTTAGAAATAATATAGGTATTTGATTTTTTATGATTGACAATACATTTTGTAGTGTTCTAACTTGCGTAATTGTTTGTTTAATTGATTTGAAATTAGTGCTTCATAAATTAAAAACTTTAGGGGCATTAAAAAAACAATATAAGTCACTTAGTCGTATAATAAGTACCTAGGCGAGCAAGCTCAGCTCGGCTTTCACCACAAAACACATCTGCTTAAAATTGTTTCTTTTTGATTGTATATCGATAAAATTACGTATTTCCTTAAAGCTACTGTAATCAGATATTTCACGACCAACATTTTCATCTCACAGTTTAAAAGTACGCATAGCGCCATAAAATGTACGCAAATCCACAGAAAAAAACTATTATTTTATAATATAACAGAAACTCTACCGAAAAAAATTGTGGTCACCTGAATCGGTCAAATACTCCCAGATGCGCTGCTTAGTGAATTTTTTTTTACAATTTTGAAAAGTGTTAAATATGTCCCAATGATCGCAAAGGGCTATTATCAAATACGAATTTGGCAGCCTAAATCGGTTAAATACCCCAATGTGCGCTACTTCACGAATTTTCTCAGAAATGGGACCTAGTTAGATCGATTTTTCTGCCCCCGTAAACCGCTGTATTGAAAATTTCATCGAAATCGCTTGGGCCGCTTTCGAGAAGATGAATAATTAAATATATGTATATAATGCTCATATAACAAAAGCATAAGATAAATACTAGTTTCTTTGCATGAGCAATAAAAAGAAAAGTCCCCAGCTGTCACTCTCTGATTTCACTGATTTAAGGATATGTTAAAGAGAACAAAAATTTAAGTTTGATGCATGGGGCATTCCATGTGGAGCGGACAACGAAAAAAAATTGTATTGTGAAATTCGATCACATTCGGCCTAACTTTTTTGATGAGAACCAAAAAAGGGCGTGACAATACTTAAGGAATATTGTGGGTTCTATTGATTTTTATATAAGTAAATAATTTCAAGAAAATATTAAAACTTTTTTTCAAATTGATATACTAATACTTATTTTTTCAAAATTATACTTACTAATACTTACTTTTCAGTGTTCTAAGCAGCAAGTATACTTATTTTTAACCGACTTCAAAAAGGAGGAGGTTCTCAAGTTGGTTGGTTTTTTTTTTAATGTATGTACATCGATAACTCCTTAAGTACTTGCCCGATTGCCACAATTTTTTGTCAACAGATAGAGATATCAGACGCAGAGGTGCTTGTCTAAGAAAGTTGGCGGTATTCGACACAGGGGCGTGGCAATATAAAAAACACTTTGTGTATCGACTAACGTTAACACTAGAGTACTAAAATTTAGTACAGGGGTTGGCACAATTATTAAAAGTGATGTTCAAAAAAGTAGACGTTATTCTATAAAAGGCGTGGCAGTATTAGAAAAACGCTGTAACTCGAATAATATTGACACTAGGATACTGAAATTAGGTACAGGGGTAGGCATAGTTATGCAAATTTACTGTGAAGAAAGTGGGCGCTGTTGAACAAAGGGGAGTGGCAATATAAGAAAAATACTGTATCTCAGTTAATATTAACACTAGGGTACTGGAAATTGATAAAAAGGTTGGAACAATTATTACAAGATACGGTTAAAAAAGTGGACATCGTTCGACAAAGGCGTGGCAATATTATAAAAATGCCATAACTCGAATAATCTTGCCACTAGGATACTGAAATTAAGTACAGGGGTAGGCATAATTATGAAAATTTGTGGTCAAGAAAGTGGGCGTTACTGAACAAAAGGGCGAGGCAATATAAGAAAAATACTGTTTTTCAGTTAATGTTGACACTTGGGTATGAAAATTCGTTACAAGAATGGGAAAATTTTTATCATAATCTCTAAAAAGGGGAAATAAAAACTTTTTAACAAAAAAAAACCCAACTTAAAAACCACTACAAAGTAAAAAATAATTTTAAGTTAGGTTAGGTTAGGTATTGGTGGCTAAGCCGATAGACGACTCGTACACTTAGGCCAGTGCAGGCTCGTTGTGATACCACATGATCTCTTTAAAAACCTAGTAGAGATTTTCCTCCTCAAACCAGTTCGAGCGGATAATGAATTTAAGGATATGCTTGATTTCCAGGCATGAGACTTCGGCAAGTCCATTTAAAAAGGGAAGGCCCAGAGTTGACATTCTCCTTTTAGCTAGAGCCGGACATTCGCAGAGGAGGTGCTGAACGTTTTCTACCTGCTCCTCACATCTGCAGCTTCTGCAGAAATCGTTTGATGCAACTCCCAACCGAAGGGCATGCGCTCCAATCAGGCAGTGGCCCGTTAGGATTCCTACTATTTTTGACAGGTTTACCCTGCTTAACTCAAGCAGTGAGTTGGTGCGTTTTAAGTCGTAGGTAGGCCATGTTAGCTTAGTTATCCTACATGTATCAAGGCGTTCCCAGCGTTCTTGTGCAAGACCTAGGAATCTGTTCTTGCACTGGAGTTTATAGGAGGAAATGGGTATACCAATAAAGTCCTCATTTAAGAGAGTGTTAGAGGTCGTACCCTTCCTTGCCGATTCGTCGGCCAAATTGTTGCCCTCGATATCCCTGTGTCCAGGTACCAATATGAGGTGAATCCTGAGTAGCCTTACCATCTCGTTAAGAGATTTGCGGCACTCAGTGAGAGTTTTAGAGTTTTCAATATTTGAGTTCAGTGCTTTCAGTGCAGCTTGGCTATCTGAAAAGATGTAAATACTTTTTCCTTCGAGGTCTTTTTGACCTAGAATCCTAGTGGTTTCGTGAATATCCATCATTTCCGCTTGGTAGACACTACAATAGTTAGGAAGTCTAAAGGATGCTTCGATTTCGAGATCCTGGGAGTAGATAACTCCCCCTACTTGTTCTCGAAGTTTGGATCCATCTGTGAAGATTTTTATGGCAGAGGTTTTAAGGGGGATTTTGTTTGCCCAGTCTAGCCGTGAAGGGATGAAAACTGCATAGTTCTTTTCAAGATTTAAGCACGGCACACAGTAGTCTGTTTTGTCGGGTGCAGACGAGTTCAGAACAATTGTGTGGCCGCAGTTGTTACCTATTCAATTACCAGATTCTCTAAGTCTCAGGGCTGCTGTGTTGGCACATTCCCTGGCAAAGATATCGAGAGGAGGAAGGTGAAGCATGACATTGAGGGCGCTAGTTGGTGTTGAGGACAGTGCCCCCGTGATACAAAGACCTGCGCTTCTTTGCACCTTTGCAAACTTCTGAAGTGCGGTTACCTTATCAAGGGCCCTCCACCATACCAGTGAGCCATACATTAGTATGGGGCGGACAATTGCTGTATAAATCCAGCGTACTATTTTGGGGGAGAAACCCCATTTTTTACCTATAGCTTTTTTACAGGCAAATAGTGCTATGTTTGCCTTTTTAACACGTTCCTTAATGTTAACATTCCAGATAAGCTTTTTATACAGAATAACTCCTAGGTATTTCGTGCTGTCGCTAGAGAGCAACCTCGTGCCGTTCAAACGCGGAGGTTCTAAGTTGGGGGTTTTATATTTTAATTTTAAGTTACTTTTCACATAATTTCTTGGTCTAATTTGTTAATTTATTTATATATATTATTAAATTGGAATTGGAACTCGCAGAACATGTACTTACTCCGCTACAAGAGTTGTACAGGAACCTCGAAAGAAGAGCCACACTAGCAGTGAATCGTAGATGGAGAGATACGACAACGTCCAAAATCTCAAAAATCATGTGCAATGCACAATGCGAAAAACGAACTCGGTTCATCTTGGCACGCCCGCGCAAAGATTTCAGGACACTAGTGGGCATGCTCACTGGTTACTGCATGACGGCAGCCCACGCGAGGAAGCTTGGCATCACCACGGATGACAACTGCAGGAAGTGCAAAGAACTGGGCACAGTGGAGACCCTGGAGCGCCTACTATGCACATGCCCCGCCCTACTTAGATCGAGACTAAAATACCTAGGCTCATCGACGTTCCCATCACTTAAAGATGTAGCCAGGGTGTCTCTAGAATCCCTCCTAAGGTTTGCGAACTCATCGCAAATCTTTAAAGACTTTTTAAAACAAACACAAAGGTTCCTTTTGTTCGCTACCGGTACCACTAAGGACCTGAATTGGTCTATGTGAGCCTCACGAAGGCATCCGGTCTAACCTAACCTAACCTATTAAATTGGAAATCTTATTACTATACATTTTTTTTATTTTGTATTGTTATCATAAACATATTAATTTCTCCATAAATATAAAACCTTTTTAGTCGGCGCTTATATAATCAGACTTTTATAAAATAAACGCTCGGGCTTTAAAGGTTTTATATTCATGGAGAAATTAATATATTTATTATAATAATACAAAATAGAAAAAATTGTATAGTAATAAGATTTCCAATTTAATAATATATATAAGTAAATTAACAAATTTGATCAAGAAATTATGTGAAAAGTAATTTAAAACTTTTTTTTACTTTGTAGTGGTTTTGAAGTTGAGTTTTTTTTTTTTTTTTTTTTTTTGTTAAAAAGTTTTTTTAATAACATGAGTTGGCAGTATTGATCATTGATCATTGTTATAGCTTAAGTGCGCTTAAACAGGAAAGCACATATTAATATCGTTGCATTTTAATGGCTTTGCGCAAGCCAACCGACCTAAACAAGCGTATGGTACCGCGATCAGCGCGACACATATATACATAAATTCATCTATCTTCAATATAACTTCAATAGTTATTTTAAAATTAAAATGAAAAGAAAACTGCCTAAAAGCTGCTTCAGACTATCAGAGAAATCATATAACTTTTTGTATGCTTTTTTCGTCATAGTTACTTTGACGAACTCTCGGAATCTTTGGTTTACCGAATCCTAGGCATAGTAAACAGCTCAAACTGGTTTAAATAGACATAGAAAAATTTATCTCTGGTATCACAATGAGCCTCATTGGCCTTCGTCAGAGTTCTCAAATAATCTGACAGCTTATAGCATTTTCTGATAAATTTATTTGCACTATCAGACTTTCTATCAGAGAAAATTGACACACAGAACTTAAAATGGATGAATAATTTTAAGCCTAATAATGGCTTAAGCAGTTATGGTTTAGCGGTTAAAAAAATAAAACAACAGATCTTAATGGAGCAGTCTTCGAAATTAAAAAACAAAATTTTTATCTGACTTCTCTGATAGAAAGAGAAACAATTTTGATGCCAAAAAAATCATATGCTTTCTTGTAAGAGAAGTCATATAACAACTAAGATTGTGTTTATAATATAGGACTTTCATTATTTGGCAGATCTTACGAGAAGTTGTATGCTACCTCAGATGGTCTGAAGCAGCTTGAAGTTAACAAAATCTGAATTCGAAATCGTAACTTCTGGTTTTCTAAGAAAAAAAAAATTCAAATTTCAAATCTTATTTCATAATAAAAAAGAACAGTAAAACTCTTATATGTATCAATATGTTTACTATTTTTAAAAAAAAAAATTTAAAAATAGTTTACAAAAAGTTCGTATTTAATATTCGCCAAATCTGTTGAAGCTCATAACGTAACAACTAGGCCTCATAAGAAAAATTTTGCGTAATAAAATTCGCACCCTCTAGAAGTACAATTAGGCCGAATGTGAACGATTTTCAGAATACAATTAATTTTTTCGTTGTTCGCTTCACATGAAAAGCCCCGTATTTTTTTTTATACGTGCTTAATCAATGGTTTAGGGTTTTTACAAGTTTTTATCTTAATAGAATATATAAACCAAGAGCTTTGAAACTGGGTATGAGCGCTTTTTATATTTAGTTAATATGCAATAAATATATAATTTTGGATCAAATCCTCCGACATAGACGCCCACATTCCATACAAATCTTCTTTCGTTCCATATTAAACTTATTAAGCTCTTGGAAACTGATTAAATTCTATGGGTTTTAACCGTTATTTCTAAAGCCTTACCTGTTAATTTTTCTTTTCCTGCTTATAAAACTGAAAAACTGGCTTTATAATTTTAAAAATTTTTTCATGGCTCATAAATCTGACTTCGTATTTATTCTTCAGCTTCTCTTAACAGCTTTGTGCATTTTTTTTTTATCTTTCTTCAGTCGTAAATGACTGACAAATGGATCAGAAGATATTAGCAGATGGTGCAAAATATCTTCGTTATTATCAGTTCTTGAACAGCATCTGCTATTAGCACTTGCTCCCATGAATACAGATGAATTAGCACTTTGTGCTCACTTGGATATATGTATATTGCACTATTCTTAGCCAAGGTTAACAGTAATGTTCAATATTTGACACGCAATGCAGTCAAGTTTTGAAAATGTTAAGAGCCGATTAGCGATTTTTTGAACAAGCTGACACAGCGATGCAAAAAAAACATACCGTTAGCTTATTAATACTTTATACACTGAGGGAAATATGTGCGGGAAACGAATTTGTTTTTGAAATAGAGCTTGAAACAATTTTATTTAAGTTAAACGCAGATGTTTGTAAACTTAAATTTAAAACAAAAGTTTTTGTTTTTAAAACAATATTTTGTATATATTTTTATTGTAAATATTTACAGTTGAAAAATATTTATTTGAAAAAAATTTTAAAGCAAAAACTTTAGTATTGGAAACATTAAAACATAATATTCAAATTAAAATATTGAAATATTTTAAATATCAATATAATAAACTAGTTTATAATGAAATTACACCAAAAAAATAAGCTTTTAGTTAAAAATTAAGCACGCTTGTTTTAAATTTAAACGCAAAAACGCAATAGCATTAAATTGCCATTAAAATATTTTTTTTTTATTTTAAGGTGTGTTTTTATCCTCAGTGTAGTTGTGTTTTTTTTATTAGATGAGTTTTTTAGGAAATAGTTAAAATTCTTACTCGTAATATGAATATAAAACTTTCTTATTTGAAGCGTTGCCACTAATAACGTTGTAAGCGACAAGCAAATCAAACATTATTTGTTTTTGCTTTCTACCGTTAAAAATGCTCTGACTACTCTGAATACACTTTTTTTTATTAACAGACAACATTCTTTACAACACTTACACCAATAAAGAGGAAATTTAAATCAAATGGTTCTAAGTGCGGCATTAAAAAATTTTTTTAATTCCGAAACACTTATGAATTTGTCGTTTACAACATTATTCACGGCAACGCTTCATTTGTTTGAAGAGAAGTAAATTTTGTGTAAAGTATTTGTATATTAAATTAGTGGAAAAAGTGAACCAAAATATTTTGCTGCACAATAAGGATACAAAAGCCTGAAATGTTACATAATTTGAATTTTCTAATAATTATGGAGACTGAAACTATCCAATACCCCCTTTTTTAAAAAAGTTACGTCGTCACTGTGGCAGACAATAGCAAAAACCATGCAACAAAAGTAGAGTGAGAGTAAAAGAGATAGATCATCACGTGCGTGTTGAGCACACATAACGTCGTCTTGGTGTTCACCGGCCTAGCTTGAATGCTCAGCTGCTCGATTTTAACATGCCGCCCTATCATCATGTCAAATACGTGCCATCATTACAGAAAACTCATGTGTGCCTAGAGCTCTGCTGTTTCTTTGATGATAATGATGACACGCAAAGTTTCGATTGCCAAACATTGTGACTGTGTGAATAAATCTTGAGTGTCTTTAGTGTCAGTGATAGCCGGAAGAAACTGGCAACAATGAATTGTTTTTGATTTTGTTCACACATCCTTACAAAGAATTTATATTCACATTTAAATTATTAACCCATTCACAAAATATTTGATGTTTCATTAGTTGTTGAGAGAATTCAATTTATTTAGTATTTAAAAAAGCTGAACTTATGAGAAAAAAGTTTAAAATATTATGCATATTTATTGTAACTATTAACGCCCGTGGTCTAAATTCGAGTGACGAACTATAAAGCAGTGAACGACGATGAACACTAACGTAGATTATGTTTAAGTACTGTACCATAGATTTTAAAGAACACATCATTAACTCTCTTATACCCCATTTGTTTATTTAGATTATAAATTAAAATTTTTCGTGTTATGCTAAATTGGTATGCTTAATGTTGTTGTGGTATGTATTTATTTTTTTTTTTTTTGCATTTATATCAGTTAAAAGTGAAAATTTACTTTCACAAAAAAATCCATTCTGAGGACTAACTAGGGAGATATCGGGTTAACGTTGTGTAGCTTAGTTAATACCACTTTTAGCTATTTAACGTTTCACATTATATAATTGAATGCAAGCACAAATAATAAACTTTGATCTTATAAAAATAAACACAAATATTGTCATTCCGTAGCGTAAGCTTTACTAAAAAACCGTTTGGCAGAAATATTTTATATTTCTGCTTAATTAACTCCTACAGCAGTCTTTCTCCAACCATATATTCAAATTATATCTCCCCTGAGGAGTTTTCTAGAGACTTCAAATGCGTGAGGTGATCCTGTTATTTTTTACCCCAAATAATTTTTCCGAAATTTCCTTACCTACCACAGAAAGCTTTATTTTTTTTTTTTCTTTAACTCTTACACAATTATTAATTTCTCCCTTTGAAAAGTTATTCAAGTTCGTATATTTTACATACATTTACAAGGGCGTCGCCAGCCTATGATCCAGGGGGTAGAAAGTTGATCTATGAAGGATGGGAAAAGTATGAATTAAAGGTAGAGTCAAGATCACTTCTTACTTATTTGTAGTGCGAGTCTTACTACCTCTATTTACGGCAATTGTGGTTGGTTGGTTGGTTTAGATGGTGATTCTACATGCAAGTAGGATCCAAGTATCTCTAGTGAGCCGTTTTGATACCATAACCTCGTGTTTCTGTTGGTTGACTGGGCAGCGCACTGCTAGGTTATAACCATCCGGTGTGATTGATGAACGTTAGGAGATTGTTGATTTTTGTTGTTGAGAGTTCCTCTAGGTTGTTGAAGAGGGGCCTGCCAAGCGTTGTTAGTCTGGACCTGGCCAGGGCCGGGCAGGTGCACAGAAAGTGTGTTAGTGTTTATCTTTCATTTGGGTCATCGCAGCTGCGACAGTGGGTGTTGAAAGGTAGTCCGATTCTCTCGGCATGAACTCCGATGCACCAGTGACCCGTAATAATAGCCGTTAATCTGGCTATGTCGCTCCGGGGCTTTAAGAGCATCTGTTGAGTTCTGCCTATATTGTAAAGGGGCCATATTTTTCTTGATGTGCTGCAGGTTGGTAGTTCTCTCCATCTACGACCGGCTAAAGTTAAGTAGTAAGAACGAAATCCTCCCTTGACTGTGTTCAGTGGAGTTTCGACTGGTTCCGCTCTGGAAACGTCAAGGGAAGAACCCTGCCTGGCCAATTCATCCGCCTTTTCATTACCATAAATGTTCCTATGGCCGGGAACCCAGATTATGGTAATGCTAAGTTGGTGACTTAGCCGGGCCAGTTCATCCTTACACTGCCTTACCAGTTTGGAGTTGGTACTGATCGCAGCTAAAGATTTAACGGCAGCTTGGCTATCCGTCAGAATTGCTGCGTTAAGGTGGTTGGTGTTAGCTCTCCTTAAGGTGCGACAAGCTTCTCTTATCGCAAAAAGCTCGGCCTGAAAGACGCTGGCTGAGTTTGGTCGACGAAACGAGTCCGCCACCCCCAGTTTCTCAGAGTATATGCCCGCTCCCACTCCGCACTCCATCATGGAGCCATCCGTGTAAAAGGACACATCGAAGGCTGGATTGATTCCCCCATTGCGCCATTCCACCCTGGTGGGAAACTTGGTTGTAAAGGATTTTGTGAAGTCGAGTTTGGGAGTGTCGTAGTCCGTTTTTCCAGGAAGCAGTTCCCGAGGTAGCGGATTAAGAATGTTGCTGTGTCCATATGGTCTATTTCGCCAGTTGTACGACTCTCTGAGTCTGACTGCACTGTTTGTTGCAGTAAGCTTAATGTGTAAATTGTAATGTGTAATGGCAATTGTAAGTTATCTTGTAATATACGGCAATTAAAAGTTATCTTGTATGTTTTGATAAATAAATTATCTGTGCATACTCATCAAGGCCAGACCATTGAGGCGATTTTCCCCCATGGTGCTTCGTAACCAGGTCTTTAGTCACCTGAGGCTGCTAAACGACCGTTCGAAACATTTCAAAAGTTGCGACAACACTAATTTTTATTTTTTTTTTTTTGCAGATTATATGGATCTTAGCCTCCTAACTCCAAATTACAGGCCGCTCGCAATTGCTATAGAAGTTATAGGCCTCCAAAGTTAGAAAAAATGGCCTACAAATCTTGCTATTTTTTAAAAATTTTCAACAAAACTACACTTTATGCTTATCATAAGAAAGGTAATTAAAATACCTTTTTAACAAGGTACCAAACATGTGGATTTTCATGCATAACTTTTAAAGATATAAACATTTTTATGGTAGTGCTTTCGTTAAAGGAAAACCACAAATTTTTCATACAAATTGTAAATATAAAAATAGCTCTATTTTTTTTTTTTTTTTTTTAGACTGAATCAACGCTCAGGGGATGCCCCCTATAAATGCGTAAGCATTGTGTTGATTCGGAAGATGGGTGATAGTTAGTTGGAGGGTGGATAGATAGAGTAGTGTCGGTGAATATTTGCTTTAAATTTGCACAGCTCAAAACTGCCAGGAAACACGCTCGCAGGGAGACTATTCCACAACTTAACCGTGCGACTAAAGAACGAATTATCACGGTAATGCTATGTTCTGTAGGGCATCGATGCAATGGTAAAAGGGTGGGCTTGGACAGCTGCCCGAGTGGACCTGGGAAACACACGAGCTGGTGGCGTCAGGCCATGTATCTCCCTTGAACACTTCCCATGGTAATACCTATACAGTAGGCTTAGGCAACCAACATTGCGTCGATGCTCAAGAGAGTTGAGCGAGGATGAAATACTTTTATTCCCTATCACATATCGCATGACGTTGAATTCGATCCAGAAGCTCCAAATAAGATCTTGAAGCCCCTGTCCAAATGTGCGAAAAATCTTAAAAATCTTAAATCTTAAAAAGTTATGAATAGATTTTCATGTTTTATACCTCGTTGAATAGATACTAGCATTACCATAAAAAAACAGAAAGATTTGTAGGCCATTTTTGCAACTTTGGAGGTCTTTAACTTCTAAACCAATTGCGAGCAGCCTGAAATTTTTAATGCTTGGTAAATCATAACAGTGGGCGAAAGTTTTGCAAATTTCGCATTTAGATAATGCGAAAGATTGAGTGTTTTCTTCAATAAAACGTACTTTAAGAGATGTAATAATGGAGTCCAAGTATGGTATTATAAATGACCTTTTTCAGAATTCTGAAGGGCTTTCTAAAGCCTGGTTTTCACTACGTCACTTTCAATGACAACAATCACTGATGTCATTAGGCTTCTTGACCATATGACGTCAAATGTGTTTTCATTGAAACCCAAAAACTGACATAAATTCGAATGTCAAAGACTGACGTTGAATTTATGTGTCAATTGATTGCCATACTAGGTCTGTTTCCGTACTCACTTCAAGTAGCTTGAAGTTGCTTGAAAGCGTTTCTTTACAATTTTTTCAAGCTCGAGAGAGAAGAAGAACAAGCAAAATGTCGCTGTCTCGAGCTCGAAAGTTGTTTGAAGTGTGCTAGAAAAATTTCTTCGAGCACGAATTTTCTTCTTCCACTTGGTTCTTGTCAAATTGACAAATTAAAATGTGACAGAAAAAATTGTGTTATAAAAATTAAAAGAAATATAAGTTCTCAGCGTTTTTATTAAAATAAGCAAAATGACTGCAAATATAAGTATTTGTGCTTTGAATATATTGCTACCCAATACTTTCAGCTCGTCTGAAAGTAGTGGCGATGAAATAATTCAAAATCTTTTTATTGATTCTGATAGTGACGAGGAATTGGTTCTGGCAGAGTTGGCCCAGAGCTCAAGCACTAAACGAAACTCCATTTCAAACTATTTAAATTATGTGGTTCCTCACTACACCGAAGCCGAATTTAGACAACACTTCCGAGTATCAACGTCCTTGTTTGAAAGCTTGTGTAACAAGATGGAAGATTCGGAACACTACAAAGCTTTGCGGTTCGATAAAAGGCTTTCGGCAAAAACACACAAAGCTGTTTTTTTATGGTTCGCTGGCCACGAGGCATGATCCTACCGAGATGTGGCCGATCGATTTGTCTTGTGCATAGCATCGGTATGCCGTTTTATTCATCGAACATCCATGTTTTTAAGCAAAATGGCTCCGAGTGTGATTGTGTGGCCAAACGAGGAATCAAAAAAAAAGCAGCACTTTTTCTGCCAATAAGTGTGGTTTTGATAAAACAAAAGGTATGTGAATATTGCAATATACCACAATAGAATAAATATGCCTTTATACTTGCATATTTATCTGTTGTATTATAGTTAGCATAGTCCACTATTCAAGAATCTTGTTTCATTTTGGGATGTATCGATGGAACGCGTATTGTGATTGATCTACCAGCGGACCGCAAAGACGACTACATTGACCGCAAGGGTAATGTGAGTCTAAGCCTGCAAGAAATTTGCAACGAAAAAAAGAAATTTATTAACGTTTTTGTTGGCCATCCGTGTTCCTGTCATGATAGTTTGATTTTGAAAAACTCTCCTATCTACAGAAAACTACAATCAGCTTGTGGAGGTTCGTTATAAAAATAATATATGTAAAAATTGAAACAAGTATAAAGAATATTCCTTCCATAGATTATTACATGCTGGGAGATTCTGCTTATCCTTGCACCCAACACCATATAACACCATATAGAGACAATGGACATTTGACTAGAGCTCAAAAAAATTTCAATATAAAGCTAAGCTCTGGTCGCGTAGCCATTGAACATAGTTTTGGAATTTTAAAGCAACGTTTTAGGCAGTTATATTACTGCAAGATAAAAGGCATAAAAAAACTATGTCATTTCATTATGGCTTGTTGTGTTTTGCATAATATTGCCAATGAAAATGACTTGGACTTTCTAAATGAAGAAGAAGTAGAAAGTGTAGATGATGTGGAACTCCAAGGTGGGTCCTGTGGGTCCTTAAGAACAAATGCCGTAAGAGACGCTATTTTGCAACAACTACAAAATTGAAGACAAAAAAAAACTCTTTTTTAATTAAAGAGAAAGCAGACGAGTACAAAATTTTGATAGTCAATGGTGAGATAGCCAAATGATAGAGTAATTATTTTTTGATTAATCAGATTTCAGATTAACTGATTAATCGATTAATCTGAACATTTTAAATTATAACCGAATAATTACTTTTTTGATTAATCAATTGATTACTGATTGATAAAAAAATTAATTACTCTTTCAATCGTCCAGCCCTTCTACGAATAGTTTTACATTAAAAAGTCCAAATTTACCTATATATATAGAAATCAATTGCCACATGTATGACGTATCATCACTTGAGAACAGTTGGACCGATTTAGTTGATTTTCTTTTTGTGGTGTTCCTTATTGTAAGGACAAGGTTTGTATAGAAAGAAAAATTGGAAAATTTGTGTCCGACTGAATATTCGGTTTCGGTTACGGTTACGGCCAGTTTCGGCCCTTTTTGTCAGTTTCGGCTAGTAAATTATAAAACAATTGATATATTTTAAACAAGAAATTATTCAGAATCGGGCTGCATAAAATGTACACATAAATAAAAAATTTTGTGAGTTTTATTTTATGATGTAAAAAAGTATTTTATTTAGTAATTTTTTCCGCAACTTTTTCCAATAAGGTTATTATTCTATTTGACATCTCTTCTTTTTGTTTTTCGCGCTCTTTTCTATTGCTTTCCTTCTTCTCTAAAAGCTCTATTATTTTATTATGTCGCTCCTCTTTTCTTTGTGATATTTCCTCTAGTTTCTTGAACAGCTTTTCCCTTTCTGTTTGTCTTGACTTAGCACTTGTTGTTGGTACGTTATCTTTAAATAATAAACAAAAATTTCACGTTAGTGGTTAAGTAAGCAATGTGAATGAAGCCTTACTAAGAGCTTCCTGGCTACTTTCAGCCGATGAAGGAGAAGCAGGAATGTTTTAGCTTTCGCTGTTAAGTGTATATTCCGGATTTATCCCTTTTCTTATACCTAAAATTTCATCCAGCTCACTAAAAAATAGATAGAAAATTTAAGAAATGTTTAAAATACACTTTCAGACAAATCTGTAATTTTACATCATAACTTACTTTTGGTACATGCAAGTCCAACGATTTCTTCCAGTTTGACTATTATTAAGTTTGATTTTTTTTTATTGCTTTTCCAGACCGCGAAATTTGCTTTCCACCTATAGGTTGAAGTATAGATCAAATTAAAAAGTAAAACTATTTCGTTTTGCAATAATTAAGAAAGAACATATAATAGAATACCTGAGATGGCGAGAATGTGTACCCCTCCTTCGCTATATTTTCAGCAATTGTTTGCCAAAGCCTGGTTTTGTTTTTGAGGTTTGCTGGATTTTCCAACTTTCCCAGAAAGATCTTTAAAATTTGAAAGCAACAATTTCGCTGCAGCATCAGTCCAAATGCTTCCTGTGGAAATTTTATTGCTTATGTCATCATGAAGTTCTACTGGTGCTTCCGAATTATCGACGATTGGTGCGAAAACTATTTCATCGAAATCTTCATCTACCTTCTGCAGAAAGTGTTGGGACCATTTTTTTGCGTACTGCGGATCTAAAAAGCAATTTGTTAGAATTTAATGTTCTATGTATGCTAGTGCTTATAATTTATTAACTCACCATCGCTTATTTGTCGTAATGTTCCAGCAGAACAATTCACCTGTAATTTTTTTGAGTTTTTCATGTCTATTTTATTAAATTTTATTAATTGAATATTTTGAAAATGTTTGCAACTTCAAATTCTGTTTGTATATCTGATATAAAAAAATTGTTAAATGTCAACAAAGTAGCTGTAGTGCTTGTATCTCGCTAGAAGTCGTTTCTGTACTTTTTAATAAATTGTCGCATTTTGACAGATAATAAAATTACTCTCACAGCTTGAACTTTACTTTAATTTTTCTTCAAGTTTGTACGGAAACAGACCTACTGTTTTCACTTTCGATGTTATTTGTGAAATGTCATCAGTTTTTCAGTTGTGTTTTTTTCATCAACAACAGCTGATGTTTTATATTTGAGATTGATAGATAATGTTTCTTTTTGGTGAAATTTATAAAATACTGTTAATTTTATTAGATTAATAGCAAAAGTGCACTTAAACAAAGATTATCACAGTGGCCGGTGTTGGTTCAAAATGAACCACCGCCACGTTCTATCGCAAGATACGTCTTCAAGATTCGCGCCGCTGCAGTTGCTCCGCCTGTCTACGTCTTGCTGCTCCCAACTGGACAGGCTGCTGACAAGGCGACTGCAGGTGCTTTCCCTCATCCTTATCCCAAATTGGAAGCAACAAAAGTGGACAAACTCCTGACAAAGCGACCGCAACAACGCGAATCCCGAAAATCCGTCCTGCGACAAATCCCCTTGAAGCAACACCGGGCACTGCAATAATACCTGTTTAAGTGCACTTTCCTTTTAAACCAATTAAAATAACAATATTTCAAAAACTTTGCCAGCAGTGAAACGAAAAAAATTTAAAACAAAATGTTTTCCATGCAACAACTGACACATATCGATTTTTCTTGTCATACAACGATATATTGATTGACAAGCAAAATTCTAGCTGTTCTCACTTGTTTGTGATTTCATATGATAATCAGTGGTCATGTATGACAACAAATGTAAATGACCATGATTCAATTATTATAAGGTTATTCGTATTTTTGACGTTTTCTCAAATTGGTATGCTTGCTTATTTGAAAATGAGAGCAGAAAAAAATCATGAGAGCAACGTCACTAGAGCTAAAAATGCACACGGTTGCCCAAATATCATAGTAATTGGTACTTTATTGACTACTATTTATTTTGTTCTAGTACTTTTATTGCTCCGATTTCTTAGTGCATTAATAACTTTTTAAATTATTTTCATTTACTAACTTCAATGAAAATTAATAAATATATATGTAATATAAATGAAATTTACAGAAATTTGAAATCCATTAATAGTAAGTGCTTTTATGATTTTTTAAATTGTTAAGAAAGAAAAAAGAAACAAAAATTTGTCAAAACAAAAATGAAACCACGGTCTGATAACAGAGGCTGTTCAGACTTGCCTCAAATGAGGCGACTCACTTGCCTCATTTCGACGTCTACAGTCGAAGGAAAAAGCGGGAAGGTGACATGTTACGTGAGGCAAGAATTTTAAAAATTTTGCAACTCATTTTTGCTCTTTTTAGTTTGTTCTGGCGCGAACTAATTTTGTTTACTCATTGTTGTTCGCAAATAAATATTCTTTTAATTGTAAGAACTTGAGCATTTAATAAATCAAAAGAAAACAAACGAAAAAAAAACAATAAACGCCAAAATGATGCAGCCTCAAAGTGAGGCAATAGTTTGTGTGTGAACACCTGATAGCTAGCTTATGTCAAAATGAGGCAAGTAAATCGCTTCATTTGAGGCAAGTCTGAACAGCCTCATACGCATTATACGTACTGTAGCCCACTTTTTTCATACATTTTTTTAAATCTTCTATATATATAAAATAGGATGTGTGTATGTATGTAACGTATGGACTCCAAAACGGCTGGGCCGATTTTGATGAATTTTTCAGGTAATGTTCATCTTGGTACGGTGGGTAACATAGGTTATATTTGGACCCGATAGGTGGCGCTGGGGTGGACTTATATTGAAAATTTGAATTTATGGACCAATTTAACTGAAATTCAGAATGTATGTTTGTTTGATCATAAGAAAATAATTTGTGTATAAATGGACACGGTAGGTGGAGCTGGGGTGGACTTATTTCGAAAATTCGATAGCGTGAAAAATATATAAATACTTTTAATTTTATTTTATAACGAGGGGAGTAGCGAAGCACACCGGGTTCAGCTAGTAAGAAAATAAAATGCGATCGTTTTGAAATTTAAACATGTTTTTATTGATATTGTAAAGTGTGCAAAAGAATTTTCTTTGACTTGATTTTACATTAATTTGCTTATAGTTATCTATATCAAATAAGAGTACACGAAAGAAGGTGTGTTTTTTGGGGGAAGCACCTAGCCTTACGTGTTCATATGAAATAAAAAAATCAAAGAGAATATCGTTCTGCAGGGTTTATTATAGTGCACTACCCTAGAATATGCATATATAAAAAAACAAATAAAAAATAGCGGACTCGTGAAAAATTTGTAAATCTAACTTGTAAATTGATTTTTGGAATTCGTCAAACTGGACTACTTCGTTAATAAGCAATGAATTGTAAGCTGGATCTAGTTTTGAATCTCTTATAAATTAAACTTTTTGTTTAATAGATTTATTCATGCATCTTTTAATAGCTTCATTATTTTTTGTGTTTGTATTTCTATATTTATTCTATGAACTTCTTTTGTGTCTCTTTTTAAAGTCTGTGCGTGTACTTCTTTTTGCTTTGAAAATTTTGGTTACATTATGTATACACCACGTTTTTGTGCCGCAAGCTGCGTATGTTTAATCCCTTACAATTTTATTATTGCAAATTACGCTGCTGTAAACTTACTGAACATACGCTTTTTACATCGAAAATACGGCATTCATTGAATACCACTAGAATTTCGTTATAATTTGTTTTTTTCCTTAACTAACTTTCTTCTAAATTACACTTTCAATTAATAAAATTCACTAATTAGGTTTTGAGCAATAGCAAAAAATAACTTTTTATTTTAAATTTGCAAATGAGCTTTCTAAACTGCTCGAATATACTTGCAACATAGCATACACTTACGACGCAACACCTACATAGTTTCTTTTTCTTATTAACTTAGCAAGAAATCATTGAAAAACTACTACACCAGAAAACTACACAATGAAACACTGAAACATACCTTTTTTTTCCAACAGCACAAAACACTGTTAGCAGATTGTCAAAATGTGTTTGTTTATAAAAAATAAGCATACGTCAAAAAATACGAATTACCTTATAATAATTGAATCATGATAAATGACAATACGTTTCCATTAGTCTGACAACATTTGTCATTGAACAATGACCTAGTGAAAACCAGGCTTAATGGATTACTGCGTCAATGACATTGTTTTCCAACAATTCGCAGCATTGATGTGATGTCTTCCTCAGTCCAATTTTCTCCGCATCAATAGTAGCATCGTTTATAAATGCAGCTGTAACTTGTTCAGGATTGTCACTGTGGCTTTTAAGCAATTGTGTATGCGTATAATGTGTCGAAGAATCGGGATCCGAGTCCAGATTTTTAGATGAGATTGGGCTCGGAAGGTAACCCAAAGAAACATCACAAGCAAAATGCGCCAATATTAGGTTCTTGAGCTACTGCCTGAGGTATCTACCATTCTGCTGATCGAGCTAGAAACATGCGATATTGTCTCTATTTTGTACATATTCATCCTGTTCATCGCTATCACTACTTACTCCTTCAGGTTTTTTTTTTTAAATGTACTGCAAAGCAACAAATTTAGAGTTGATGGGCACTTGTTGGATGTCCATTGTTGCTACAGTGAGTAGATTATTTCCTATTATTTAATTAGGAATTATTAACAATAGTGAATCTAAAAAGGATGATATAAAGATGATGAAAAAATACTTTATGGCCTCTGCTCGTTTCACTGTTACAATGGTGAGAAACGAGCCGAACAAAATATTGATATTTTTCAGAGTTGCGCTTACATTTAAAAAACTACAAAAAATAAGTGTACCCATTAAAGAATTTAAAAGCTTATGCAATGTTGTAGGGGTATTCACGATGAGCAGCAATGCTTGTTGACATCCATATTGAGGAATGTGAACCCAGTAGCAAATTTTTCTTGAAATGGAATTTGTGAATTCACTCGAGTTCTGTTCCTTTTTTGCAAAACACTTTAAAGAGGTCTTCTGTTCACCTTCAACCCATAACTTAACTCCATCTTCGTTTCCCATATATCACTGCAGATTTGTGTAATCAACCTAACACAGGGTTATATACTCTATCCCATTTTTAATTTAGATTATAAAAAGTCTCCCGGTACAGACCTGTTGCCAACAAATTTGCTTGTATAATGCCTAGATCAGTTAGTTACGCCCCTATAGATAATTTTTAACAAGTCCGTGCAAACATATGTTTTTCTATATATGAGTCATTCTTTTACAAACCGTACAGATTTGAAAAAAAATGACCGACCCATTTTTGATTTGCATGAAACTTTTTTTACGGGTTCTATATCAAAAAAAAAAAAAGACACGTGTTCGAAGATTTTTTTTTTTTTTTTTTTTTGAAAAGAGAGGGCGTTAAAAGTTTGAGATTTTCGTGATTTTTGCCTTGGAGACTAATTGTAAAAAATTCATAAATTTGGTTCTGTTTGAGCTAGAGACAACTTTTTTGTTTCATTTTGAAGATGAAAAAGTGAATTTAAAGAAAACGTAGTTTCAAAAAAAATTTATGCAAAATTTCATATTCTTATACGCAATTTAAATATTAAATAAATTAAAGTGTTTTCTCATATAAAGTCAACATATTAAATAAATTTTAACCAATCTTACCCACCACTTTGCGTGTTGTTGCTCATTAAAACGTGGATTGATTAGATCTGTAAGTTTGACACAAATAATTTTTTCGAAAAGTGAGGAAAAAGCTGATAATATGGCAATCATTTTTCATTGCTCTCTTGTCGTCGTTCTCATAAATTGGCATGAGATGATAAGTTTTAAATATATTGGTCATTCTTTTACAAATCGAACACCTTTTTGACCGCAATATTTTTGATTTCCATGAAATACTAATGAATTGAAATCGTAATATATCACTTTATTTGCTGAAATAATGTAATTGTTTATTAAAGTTTGACCCAATTTTTATTTTTTAATAATTTTTATATTGTTTAATTAAAAATATAAAACATACTACATATATATATATAATTATATATATATATATATATATATACTATATATACATATATGTAATTGTTTATTAAAGTTTGACCCAATTTTTATTTTTTATTAATTTTTATATTGTTCAATTAAAAATATAAAACATAATATATATATATATATATATATTGTTTTATAATATAAGTATATATATGTCTAGTATATATATATATATATATATATATATATGTAGTATGTTTTATATTTTTAATTGAACAATATAAAAATTAATAAAAAATAAAAATTGGGTCAAACTTTAAAACAATTACATTATTTCAGCAAATAAAGTGATATATTACGATTTCAATTCATTAGTATTTCATGGAAATCAAAAATGTTGCTGTCAAAAAGGTGTTCGATTTGTAAAAGAATGACCCATAAATAGAAAACTTATCATCTCATGCCAATTTATGAGAACGACGACAAGAGAGCAATGAAAAATTATTGCCATATTATCAGCTTTTCCCTCACTTTTCGAAGAAATTATATGCATCAAACTTACAGATCTAATCAATCCACGTTTTAATGAACAACAACACGGATTCCGCAAAAGTAGATAAACTACTATAAATCTTACAATTATTTCCTCAGATCTTCTTACTAAAATGGAAAAAGAACATTATATAGATGCAGTCTTTATTGATTTCAGTAAAGCCATTAATCGGGTTGATCACGAAATCTTACCTTTAAAAGCATATAAATTTAGGATATCGTGTACTTTTGATAAATTTGTTAAATTTCAGGGCATTTTATCTAAAAAGATTCTTGTCTCGCTGAGTGTATCTCAAGGTATATCACGTTTTGAATGATATCCCACATCTCTTACATGCAGATGCCTTAAAATTGTACTACGTCATTAATTCAGAAGGCGATTCAGTACTCTTACAGAACAAGCTTTTCTCTCTTCAACAATAGTGTAGTCTAAATAAGCTTTCCCTAAACTTAAAGAAACGCTACGTTATAAGCTTTTTCCGTAAAATTACAACAACTTATAACAGTAATGCGCTTAACCTATTAATGATCACTACCAGAAATAGTTGAGTTTAGTTTTTGAAATTTTCAGCGTAACTTGTATTAATATTAGACGGAAAACACTGTAGTTTAAAAAAAATCGAAGGATTTGGGTATTGCGAAACATATGATCATAAACGTATAAGTCTGTTAGAGGGGTATGTAAGTAGAAAAAAAAATAAACCAAACTTAGAAAAATCAGAAAAAAACTAAAGTGGAAACTTTTCATTTCTTAGCGTAGGTGCTCAACTTAAACCTAATGCACTTTTTTAATTATATTGTCTTTTTTCTTAACCTATTAACCACCAACATGCGATTTTGTTGGCCACTTTTGATGATTTTTTCAGGAATTGCTTATTTTGCTCCCTATATGACAAGTTCTGAGTTTAGAAAAAACCAAAATTCTTGTATTTCAGAAAATAAACGTCCGACATGACTTTTTTAAATAACTAAATTAAATATATATCTTTAAATATTAAAAAAATAAATTTAATCATTGACTGAAATAAATTTCAGAATTAATTTTACAAAAAAAAATCAGCAAAATTTATCCATAAGTTTACTAGCTACAAGCTGTCAAAAAACTAAGACTCGATTTTCTTGAAACACCATATTTTCTCGCACACCGTTTTTGCACCCAATGCAATAAAATAAAAATAAAACAGATTAGTATTTTACTAAAATTTTATTACTAAAATTCTAAAATACTATTTTAGAGAAAACAGTTAACTGTTACTTAAACAGAGATTTAACAAAATGTATTGGAGCGGTTTTCATAACAGTGTAACAGTGGTTTTATCTTCTAGCTGAGGTCAGCTCAGCCTTGCCAGGATCGAGTGAAAGATCCACAAACTTTCATCAAATAAGAACGCAGTCGGTGTTAGTTTAATATTATAATGTTGTATTTTATTGATATATTCTCCTTAAAAATACTTAATGCAGCATGACGTCAGTAGTTTGGGTAAAAATGAATGTAGGGGGTCGAATGGTTTGAGGTTGTGGGTCCAGCTAACGGCAAAATCGGTATTCGGTTAATCGGTGGATTAGCAATCGATAATTCGGTAATCGGTAGATCGGTAAATCGGTGAATAGGTAATCGGTAATTCGGTAATCGGAAGATCGGTATTCGGTAATCGTTAGATCGGTAAATCGGTGAATTAGTAATCAGTAATTCGGTAATCGGTAGATCAGTAAATCGGTAATTCGGTGAATCCTGCCAGGGCCCCTAAAGCGAAGATCGGTATTCAGTAATCGGTAGATCGGTAAATCGGTGAATCGGTGAATCGGTGATATGGACAGAAAACCAGTTGGGAATTATACGTTCAGTTTTGACTTTGGCCTGCCTGGCTATGCATAGATAGGTGGTGTGCGTATTAATTAGTGGCTATGCAGTAGTGCGGTTGTGTGTTGTCAATTAGTTTTATTGAGTAGGTATGTAGCGTGTGTTTGTTTCTATGGTCTGGTGTCGTAGTGCGGTTGTGTGTTATTGCTGGTTTAATAATAATAATAAGTAGATATTTAAGTAATACAATATGAATATATATATATTAGGGCGGGTCAAATTCTGGCTCAGCGAAATTCGTAAAATACATGTATTTCAAGACTTTTTCTCCACTACAGCATATACAAATTCTGAAAAAAAGCTGTGCGGACTTTCGTAAATAGATTCATACACATACATTCATACATTCATATTTTATAATTGAGAACAAAATCTATTTACGAAAGTCCGCACAGCTTTTTTTCAGAATTTGTGTATGCTGTAGTGGAGAAAAAGTCTTGAAATTACATGTATTTTACGAATTTCGCCGAGCCAGACCTCCAAAAAATTCGTCCATACAAATTGACCCGCCCTAATATATATCGATAATATTTAATATTATAGTTTACGTAGTGTATAAAAATATAATATTTGTAACGTCTTTATATTTATAATAATAAGTAGGAATATTTAAGTGATATAATATGAATATATATATACATCGATAATATTTAATATTAAAGTTTATTTAGTGTATAATATTTGTAACGTCTTTATATTTATAATAATAAGTAGAAATATTTAAGTAATATAATATGAATATATATATACATCGAAATTATTTAATATTATAGTTTATTTAGTGTATATAATATTTGTAACGTCACGTTACAACAGGTGCTTATAAAACAATACCATTTAAAAAATATCTAAGTATTTTAAAGGTTGAAAGATTTCTTGAAATGGAGTTTTTATCTGTTGAACTTTAGTTTGATCATTTGTCTTTACATTTCCGTCATAATTTGATAAATAACAGCTATGTTTAAGTTTGGTAAACTGTTAAAAAATATATAAAAAGGTGATTTTTTTCAGCAAATCCGAATGTACTTCCTCTTCCATTAAGAAATTCGAAAGTTTATTAGCTGCCTTGAGAGTCAATAGGCTAAACTTTGTCTCCCCCAAATTTCAAGTCAAAAGCTCAATACGTTGATTTTTGAAATTTTTTTAATATAATCGTTGTTTTAAAGCAACGCTGGCGTTTAATGGGTTAGTGTTTATAAGAAAAAATATCTCATGTGAGTGGCATTTTTCACTTTTCTTTGAAATACTGCACAAACTGGTGCGAAGAAATAAATAAAAGGGCTTAATGTCAATTTTAGAACTTTTTTTTTTAGAATTTTTTTTTTAGAATTTTTCATGCAATAACAATAGAGTTCAGCTACTACAGCTTTTTCGCACTTTCTCCGCATTAGATCGTCTTAAGAACCAGCCCAAATAACATTAAAACATCTCAATAAGGCCATTCACAGTTCGAATACGCTGGTCTGCCATTTGTTCGATCTGCTATTTGTTAGCCAATTTACGAAAACGTATTTTGCTTCGTTGTTGTTTTGCATACAAATGCAAATACGCAGGCACGCGTAAATAAAAGTAGCCCTTGGACATGCTCTTTGTACCTCGTATTTTTATGCTCTGTCTACAGCCGCATAATCACATACATCACAGGGTTGCACAATCTTTTTATACGACAGTCACATGGCGAGGTGCTCACAGTTTGAACAATAACAAATGCTATAAATATGATTTGTTAAAAGTACGCTCAAACCGTGAATAGCCCTAATGATATCGATAAGAGTGGTCCAAAACAATCCAAAGTGAGAAAAATTTACCCACCATAATATGGGTTGGGCTCAGGGACAACACAAGACATAACAACTAACCATGCGTTTACATAGATCTAATCATACATTAGTTTTCAATCTACTTTTGAGTTGACCTTTCGATAAGTTAACATCAAAAAAGCTACAGTTGTTAACAAAGGTACTCATGCGATGTAAAGGAGCAGTAGCCATATAATTTGTTCTACTAAAAGGTAAGTAAATTAAATTGTTAGCATTTCTACTGCTTCTACGGTTAGTGTTAAAATTTATAAGAGTTAGGAGTTCTGGTGAATCGAATACACCAGTTATGAGTTGGTGTAAATAGACGATATCTGCAGACTTCCTTCTCTCATTCAAAGATTGCACTTTTTTGGAAAAGTATTCTTTTGGCTTTCTCACACTGTTGGACGCAAAAGCTTTACAGTGGCTGCGGATCTTTGAGCAAGTTTTGAGAAATGCTTTCATACTACCTTTTCATTAATGGGTTAATAGGGTTGAACTTAATAGGGTCAAATATATTTAAGATCTTCGGGTTATACTGGATAGCAAGCTGCGCTTTAACTTTCACTACGAACACATTATATTCAGTGCTATTAAACTACTCGGATTCATAAAAAAACGTGCGAAAGAATTCAAAAATTGATGGGTCACAAAAGTCTTATGCTGCACATTTGAGCGCCCAATTCTTGAATATTGTTGCATAGTTTGGAATCTAGCATTTGATGTTCATAGCATAAGGCTGGAATCTTTTACTATTAACCTAATTTTATAATTTATTAGCCTTTAATACTTTTCATTTCTCTTAAAAAAATTTTAGTATTCGTTTATTTTTAAATTATACAAAACTTATTTTTACAAAAAAGAAAAAAAAAGGCTTTTATCAAAACTTCAAACAATAAAAATAAATTACTAAAAGCTAATTTGTTAACCTTAAATTTAGCAAACAAATAGAATACAATTTGTAACAAATTAAATATCACTTTGGGTTAAGTGAAATTTTAAAGCATTATGATTTTCTAAATTGAAATTGGGTGGCCGCCTTTGAGTCAGCGAGGCAAATATTTAACTCCTTCAACGAGTCAACAGCAATTATCACCGCATTTTCACTCAAACACACACAGACGCTACCTTACAAAAAGTGAAATGGTTAGCGCATACACAAACAAACCACTTAGAATCACTCTCACACACACAGAGACGAACGCAACTCAATTAAGGCTGCGGTGAGACCAACCGCATGATTAAAAATGTTACACAAACAGTGGTGTGAAATAGTATAGCATACCAGCAAGTTGTTTTTTTTTTGCCATACGACTTATGTAATGAAAGCGTAATTTTGGTATTTAACTTTTGTGTTTTTGTTCGCTCTGTTTTTTTAATTTTAAAGGTTTGCAACGATTGCAATAGAAAACACACGCACTTAACAGCAGTCAAAACTGATTTTTGTTATATATACCTGTATGTCGTTGTTTTTGTATTTCCAGTTTATTGCAACACAACCACAATCAACTTGCTATTTAATGACCACAATTAGTTTGCTTTTACTTTGTACAATTTTCTCAAAATGAACAAAAATGTCAATAAAAAATCCTAGTTTTTGAACATCTCTTTCTTTGAACCGAACATTCAAAATGCTGCCAACGAATTTTCTTCATGTATTTAAAGATGTCTTTTTTTCATTCTAATCTTTACTGTAATTTTAAATATTTTTTTTCATGCCTTAGCCTTGTATCTTTTTAAATCATATTTCTTGCAGCAAGTGACTTCACGTGACTTTCTGTGGATAATTTTTAAAATCAATGGGGTTTCTTTTGGCGGCTTAATGCTTAGCGGGTGCTAAGAAGGTCACAAAAATGGAATTTTTTTATGGCTCAGTCAAAAGTCAAGCTAGTAGTTTTTTTTAAAAATATGTCTTGGCTTTAAGACATTTCAAGGGCATTATTCTGCTTTCACCACAAAATATGGCTAATAAATTATGCAAATTCTGCTGAATAAACATGTTTCATTTTTTATTCTATCGCTTTTTTAAATTAAGAAAAATAACAAGTATTATGATGGCATGTTTAAAAATATTATGAAACTAAACGATGTAAATTGATGCAATTCAGTATGAAATTTAATGAATTTTTCTAAACTGTGACATTCGTTAGGGATCTCATGGGATGACATTTCTTTTTTTTCATTTCTGTTATACAAATTTTAAATACTTCTCTTAACGCTATAAGTGCAGTCTTGAGTCCTTACGACTCATTTTTACTTTTGATTTTGGGCTGTATTTTTACCCAATAGTAGTAGATTGAACAAAAATTAACAAAAATTTGTACAAATTAGTTATTTATAATTGTTTTTATTAACCCTTTTTGTACTACCTTGAGTCTTTGAGACTCATTTTAACTTTGATTTTGCGCTAAAATTTCACCCAGTACTAATAGGGTTAAATAGTGTTTGTTTTTAGACAACCTTTTTTTATTTTTATTTACACTTTCAAAGTCAATTTATACTCTATTTTATACAGTCACAAAAATATTCTCACACTATAATAAATCATTTAAAATTTTTAATTAATACATATTGATTAAACCAACTTTTTTTCTTCATTTGCCTAAAGTTCCAGCTAAAAATATTTATTTTTTGTTCATATTTTATATTTTAAACTCTTACCTCCGATGAAAACTATAATCATAAGTTCTTATTTCTTATCTTATAGTTTTTATGAGCTGAGAAATATGCTTACTTTAAACAACTTAAATTAAATTTTTTGCCAATACCGCTTGTAAAAAAGTGTCCTTGATGACATTGTAATGCATATCTGTAAGCGGGATATGACAAAATTTGATTTTGTGTTGTTAAGAATCGATAGACTCTTTTCATTTTTAACGCATCAGTTTTACCTCATTCGTCTGCGTAGCTTTCAATGTAGCGGTTTTTGTTTGTCATTGAAAATAAAGTTGTTCAGAAAATTATGTATGTGAAAATCATTAACCCTTTGACGACGAATGGGTGAAAAATAACCCATTTACGTTTTTAAATCGCACAAATTTATCGTACAAAAAAGCACAATTTTGGAGATATTTTCATGAAGTTGGGCTTAAAGTATAAGAAACCAATGTGGTTTTGAACGTGTGCCACATTTTTCGAACTTGTTTTAATTTTACGAGAAAGAAAAAACTAGAAAGTCAAAAAATTTTTCCATAGGTATATATTAATCCCAATTTCTCAGAGGCTACAGATATAGCAAAAAACAATTTTCAAATACCAGCTCATATATTTGTTCATTCCAAATCTATCAAAACCGTTATAAATATGTTTTACGGATTTTTCCGTATTTTTTCAATGCTTACAGTAAAAAATATAAAAAATTGTTTATTTCACTTTGGTATGCTATCATCTCTTTTTTCGCCAAAAACAGGACAAATTGACAAAAATTTTAAGATTTTACAGAATTTACAGGACGTCTCGCAAAAAAAACAGGACGTTTTTGCAGGACGCAATTTAAAGTCGAAAAATTCTTATAACTTGTGTGTTCAAAAAATTCAAATAAGCATTATCATTGATAAAATTATCAAATTTATTATTTAATATAAGTATTGTAGAATGAGCTTCATATATCAATTAATATTAGGTATTTGTATTTAATATGAAATTTTGTTAAAACAAAAATAAAATTCAATCTTATATAAATATTAAATTATTTTAAATGCAACAAAAACATAATAAAAAGAAAAAAAAATAAAATTAGTCTTATAATAATGGCACATTAATTAGATTTTCCAGGTATTACTTTGCACTTTGAGCAGAACACCTCACTATCAATAATTTTTTTTTTCCAGGAATCAATATTTTTTAAGTTGATTGCTTTACACTTTTTTTCGCTTCGACATTTCGACAAGTTGAAGAAAAAATTTGCAAAGAAACTTTTAACAAGTTCGTAAAAAAAAGTAAAAGTGTGTTAAGGAAAACTTTGACATATTACTAAAAATAGTATGAATAATAAACAAAGTTGACTAAATTGCAAGAATGGGAGAAAATAAAAAAACAGGACAAAATAATGAAAAGCAGAATTTTAAGCCCGTTACACGGGACGCAGGACATTGCTCGAAAAAACAGGAATGTCCTGCGAAATACAGGACGGATGGGAACGTTAGTGATGACAATTTCACAAAAAAAATTTTAAATTTACAACGGTTTATTTGTCATCTTCAAAGGGTTAATGTTTATGTTTGAAACGGAATACAGTTTTCATATAAAATAACCAAGGTGTAATCAAGCATTAATTCTGAAATGATGGCGAATAAGGTTAAAAATTTGTTCGTGAAATTGTATAAATTATTGTGGAAAATAATTTTTGGCGTCGGTTTTATTCGGTATGCTCTTTTTCGGTTTCGTTGTGTGTTTGGCTTAGAAGAAAGCTTTCTTAAATCTTGTGCGCTCTCTCCTATCTTGAACGTCATGAGAAGCGTGTCTACTCTCATAGTTGCTTACTGTGTAAGGTATATGTCATCAGTGTCTTAGCTACTAGGTTCGAACAACTGTAATTGAGAATTGTAAAGATGCTTTAAAAGCCTTGCAGCTACATTGTATTAAAGAATTACAATTGTTACGTTATGTGTCCATTTACCAATCCATTATATTGTAATTTTGGGTTTAAAATGAGTTAAAATGAGATCCGACCTTACCATGTAAATAAATATAAATATAAATATAAATATAAATGTCGTATCTGTGCACTTAAAGATTTTATTTTTTAATTTTATGCGGAGAATTGTTTATGAATTTTAAATGATAATTCAGCATAACACCAAAAGCCCTAACCTCGTGCACGCCACGAAAGCTGTCAGAGCTTCTTAAATAACAGATACTCTGTGCTTATATTGGCTCAATCCATTTCGATCAATATTTAACCCTTAATAAGAAATATTTTCTTTTAAAAAATTCGTATTCACTTTCATATAACTGTGTTGTCACTGACAACAATTTAATTATTATTAACTCAAGTGTTTTAATATGATTGCGAATCAAAGGTCAAAAAGGATATAAATTTATACACTACAATCACAATATTTGTGCCTACCATGTGTATCGAATAAACGTTATTTTAGATTCAGTATCTCTGTATGATATATATGTATTTGAGAAAAATGTGCACATATAAAACAAATCAAATAATTAATGATACCCTTGATATTGACCGCAAACATAAACATTATATATCACCCATGAAGTGAAGTCATTTTGCATCCTAATAAATGTGTAAATTTAGTATCGTATATATATTAAATGGACTTTAATCTATCAATCTCCCTAATGTTTTTGTTATGCTACATAAGTGGCTAATAGTTCACAGTTTCTTGGATTAGCTCTGAGAGTTTTCCCAACCTCTCAACTTTAAGCCATATAAAATTTATTGTTTCCTTGGAACACCTTTTCCATATCTGGTGAAACCCCAGCAAAAACTACAACTTAAATGCAAACACAAACTTGTATAGCTTGTTAAACAAGCATTATAAGTGACCTTTTACCCACGCATAATACAAGAAAATGTTATTCCTAGGCATGTTGATTGATACATATCAATGCTCACAATGTTGTCAACATTGTGTTTCCCGCATCACACCCTCAAAAATATTTGGTCAACAGCATAATTTATCAAGAAAACACATCGTTGGACACTTTCACAAATTTATTCTTTGTATTTTATGTGCCATGCTCTCTGGTGATTTGTGAATTAAGCAAAACAAATACATACGTTGTAACAAAAAAAGTTTTTTCTTTCGATTGATTTTGCTTTTAAGATTGCAATATCATGAGATATTCTTGTCAAAAGGAAAAGCAAGATAGAAAATAAGTTGGCAGCTCATTTATTGCTAAAGATTGGGTCATAATTGATGGAAAATATATCTTATGCGATGGTGAGTGTGCAGAATGTAGACAAAAGATGAAGGTTTTGAATAAATAAGCTCCTTTTTATTAAACTCAAAATCAGAAACCTTTTTCAAACTCAAACCCAATATCAGAATTAAAAGCGAATTCTCTTTAAAAATAACTCTCAAAATAAAAATATAAGCTAGAAACCAAGGCAAATTTCTATTCAAATTTGAGCTCGCATTTAAATTCAAATCAAAATGTTAATGAAAATTCAACTAAAATTTGAAAAACAAATAATTATTTATTACAAAAAATTAAAAACTTAAAATAAAAGTATTTTG
Organism: Dichetophora obliterata; assembly: GCA_963920525.1. NCBI lineage: Eukaryota > Metazoa > Arthropoda > Insecta > Diptera > Sciomyzidae > Dichetophora > Dichetophora obliterata. Next base: position 43,743,609 of record OY986439.1, read on the forward strand.
TTTTTAATTTTAGTTATAGGCCAAAATTTTTAAACTCAAACTACAAAATTTAATACTAATAGAAATCAAACAAATGTTTTTTTAAAAAAAAAATATTAAAAATTTGATGGCTATCTCTTGTCAAAAAAAAATTACAACTAAGTAACCTAAATTTAAAAATTAAAATCACTTATTAAGAATAACCAATCAGAAACATTTTATAAAAACTCCAAAATATAAATCAACTTTAAACCTTTAATTTTGGGAGTAATGGTAAGTTTTACCACCTTCTTACATGTTTTTGTGGAAGTTCCAGATTTGCTGAACTTCTATAAATAAAAAATAAAGTTTGTAGGTGTTTATTTTTAAACGCGAAAAGCTTGTTTTTAAACAAAAAAGTCATTTTAAAATAGATATCTTATGTTTTTCTGAAAAATGGTTTAGCAATGATGTTGATGATACATATTATAAACTAAATAATAATTATGAACTGCTGAGAAACGATAGATTGAATTATAAGGGAGGGGGAGTGGCAATATACTATAAGTGTTCTTTGAATTGTAAAGTCATTAGTAAATCCGTTGATGTTGGTGTTGAGTTCCTAAATGGACAAATTTGTGATCGTAATAGTACCAAAGTCTTTCTGTCTTGTGTCTATAACTCCAATCGCGGTAATAATATGCAGCCTTATTTTGATTCGTTATCTAATTGCTTAATAGATAATGATTTTTTTGTTTTATGTGGAGACTTCAATGTTAATTTGCTTGTTAATGACAACATAACTACAAAATTATGTGAAGGATTGACTCACGGCTGGGTTATCGATTGTTAATAGTAGTATGCCTACTAGGTTTGCTAATAACACTAATCCTAGTTTACTGGATCTTTTCATAACTTCCGACGTTTCTTCAGTTTTATTTTTTGAACAAATATCATTTGTTAGTGACCATGATCTTATTTTTTTTACTTTCAATATTAATCTCTATTGTAATGTTTTACCAATTTCAATAACCTATCGCGAATTTAAGTCAATTGACAGCGAATCTTTGTTTTGTGACATAATGTCAATTCCTTGGAATGACTGTTGGTATCTTAATACAGTTGATGATAAACTCATGTTTTTTGTACTAAAATTAATGCCTTTTTTCTTCAACATGTTCCCCTTCGTACTGCTCGTTGTGTTAACAATTTATGTCCGTGGCTCACTCAACATGTTAAGTTGACCATAAAAAAACGAAACCAGGCTTACACTAAATGGAAAAGATTGCCGACAGACTTGTACTGGGAAGCATATAAGACAGCTCGAAATGAGGCCAATTCGGTTGTACAGGATGCCAAGAAAAATTTCTACAAGTCAAAACTTGACGAAACGCTTTCTTCCGAGTAACTTTGGAAAAATTTAAAACAAATTGGAGTGTGCAACAAACAGTTGCCTAGGTTTCAGATTGACCCAGACGCTCTAAATGACTTTTTTGTCCCTGACTCAACGCCCGTTGTAAACTGTAATTAAAACAGAACGAATTCTGTCAATATTATAAGCAATTTTGAGTTTTCCAGCGTATCGGAATACGAAGTAGCCAGGTCTATAATCAGAATTAAATCCAGTGCTCTTGGAGAAGATGGTATAAATATTAGGTTTATTAAAATTATTTTGCCTTACATTTTGAGTGCACATCATTAACCACTGCTTTAATAGCTCGTCCTATCCTAAAATGTGGAAAGTAGCAACAATTATTCCCATTGCAAAAAAAGCTAGAGCATCTGAACCATCTGATTTTCGACCTATAAGCTTGTTATCATCTCTTTCTAAAGTCTGTGAGTCACTAATGGCAGATCAGATCTCGCATTACCTTTGCGTTAATAAGCTCATGTCTCCCTTTCAGTCCGGTTTTCGTTCTGGTCATAGTTGCTCTACTGCAGTAGCTAAAATCTTAGACGACATTCGAATATCCTTTGATAAAGAACATCTTGCATTACTCTGTCTCTTGGATTTTTCTAAAGCATTTGACACTGTAGATCATTATATTTTATGTTCAAAGCTTGAATCATTATTTTGCTTTTCTTTAACTGCAGTCAATCTTATTAAAAATTATATAAAAGGTAGATCCCAAAGAGTAAAAATTGACAGTAATTACTGGAATTATAAATACCTGAACAGCGGAGTGCCACAAGGCTCAATTCTTGGGCCTCTTCTCTTTGCAATTTTTATTAATGATATTTTTACCATTCCAAAAATGTAATAATGCATGCATATACGGATGATCTCCAGCTTTATATGTCTCGTCCTATTGGTCTCAGCGAAGATCTTTGCTTCAGAGTGAATGAAGACCTAGATGCAATTAATAAGTGGGCGATAAGTAACAAGCTTAAACTAAATCCGTTAAAATCTTTTGTGTTGCCAATTTCAAAAAGTCGTTACTCAGTTGAAGATATTCCTGCCGTATATATAAGTGCTACACCACTAAAGTCTGTTGAAAAGATAACCAACCGTGGGTATCGGATTAACACATCACTTTCATGTGTTGACCATATTAACTATGTTGTAAGCAAAATATACTTTGTCTTAAGAAATCTGCGAATGACTGCTCAGATCACACCAACAGAAACTCGTCGTAAACTAGTAAAACAGTTGATTATGCCTTTAATAAATTATTTTGAAGTGGTGTTTAGTAATCTAGACTCATATTCGTTACATAAACTGCAAGTGGCGTTAAACTATGCGGCCCGTTATGTGTATGGTCTCAGAAGATTTAGCCATGTTACTGGTCTAAGCACCCGAATTCTGGGATGCAATGTGGAACATTATTTAAAAGCAAGAAATTGTATATTCCTGCATAAGCTGATACACTCAAAAACTCCAAACTATCTATATTCTAAACTTCAGTTTTGTTTATTAGCCAGAAGCTTAAATTTGGTAGTTCCTCGCTTTAAATATTTAAATTCCTCAAGACTTTTTGTCGTAAGCACCATTAGATTGTGGAACTCCTTGCCGAGGTATCTTAAATCTATTTCCAACGCACAAAACTTCAAGCAATTAATAATATCTGCACATTTTTCTTGAATTCTCGTTTCTCTTTTACTTTCTCTCTTCTTCTCATTTAACCCTTTTTTATTTAATTATTCATTAGATATAAGTTTTTGTTGATTTTATTATTTTAATTAAACTACTTTTAGAATTTAACTTAAGTAATTTTTAAATATAAATTTAATAACTGTTTGTTTCTTTTCATTCTGATCTTATGTTTGTTCAAGATATATATTATACTATTTTATTGTGCGCAAAAGAATAACTATTTCTTATGTACTAATATATGAATAAAGCCAAATTACAAATTACAAATTAAAAACCTCTTTTTTTAGCATTTTTTTGTAAAATTAAATACAGTCAAATTTACCAACACATCACAGACTATGTCAAAAAAATCAACTTTCATAACTAAAGGTTAAATAACGAAAGAACAAAATTTTTAAAAATCAATCAGAAATTAAATTAAAAAATGTTTATAAAACCAACAATCTAAAACCAATAGTAGATACAATAGAAACTAAAATCTGATACCAAAAAAGGAATCTTAAAATCAAAAACATTAAACAAAATTAAATATTAAGAAAAAAAACAGATAAAAAGGGTGCTTAAATTTTAAAGGCCGATGTTGATTTTGAATAAAACACAAAATATTTATGAAATTATTGTCATTTCTTTTTATTATGATAATATTGGTATGGTTCAATTATGTATAGAGCAAATTATCTGCCAAATGGCCGCCGCGACCTCGGCGGCACACCTCCATCCAATGGTCAAAGTTTTCGATGACGACGAGGCATAATTGAGGTTCTATGCCGTTAATGTGCCGAATTATCTCATCCTTTAGCTCTTGAATTGTTGCTGGCTTATCGACTTTTCTTTCAAATTACCCCAAAGAAAGAAGTCCAACGGTGTCAAATCACATGATCTTGGCGACCAATTGACATCGCCACCACGTGAGATATCACGGCCATTGAATTTGTCGCGAAAAAGAGCCATTGTTTCGTTAGCTGTGTGGCAAGTGGCACCGTCGTGTTGAAACCACATATCGTCCACATCCATATCTTCCAATTCGTGCCATAAAAAGTTCGTTATCATCTCACCATAGCGAACACCATTCACAGTAACTGCCTGACCGGCCTCATTTTGGAAAAAATACGTCCCGATGATGCCGCCAGCCCATAAACCGCACCAAACAATCACTCTTGGTTTTTCGACAATCACTCTTGGATTATCATTCGCCCAAATACGGCAATTCTGTTTTTTGACGAATCCACTGAGGTGAAAATGTGCCTCATCACTGAAGATGATTTTCTTCGAATATTGATCATTCACTGTTGCCATTTCTTGCCACCATTCTGACCATTGACGACGCTTGAAATGGTCAAGAGGCTTTAGTTCTTGAGTCAATTGCACCTTGTCAGCGTGTAAATGCAAGTCTTTATACATAATTTTCCTCAACGACGAGCGTGAGAGGTGCAATTGTTGGGCACTGCGACGAGTTGAGGTGGACGGCTCTTCAGCCACACTATCGTAATATTATCGTAAGCAGCAATATTTTCTGCAGTACAAGCTGTACGAGCATGTACTGGTGTTTTCATATCTCCTACAGACCCGGTTTGCTCAAAATTTGCACGATTTTTCCGGTTGTACGTACATTTGGATGATTAAATCGACCGAAAAAATAACGAAGTGCACGATATGCATTTTGATTTGAACGTCCATTTTCATAATAAGCCTGAATAACTTTTACGCTTTGCTCGATTGTGTATCTTTCCATGGTTCGCATGGTACACATTCAACATCGGCCCTTAAAATTTAACCACCCTTTTAAAGAAATCACAACTAACCCAATAAGGACAATGATGGTATATGGCATCACTAAGTCAGATGCTGCAAAACTAACGGTATCACAGAATAATTAATCAAAATTAAGTAATTATTGAATTAGCCCATATGTTGAAAGATTGTCCCGTCTTTAAAGAATTCAGAAAAAAAATATCAGAATTCAAGCATCAAGAACAAAAATCTAAAATTTAAATGAAGACGAGAAAAGTAATGATAAAGAAAAGATTGAATGTACTCTTTAGAAACTAATATCTAAAATTTCAAGCCTGAGATCTAAATATTGAAGTTCCTTAAATTTAGAGTCTAAGATAAAAATAAAGAAATGAGGAATAAAACATTAAGAAAATATATATATTAGACTGGTCTCTTACAAGGAATTTTCGAAAATGAAAATTATAACTACACTCTAAAAACTGATTGAAAAATCTCTACAATAAATGTTGAGAAATTTCACGACATTTAATGGCGATTTTGTTAAAAAACCACGCTATGCAGCGAGTTTTTTCAATTTTGTCTGAAAATCAGTGTCTTTTTCCGAAATATGTATATTTAGTCTACTATTCACGCTATTTGAGCGTGTTTTCGCTCAGAGAGTCTCAAAATATGTATATATCTATACTTTTCACGCTATTTTAGCGTGTTTTCACTCAGATAGTCCTAAAAACGCCCCAGCAGCGGTATTTTACGCTTGCCCTTAAATAAACACCTCTGCTTTAACGTCATATGATTTCAAAGAGTTTATTCGAACAAGTGTGCAATTATATACAACTTAAGCAGTAGATTGGTCACAGCTTAATTACTCAAGACTACTGAAGTAGGAAAGATTAGCGCTTTCTGCTGAGTCATTGACTCTATACAGAGTTGTTGTTTTTGCCATGTTCAAAATTTACTTGAGAGACTTCACGCATTTCTAGCTTCTTTTTATAAGCCCAGACAAGATTGGAAGAAATAATTTTAGAAGAGAGTTTTTGCAAGAGAGCGAAAGAAATAATTGTAGGTGAGAGGATTCACGCATTTTTAACCATAAATATTTATAATTTTGCTCTATGGGATTTAACGACATTAAATGTAGGCAATCAGTTGCCAGCAATTATTGAAGTTAATTCTCTTGAATTTTTGTTAGAGTGTAGTTAAAAACGTGACGTTTGGGATAAGAACCAGCATGTTTTAATTTAAGTTTGATGGGAGTACGCTTAATGAGCGCGAGTTTATAGTTTTGCTGTAAGTTGAAAAACATATGAAAATTTTTTGACTTTTTTCATATTTCTCCATTTGTTGCAACATTATTTTATGCATAAACTGGTATGCACTTCGTTTATTATTTAATTTTCCCTAAAAATGAGCTATAAAATATAAAAATCGGATAAAAATTATTAGAGTTGTGACATTTTAATCTTTGAAAAATTTCTTTTTTTCTTATTGTAGTAAGAAAAAATCATAAAAACTCAAATTTGTAGAAACTGCAATAAATTGATACTGAAATGTTTTTTGAAACAACATTTCTTACAAATACATTAATATAATATGATAACATTTAATAACTTGGTCGTTATGAATTTTTTTATAGAAGTGCTACATTTTGTAAATTTCAAGTTTGGGTATTTTTACGAAAAAAAATTTTTAAAATTTTACGAAAAAATCAAAATTTTAAATATCGTCTTCATGACTGGCTAAAAAATAATCTTAAGCTACTTTGGTCAAAAAATTACAAGAACCCAAATTGGGATAAAAAAGTTATAGCTGTTGAAACTTGACTTTTTTTCAAAAATGCTTAAATTGCCTGTTTTTGGCATTTCGAACACAAAAAAGTCATAAAAAATCGATAAAATTATGTTTCTCATTTGAAATGACTTCAATGAAATACAAACAAAATTTTTGATCTTAGTTGCAAGAAATTTTGGAGTTCCAGGGCTCCCAACATATCAGACCCTGGTTTTAGGGTAAACAATATTAAAAATACCCGAAAAACCAACCAATTTTATTTTAACCACTGGCACTTATTAATTCTCTTTTTTCACTATTCCATCAAGCACAAAATATCAAAAATCGGTCCAGAAACCAATAACCTTAACCAAAGTTATACCGCCAGGCCAAATCACAAAAGGTCAATGAAAAAACTCGGAAACATTTGCTTTAGTCGAAGCCATTTTTTCCCAAAAACTCGATAAAAACTTTTTTAATTAACTGTGTTTTTGCGCATTGTAGCTTTGTTTTTTGTGGTGAAAAATTGTGAAAAGAGAAATTCATAAGTGACAGTGGTAAAAATAAAATTGGTTGGTTTTTGGGGTATTTTTAATATTTTTTAACCAAAAACCAGGGCCAATATGTTGGCAGCCTTGGAACTCCAAAATGTCTTCTAACTAAAATCAGAAAATTTGTTTAATATTACTGAAGCCATTTTAAATGAGAAACATAATTTTATAGATTGTTTATGAATGAAAAACAGGCACTTTGAGCATTTTTGAAAAAAAAGTCAAGTTTCAACAGCTTTAACTTTTTTATCCGAATTTTGGTTTTTGTAATTTTTTGCCCAAAATAGCTTAAGTGCGTGAAGATAAATTCGTCAATCCGACGCTAACTTAGCGAAGACTCAAACCAATACTTTTGATACGAAAAAAGTTAAATTCGTACTTTTTGCTTAGTACGAATTTAATTTTGGGACGAAACTTCCTCCCAAAATTAAATTCGTTCTTTTTGCAAAGTACGAATTTAACTTTTGGGAGGAAATTAAATTCGTTCAACTTGCAAAGTACGATTTTAACTTTTGAATCGAATTTAGCTTTTGCACAATTTTGAGTGCACAATTAAGACGTTTGCCATAAATATTTTTTAAAAAGTAGTGAAATTAGCGTTCATGGTACTAAAATTCAATACAAAAATGCACAAAATTCTTAAAATCTAATCAAAGAATGTTTTTGAAATGCATATCATTAGACAGGTGATTATCCCACTTTTATAGCGATATATAGCTTATAAGCGCATGATTAGACTTTTGCCATAAATATTTTTTAAAAAGTAGTGAATATTAGGTTCAAAGTACTTTAATGCAAAAATTCTCAAAACCTGCATTGAAACATTAAAAAATATTTATGGCAAAAGTCTAAATCGTGCGCTTATAAACTATATATCGTTATAAAGGTGGAGTAATCACCTGTTCAATGATATGCTTTTCAAAAACATTCTTCGATCAGATTTTGAGAATTTTTGCATTGAAACCTAGTACTTTGAACCTAACATTCACTACTTTTTAAAAAATATTTATGGCAAAAGTCTAAATCGTGCGCTTATAAGCTATATATCGTTATAAAAGTCGGGTAATCACCTGTCCAATGATATGCATTTAAAAAACATTCTTCGATCAGATTTTGAGAATTTTTGCATTAAAACTTAGTACTTTGAACCTAACATTCACTACTTTTTAAAAAATATTTTATGGCAAAAGTCTTAATCGTGCGCTTTTAAGCTACATATGGTTATAAAGAAGGGGTAATTGCCTGTCCAATGATATGCATTTCAAAAACATTCTTCTATCAGATTTTTAGATTTTTTGTATTTTTGTATTGAAACTTTGTACCATGAACGCAAACGTCTAAATTGTGCACTCAAAATTGTGTCAAAAGCTAAATTCGATTCGAAAGTTAAAATCGTACTTTGCAAGCTGAATGAATTTAATTTCCTCCCAAAAATTAAATTCGTAGTTTGCAAAAAGAACGAATTTCATTTCCTCCCAAAAGTTAAATTTGTACTTTGCAATAACAACGAATTTAATTTTGGGAGGAAATTTCGTCCCAAAATTAAATTCGTTCTTAGCAAAAAGTACGAATTTAACTTTTTGCGTACCAAAAGTATTGGTTGGAGTCTTCGCTAAGTTAGCGTCGGATTGACGAATTTATCTTTACGCACTTAAATAGCTTAAGACTATGTTTTAGCCAGCCGTGAAGATGTTGTTTAAAATTTTGATTTCTTGGATTTTTTAAATTTTTTCGTAAACTTGAAATTTACGAAATTTTACACATCTATTTAAAAATTTCATAACAACCAAGTTATTAAACGTAATCACATAATATTGATGAATTTGCATTAAAGGCTGTTTTACAAAACATTTCAATAGCAAATCATTGCATTTTTTACAAATTTGAGTTCTAAGTTATTTACTACAATAAGAGCGAAAAATTAAATTTTTCCAACATTAAAATATCACAACACTGGTAATTTTTATCCGATTTTTATATTTTATAGCTCATGCTTATGAACAATTAAATAGAAAACGAAGTGCATATCAGTTTTATGCACAAAGTAAGTGTTTATGCGAAAAAATTAAGATATAAGTAAAAAGTAAAAAAATTTTCATATGTTTTTTAATTTGCCACAAAACGATCAACTCGCGATCATTTGGCGTACTCTTATCAAATTCATATTAAAATATGCTGATTTTTATTCCAAACGTCACGTTAATAAGTCATAATTTTCATTTTCTAAAAATTTTAATTTTAATTTTTAAGCAATTGTTATTGGCCAAACTGCTTTGGGAACATGTTCTACACACTATAAGCTTTCTAAGAATTAAAAAAAGAAGACATTGTAGTTCGAGTTTCATGTGAACCTGCCCTTAAGAAATTAATTATTTTAAGTCATCTGTCGATTTAGCCCTTGGTAGCAAAGAAAGCTCATTAAAGCGCTGCTGAATTAGTATTGATCTACACAACCTTTGCAAGGTTAATGTTTTTAACACTACATATTTTGAAAAAATATGATTTGAACGTTATGTAAAGAAACATGATTGGAAAAATATTTTTTTATTTATTTTAAATTAATTTCTAAAAAATTGTTTCCATTATCTGAATCATCTAAATTTGTCTTAATATACTTATGGTTTTTTTTTGTTTTGTAACAGGTTTTCTTTAAGTTTTTTTTTTTCTTATTCACCTCTAATTTAATGGGTTGGTACTGTTTTAAAAAAATTTTGGGACATTTTTATATATAAATAGAGTAGAAGGGGGTAATGTCGTGCACTGGCTTTTTTAGCATAAAAAATTGAATGATATACCAGCTGTTGGTAAGGTATGGGCCTACTGACCTACAGAGCTCATGCATACAATACTAGCAATATCCATCCCAGCTATCACAAAAAGGTTGTAAAAGTGTTGCAAAAGAGTTGCCAATGCAGATATAAATCGTAATTGTAACTTAATTACAACTGAAAAAGCAGATATTTTACGCTTATTTTGCAACAACTTAGATTGCAATTAGGCAAAAAATGTGTTTTAATAATGTTATAAAAGTGTTGTTGCTACAAGCTCAAGTTGCACGCCACTAGATGAAACATACCTAAAACATCCAAAAAGTTTTTATTGTGTTATTCTTACGTTACAAATTCTGGTAAAATAACGTGAATGTGACAAATATTTTGTTTTATTGAAGCTATTTTTTGTTATAATGACAGATTTTTTTAACAAGGAAGTAGTACTGATGGCATAAATATTCCTGATTGAAAAAAATAAGTTCTTAAAAAGTTTTAAAATGTTTTGCATACACAATTCGTTAATATAATTTTCATTAAACTAGTGATAATTTTTTGGAGTGTATTTTAAAAGTCAAAGACAAATTGGAATGTAATAAAAAGTTGTGCAATTAAATTGAAAGTATGAAGATTTATACACTAAAATTTTACAACAAAGGCCATTTTGTCGGTGAATGTTTGTGTTTGACCTCTAGAAAACTCACACGCCACTCAAAAAATAAAAATTTTAAAAATAATTTGGAAACAAGAAATATTTCGAATTTTTAATTTCCGCGTAATAATCTTTAATATATAGCTAAAAACATTTTTTTTAGTTTCTAGTGATATATTGCACTGAAAATTCTAAAATAAAATAATAAATACTTAAGAAAATCGTATTTAAATTAAATTTAAACTCCAATCAAAATTCATGTTGTAGAAAAAAATCAAATGTGGCGAGTTTGAAGTTTTTAGACACTTTTTTCCAAAGTTCTTGCAACTGAATAATAACCTCAAAACACAGTTCTTGCAACTAACAAAATATCAAAAGTTACAAATATTTTTTTAAAGTTATTGCAACTGATTAACAACCTTAATGCAGCATTAACTTACAACAATTTTATTCAAAACTTCTTGCAACTGAATTATAACTCCAATACAACGTTCATGTAACTAATTACATTGCATAAGTTGCAATGTTTTTTTGTCTTAAGTTCTTGCAACAGAATAATAACCTCAATACATCGGTCTTATATCAAGCAAAACTTTATAAGTTGCAATTATGTTTTTTAAACTTGCATCAACTGAATAATAACCTTAATACAGCACAAGTTTGCTATGATTATTTTTAATGTTCTTGCAACTTAATAAAAACCTCAATTCAACGTTATTTTTCCTGACTACATTTTTTGAGTTATAATAATGTAGCAATAATTGTAGCAACTGAATAATAACCTCAATACAGCATAAAGTTGCAATGACTATTTTCAATGTTCTTGTAACTTAATAAAAACTTCATTTCAACCTTCTTCCAACAAAATAAATTCTCATAATTTCACAATGATTCATTGCCATTCATTGAAAAATTTGTTCAATTTGGTAGTCTCGTTGAACGCTGAAATAAAACAAAAAAGGATTACATGGTAGTAATGGATTTCTTGTGAACAATAAAATATATATTTTGCTTATGGCATTTTAGTGTGTCATAGCAAAATTGGAAACATTTAGTTTCACTTAATTCCCCAAAACTTAATAAAAACATCTTCAAACCGAAGTCTTGAACATTTAGTTGTTGTGTCATTGATATAACTTAATCTATAGTAATAAAACTCATTTTCTGTTTGTTTGTTTGACCTTTATACAAATCTAAACGGCTCAACGGATTTTGCTCAAACTAGGTACACATATTAAGTGCATTCCAACTTAAAATATTACATACTTAGCTTTTGCCACGCCCCCTCTGAAATTTTTCAACTAACGGTAATTTTGTTATTATAAAACTTTTTAGTATCGGAGATTTTTGTGTATTTAATTTTAAAAAATTTCTGTTATTTTAACATCAAAAACATTCACATATCTTTAAAATTGGAGAAATTTTCAGTACAACGACTTTTTCGTAAAACATCGTTGCCTAAGAATAAGAATGAGAAAAAAACGACATGAAAATCAAAGTTTGGTCTTTCGATGCAAATATCTCCGCTGTCCATTAATATATTTCATTCAAATTTTTTTTTTTGTTCTAAAGTTCAATAAAACCACTTCACAGAAATAGGTTAAACTGTACCGTTAAGTCAGTGTATATATGTTTTATGATTATGTCAAAAAAGGTCCAAAATATTGACTTTTTACTCAAAAATTGTTCTTGTTGTTAAAATGAAATCAATTAAAAATTGCACATCTGGCTACCTTTCATATGACATAGCATTTATTTGCAAAAATTCTTCCAGCTAAGCGTAAAAATTATTTTACTGTTTTTGTCATCAACAAAATTTTTTTCGCGAAATTTATTTTTTCCAGAATATTGATTTTATATTTTTTACAAAAAAGATAAGTCTCAAAAATAATTTATGTGAAAAAATTACCCTAATATCTCTTTCCAATCAAAAGTTATGGCTAAAAATCTATTTTTTCATACCAGACTATTAATAAAACTTAGTTTTATGTTAAAATTCTCTATATAGTTTGAACATCCCCATTTATCTCTAAGAATGCAGTTGTGTGTCTAGAGTAATTACGAACATTTTGGATTATATAAAATCTTCCTTATAGTAATCTACTTCATTTTTGCCTCCCCACTTATATTTAACATGTTTTTACAAAATTCCAAAATTTAAAAAAAAAATTAAATCGAGAAGTGTATATTAAAATGTTTATATAATATTCTCTCGAGTAACACCGGGTATATCAGCTAGTATAATATAATATATATAGTCGCATCTAGGTTGGTAATTTGTTTTTGCTAAAACATTTTTTATAGGTGCTACAAAAAGAAATGTTGTAATAATGTTAATGTAATGTAAAAAATACTTATTTTTTCAAAACTTTATGAAACATTTTTACAACAAGTGCATTTATTCGTAACATAATTAACACCGTAGTTTAACTTATTTGCAACAAAACGTATGATTTGCTACAAATAACTTATTTAAAACTTTAATGTAACCCATTTGTGACTAAATTTGTTTAAAAAACTGGAATACCACCGAATTATAACATATTTTGTTACAAATAGAAATCTGTGCTAGCTGGGATGTGTAAAGGCGATATGTGCGACGTTTTTTAAAAATCGCACGTTCTCGGGACGACGAAAGTGTTTTTTTATCGGATCAGAAAATTATTTGTCTCGCAGGAAAATATACCAGGTAAGTGTTTTCGTAAAGCAAATTTTCCGCCGAAAAAAAAGATGTATTGTGATCGAAAAAAATGTTTGTTCTTTACCGATTTGTCGAAGTCAACCTTGAAAACGACCTTTGGGGCAATGTCGTGCATTTGATGTGGGGCAATGTCGTGCACTATACGGAAAAGAAAAGGGAAGGAAACGCGGTCGCCCTAGTGTACCAAGGGAGTCGTGAAGCCATAACAAAACGCTACAATCAAAATAAAATTTTCCAAAATTTTTTCTCAATGTCAAGCACTTTTTGAAAAAATATTGTTTTTCTTTCCGTGTTTCATATAGCAAATTGCCTATTTTCACTTTTCTTTTCATAAAATTGTATTTTTTGATCATATTTCGGACTTGTGTATATTGCCTTATAATTAACAATAATAAATAAATAAACAATAATGCTATATCTTCTTGAATCGAACCACTACCTATCGTTTTTCACACATTCTGATACCTTTACAATACAATGCACGACATTACCCCACAAATTTTGAGGGGGGTAATGTCGTGTACATTTTTTTTTTTTTAATTTCTACTAACACGATTTCATACTACACGAATATTGTTACACATAAATGTTACCAACCAAATTATCTTTCGATCGGATGCTTACTCGTTGTATTCGCTTGTCATGTACGGCTTTACGAGCACTTTAAAGTTGAGTGCACGACATTACCCCCTCTACTCTATATATATATTTTTTTTTTTTAGTGTACAACATTTCAAGAGTATTTTGTAAAAATTTCAAGTAAATCGTGCTGGCGATTCGCTTACCTGAAATTTGCCTGAGATTGGACATCCTAAATGACATCGTTTTACTGTACGGAGCTGGCATTGATAATTCTTTGTAAGAATAAAAAATTATACTCTTTTATTGATTATTTATTTTTGCTTTTCGATAAAAAAACTTTAAATTGATTTTCTGGAAAACAACAGTTTTTAAGTCTGCGAACACGATGCCGCAAATCTACTTGACTGATCATTTTGAAATTTTTTACACTATTTAAAAGAAAAAACTTTTCGAGATTACCTCGAGAAACATATTACCTTTTGAACTAATTTTAAATTTTTTCAGATGATCCGCTAACCTCTAATCGTGTTCACCGCAAAACAACTTTTTTTTTAGGCGCCTCCAGAGAATCGCTGCCACGGAATTATTTATTGATAATTTTAAATTATTTTTTTTGCAAATATACTAAAGAAATATATGAAATAAAAACACCAATATTATTCTTATCTTCAAAAAAAAAAATCATGAAAACGTGCCTTTTCAGCTTTAAACCAGTACCATCTTCTTCAAATACTTTACTGCCTTCAAGAGCGCATTAGCGTCAAACTGCGTAACTTAATATTATGTGTCAATTTTAACAACAAGCGCACTTGCTAAACGGATGTCCTTGTCAAGATTATGTCGAAAAAATGCACTACAATAAGCTATTCATACGTATATATACATTGTTTATACTTATATTAAGTTCAACAACAACAAGTTGCTTCTACAACCTCTTATGTGACTTAATCATATGGAGAATGGTCTTGTTTTAAGGGAATTCGTCAGTATTTTTGCCTTTTATTTTCTTTGAGTTTACATCGTTATTAAGGATAACATTTTCCTTTGAGAATAAGAGACTGCAAATGTTCTTATATTGTATAAATATTATATTCAGACTTCAACTTATGTCCTTATTTGTATGCTGTATATTTCTTTTACCAACTAGAAGTATTTGCAAAAGATGACTGTCGACCTGTGGGTCGTTTTTCTGCTGAACATAACATTACCATACATTTGCTTATAAATTAAAGCTGATCTCATACTCACGCTTAAACAGACATATCTACATATGTTGAATACTCATTCATGTTCATCATCTCTTCGCTAGTTGAATGCTTATTTAATATCTTATACTGAATATTGTGTTGATAATATTGTTAATTTTCTCACTGTTCTTTGGATTTTTTTTTTGTTTTTCTTGTACACACAAACACACGCGCATTGGAGTTTTTGCATGGTTTTGTTGTAGGGCATATTTTATTAGTGTGCTTGGCATTTTTTTGGTTGTTCTGGCTGTTTAACCACAATCTTAACGTGGGTTTCTTTCGAAATTTTGATGAAAAAAGTTTAACTGAAACAGGTGAAGGATTTTTTTTTCCTTAATTGAGTTCTAAATGCGTCAAATTTCCTCAAGGGATTAACAAAGAATGAGCAAATTTTTTGTTTTTTTTTTTCTGTATTTTAAGATGTGCCGCAGGTAATCTTAAATATTATAACAATTTAATTAACATTATTAATGGCAGGAGCAAATTATTTCTTAAATTTAAAAAATGCTGATAAAAACAAAAATACAAAACCGTTTAAGGCAGTAAATGAATGTAGGTACTTCAAATAGTCATGCAGTTTTGAACAAAAAAAAAACTCTTAACACTCCAACGCGAATAGAAACATTTCAATTTATTAATACAATTTGCATATTGAAACATATCCTTAGCTCTTTCTTAATAAATAGTAAACGTGAGGGATCTGAATGGGTTTCATATCACTACCTAAATGCTGCTATACATGCTATTCATACAAAATATTTTTCTAGTCATTTGGACTCTCTCGCATTTGCAATATGGAAAAAAGGAAACAAATAGCTGTCAGGATGAAAATATTAATTTATTGAAGCGCATTTTTTTCTATTCGAAAAGTAAACGTGACCAATCTGCTTCGCTTGTAAATACAAGAAAAATGCCCTACCTTTAAATATTTTTTTTCATCCTTAGCTGGTGGCGTTTTTCTACAAGCGTGCATTCATGAGTAAATAGCTAAATAAAAGAGTATAAATATACATTTTTTGCGGTTTAAAATTGTTTTTTTTATGCATTTAGGACAATTTTATCTGCAACGTATACAAAATCAAATAAAAATATTAGAACAAAAACCATATCAGCTGGCTTTTAAATATTCAAAATGTAAATAGTTGTTATTTTAGCAAATATTTACGGACCAAGTTTAAATATCATTGGGATAACCAATAGCTAACAGGAGTTCAGAGCGTGTTGAAGTTATCATAAATCAATAACAAGAAACAACAACAAAAAACCACTGCAAACAACAATAAAAATATTTTTCGAGCAGCCACATCCGGTTTATATGCAAGAGCATTTCCGCTGCTTTATTTATATGCGAGAGTGTGCAATGAACAGTAAGTAAGTAGAAAAAAATAGTGTGCTGTGTGTATGTATGTTTTCTTTATTGGAATAACCCAGTAGTCCAAGTCCAATGCACGATTTTTCTTTGTCTTTGACGAATCGTGCTAATTCGGTTATACATTTCGTTGACGAATTTCTCATATAAAGTGCCAAATTCGTGCAATGTTTGAAAACTTTCTCTTTTTGATGAACGAAAATAAGACAGATTTGTTAAAGAATTCTCATCAAAGTCTAACAAGTAAGTTTCTTTAAGAAATCAGCACGGCATATTCGTCAACGATGCCGCGGGCTCCAGGGTATGTGTGCCTAAATTTGTATTTGCATATGTGTGCGAAGACCACCTGTTGCTGTTATAGCTTCTATATGAATTGCAAAGTCAATTTATTTTCGCGGTTAAAAGAGCTCGTTGGAATGAAACAATTTTTAATTTAATCCAGTCTTATATCTACGTGCATAAATAAATACTTCTTAAATCATCCGGTACGGGAAATTGGATTCATAAATGTAACTTATTAACAAAAGTAAGCTTACGCCGAATTTTTATACTTTTAATTATACTTTTTTTATTAGAGGAATTCCCGATGTATTAAAATATTTTCAATGTGAAATATTTATTTTTACAGAAGGAAACCAAAGAGACTAAATTAGTAGAAGAGGTCCAGCAACTCAATGTTAAATTTATCCCCTCAATCTTAGTGAGGTCCGCAACAGCACCTCACTCATAAGCGCAGCTGCAGCGGCAAGGCGCCGCCAATTTCGATGTTTTCTTTTGGGAAGAGCGAAATAGAAATGAAAATGTGTGCACACAAGCGAGCTAGGAATAGGTCCCTTTTTTTAATATTTTTGCTTCATTCTTCCTTTTATGATCTGAATAATGTTTGTTTATATATTATTTTTTAAAGTTTTGATCATTTCGGATCAAAAAATACTTTAATTAGTTAATCTCAAATTTGATTAATCAAAAATCTATTTACTCGACTAATCGCAAGACCCCACTTTAACCAAATTTTCCTCGAAAAGTGCTGTTTGAAACCGTAGGACATTATTACACGAAGACTATGCTAAGGACTACTACCAAATTTTAATCGTTCGATTCTTATTTTGGAGATATCCTTTAAATACTAATAAGTAGGGATCGGATTTTTATGCAAAGCGTATAAAAAATTTGTGTCAAAAATCTAAAATATACAAATTTTATGCAAAATTTTAAAACATTTAGATAATATATATGTATTTAATCAATATATTTAGAAAACAAACTTGTTGTTGCTATCCTATTTTTACACAGTATTTGATTTAAAAATGATTTTGCATAAAAATCCGATCCCAACTAATAAACAAACAAAAAGTACGCTTTACGTAACAAGAAAATGGAAGTGGTTTTGGAAAAATCTACAAAGTGTGCACGAATTTTTTATGAAAAAAATTAAATAACAACATAAGAAAAAATCTTTAAATCTTAAAAATTTTAGGATACTTATTATTTAAAAAATATATTGTTGCTACTCTATTGGAACAACATATCTTATTTTTCAGAACAAGTAATTAAAATACTATTAAAAAAATATGTAGTTGTTGAACAACTTTGAATAATGTTTATTAAGGTTGCACCCACTTTGTTTTTTTTTTATTTGAACAAACATTTGAATTATTTGTAAAAAATAATTCTTTAGTAAAATACTTTTGACGTAGAACTACGTCTAACAGCGTGGTTTGTATGGGGGTCATTTTCACAAATTTTTTCAAGCACATATAAGGATTTTAGTTGACGCTTTAGGGTATGCTACAGCCTTTAATATTAATCGTAAAAAGAAAAAAATGTATGCCAACATATCAGTCAGAGCACGAATGAAACGAATATCTGACTTTGGGTTTTGTCACTTTTATAATAAAGTCACAAAACTGCAAAATTTAAGAAGAAGAAATTCACATATTCGTATGAGAAAAGTTGTACACAAGCTGCTTCAGTAGCTGCTTGTGCTCTTGTTATGGTTGTTAGTTTGGTTGTTGTTGTGGTTTTTTTTTTGTGGTTGTGGGCTTGGGTCGCAATCGTGTTGTTTGTTGTTGTGCTGCTTTTGTTGTTGTTATTAATATATATTTACAATGTACATATATATAATATACACATCACTTTATCAGCTTTCGTTTGTATCGTTTGTTATTTTATTTTCAGCAAGATAAATACAGTAGAGAATACAATTGCGTGTAGCTTCAGAGCCAATAAATATAATAAATCCGATTATTTATATTATGCATTATATTTTTTCCAAATAAAAAATCTATTTTGTTAGCTAAAATTTAAATTTTAAATTACTTTTAAAATATACATGCTGTATATTTTTTGTCTTTTATACAGGAAAAATAAATAATTCATATTTTTCCGAAATACTTATTTCCATTTATTAAATGTAACTTTGAATTGCATTACGGTTTAAACAACATAAAAATGAACAATACAAAAAATTATCACTAAAAGTATCAAACGAAAAATATTATACAAAACAAATTTTTCTTTAAATAATTTTGATTTAGCGTATGCAATGCTTTAAAAGAGTTTTGAAAGATATAAATAAAAATAAACCACAATTTTTCTCTATTACTGTATAAAAGGAATTCTACGTCTGTATTTACGATACTATCGAAACTGTTTTTTTTTTTTATTTCACCAATTCGAACTAAAAATTATTCGTATTAAGTTTATTAACATAAGTAAGAATTCACGTTTTCAAACAACAAACAAACATTTTCAAAAAAAGAAAAATTAATTAAAATCAGAGAACCATTAAAAATTTTTCTGTTTCTTTTGTAAAATTTAATAATAACTTTTTAAAAAGGTTTGTTAGCGTTAAAGTAGTTAATACAGTTCAGAAATAATTGGATATATCGCATCGATTTTTTGGGAGTTATCTCTGGGATAAATACAAATTTCCAACTTTTATGCTTTTGAATTCATTTTTAATACGTACTAGACATTCATTTAAATCAATTAGCAACTTATATAAAATCAACTAAATTTCAAGCAGTTGAAAATGTATGTTCCTTCTATGCTAAAAAGTCAGAAATTCAACCAGTTGTGGTTGTAAAAAACTTTTAAATTAGTTTATTTTCCTACAGGGCAGAATAACATACAGTTCCGTACATACATACACATATTTGCTCTAAAAAGTTTCTGTTCTAAAATGCTAATCTACAAAGCTTTGTAAGCTTTTTGCCAGCAGCAGCAGCATTAAGAGGTGCTAGTACTATAAGCACACATATAGTAGCTTTACGCGTGCAGCTTTTTGTAGAAGGTTAATCACTTTTCAAAACCATTGATTAAAAGCTTTTCCTTTTCGCCTCTAACAAAAGTTGCATGAGTTCGCTTTGAATTCAAAAAGCTTTGCTGGACTTTTTCTCCACCTCTCCAGCAGATAGAGCTTTTAGTAAAATTTCACTCCTGAAGTCTCCATCGGACAGCAGCAACAAAGTGTAAACAACTACTTTTCATGCCTGCATTCAATGGCCGTGTCAACTTTTCCCGTGCGCTCAGTTAACTGTGAACTTTTCCAGAGGAAAAACGTTGCTAGCGCACGGAAAAACTTTTCTAATTCCACACCAAGAAAGCATCAAACGAAACGCATTCAGTTATAACGCGCTGTTATTTTTGTTGTTGTTGTTAGTGCTACTTCTATGTGTGTTGTTGTTATTTCTTGACTGCTCTTACATTACCAGCGTGTTTGTGTAAACAGCTGTGATTGATATTGTGTTGTTGTTGCTTTTTTTCAACTATATTCTTGGCAGCACAGAGTTAAGAATGAAGAATGTTAAAGAAACCGGAAGTGCGTTGAAGTGAACTGGTGAAAATAAAAGTCATCAAAACTTGTGCAAAAATCTTTTAACGCGAAATAAATTTGGCTCCTTTTGCTAACGCACACATATGTACGTAGTAAACAGTTTCCGTTTCTTAATGTCGCCGTGTCGAGAGTGCCAGCTGCTATTCACTGATGTTAATGTGTATTTGAGTGTGTGTGTGTGTGTGTGTGTGTGTGTGTGAAAATGTGTGTTTTTTGATAAATCTTGGAGTTTTTTGTCCTGACTTTTGCCAATATATCTGTATACAAACAAACATGAGTTATTTGCTTTTCCTTGAAAATTTTTCATTTACTTTTCGTACTTTGCCGTTTCTCTTTCCTTTCGTTTGCCTTTCATTTAAAAGCTTAGCGCTATTTTTCAATATGAAGTTTTTCTTTTTTAACTTTTTCCTAGCTTTTTCTTTCACTGCGTGTTTTTGTGACATGCTAGTAAAGGACGCAATGATTTGCAAGGATTTTGACTAAATAAACCCTTCGAGCTGTTAGAGCTGCTTTGTTTGTGTTTGTTGTGAATGCAGAAATACTGAAAGAATGTGTAAGATGAAAATGAAAGTTTTTTCAAAATTAGTTAAAAAAAAATAGTTTAGCAACAAAAAGGAAAAGCAAACGGACTTGAACTGTTGTCATATTGCCAGCCATAACAAAAAAAAACACACAGAAAAGGCAAAAAGAGTTTAAAAACAACTGGGCCATAAAAGTTTTGTTTTGTTTTTAACTTTAAAAAACAATAGCTCTATGTGTGCGCTAATGTGAAAGAGAGTTGCCAAGTCATCAATTAACTTAAATTAAATTATAACTAAAAGAATTTGCAAAATTTCAGAAACCACTGTACAGCATTCTCGTTTTAAAAATAGAAAATAAGCTTATTCCGTGTTGATTTTTGATAAAGAATACATTTGCAAAACTAAATATTATAAGCGACTTGGCAAAGACATTATTTAAATTTCAGTTCTGGAAAATAGACTTCGTAAATGGTTAAGGCTCGAGCCATAAATTCTTAAAGAATTCTCAAAGAAATAGCATACGATGTTATTTATTATTATCAATAAAATCACCCCAGAAAAATATTTACAATAAATAAATGAAATAAATTTTTATATTTCTTACAAAATTTTATTCAAGCACCAGCTTTGCTCAAGAACGAGAAAAAATAAAACCTTATTCATTGCAAGCACTCCAATTTTTAAATATAAAATTTATTCGTACTTGTTGTTTGCAAATTTAGATACTGTTGATTGATTCGATTAGCACGATAAAAATTGCAAAAGAAAATTGAAACGATGTAAGGCACAACATTAAGACTGTTTTTAGCTTTTTTGCAATGTTTTTTTCATTTTTCGATAGCTATAACTGTGTAAAATACTATTCTGAAAGGTTAAAAAGAAATTCGTTATTGTTCAATAGTTTTGAGTCTGCGAGCCTCCGAGGCGACCGCGTCAATGTAGGAAGCGCACTATGTTTAAAACTTCAAACGCGTTTTCTTTAAAACTGCGTTTTCGAGCTTGCGACTTTCATAACTCAGTCAATTAAATTGTCAATGGACCATAATCTCATTGATAGATTTCATATTGGAATTTTTATCAACAAAAATGTAACAAAAATTTTCAGTAAAAATGACGAAAATTATTACATAATCACATTCATTCTTAACAGGAAAATATTTTTATTATTGTTTCAGATGAATGTTGCGACCTGTGGGAAGGTCGCCAGCTCAGTTCATGTTTTAAGCATTGGACCACGTTGCTGCACTAGTCCCGTTGCTTGCTGCAGTATATTAATTATATAATTATTAATTATAATCTGAAAATTTTATACAATCTTCTTTAAAGTACTGTAAATATACCTCAAAACTTTAGAGTACCTCAATTATTTTCTTTTTCCAAAAAATATTAACGATAATTGTATATTTTTCGGCCTATTTAACCAGACTGGACCTTTAACAATTGCGGTTTTTTGTACTGAAATTAATAAGTAACGAAAGCAAGGCCTAAATTTTATTATTTTTTTATTCGAAAAAAATACTGTGCTAGTGCTTGGCTTCAGCCAAAAATTCACATTCGGTCGGACACTACTATTTTGACCATCTTATTGTATTCTCTTTGTGTATTGTCAGTACACAATTTCAATTTCCATATAAATTTCATATATAAATTTTAAAATGTGTTTACCTTTTTATTATTGAACTTACTTTATTCTTTTTTTACCTAAAGAAAAAGTAGGTGTATTGCCATAAAGCTGGATTGCTAAAATAAGGGAATTTAATAACTTCAAAATTCATAGTAAAAATAACCAAGTTATGAGAAAAATATTTAAAATTTATCTGGAAGGATTTTGACCGTGCTATATGATCAATTGTGTTGTGTGTACAATGATTCAAAAACTGGACCCTCAAGTTCTAAGCCGACTTTAAGGCTAATATCTATCTTTCTAGAAGATTTATTCAGAGAAAAGAAAGTGTTTACTATGCTCTACTTTTTAATTTAAGCAAAAAAAATATCATGTCAAGTATTTTAGTTGTATATGTTTTGGTTTTATACGGTTTTATTTTTTTCCATATACTCGAACAATTAAAAAAAAATTTTGAATCCGAGTCAACGCGAACATTTTCCTGCCATCAAACTGTTCTTCGATCGTTGTGTTCCCAAGGATTTAAGAGCCACGAGCTACAAAGAAGTGAGTTGGATCTACATTCATGTTCTGATATTTGTTGTGTTCTACATTAATGATAGGCCCGTGCTATGGTCTTTCCTTAGCCAACTTAAACTTATTGAAATCTTCACAAATTTCCACACTTCAACTACTATACTCTTAATTTTGGCTTCTTTTAATTTTTTTTTTTTTTATTAGCAAGAAAAATAATTAAAATCCTAGGACCAAGACTGAAACAGAATAGGTATCTATCTCCTGCAAATCTTTGAATGGCAGGCAAGTGCGCTACCAATTTCACTACCGAGGCCGTCTAGATAAGGTTTTAAGTTGTCTCATCAAACATTATTTCAATGTATATCATCAGTCTTATTAAATTTTAAATTGAATTATATATTGTTTACTCTAGGATTAACTTATCTTTTAACTTTTCCAAAATTATAACATTTATGTTATGCTTAATATGCTTTTATTATAATTTTTTCATATATATAGTATATAGTGTAGTATAACTTCAACTAAGGTTGTATAGTATAGTATAGTATAGTATAGTATAGTATAGTATAGTATAGTATAGTATAGTATAGTATAGTATAGTATAGTATAGTATAGTATAGTATAGTATAGTATAGTATAGTATAGTATAGTATAGTATAGTATAGTATAGTATAGTATAGTATAGTATAGTATAGTATAGTATAGTATAGTATAGTATAGTATAGTATAGTATAGTATAGTATAGTATAGTATAGTATAGTATAGTATAGTATAGTATAGTATAGTATAGTATAGTATAGTATAGTATAGTATAGTATAGTATAGTATAGTATAGTATAGTATAGTATAGTATAGTATAGTATAGTATAGTATAGTATAGTATAGTATAGTATAGTATAGTATAGTATAGTATAGTATAGTATAGTATAGTATTGTATAGTATAGTATAGTATAGTATAGTATAGTATTGTATAGTATAGTATAGTATAGTATAGTATAGTATAGTATAGTATAGTATAGTATAGTATAGTATAGTATAGTATAGTATAGTATAGTATAGTATAGTATAGTATAGTATAGTATAGTATAGTATAGTATAGTATAGTATAGTATAGTATAGTATAGTATAGTATAGTATAGTATAGTATAGTATAGTATAGTATAGTATAGTATAGTATAGTATAGTATAGTATAGTATAGTATAGTATAGTATAGTATAGTATAGTATAGTATAGTATAGTATAGTATAGTATAGTATAGTATAGTATAGTATAGTATAGTATAGTATAGTATAGTATAGTATAGTATAGTATAGTATAGTATAGTATAGTATAGTATAGTATAGTATAGTATAGTATAGTATAGTATAGTATAGTATAGTATAGTATAGTATAGTATAGTTTGGTATAGTATAGTATAGTATAGTATAGTATAGTATAGTATAGTATAGTATAGTATATTATAGTATAGTATAGTATAGTATAGTATAGTATAGTATAGTATAGTATAGTATAATATAGTATAGTATAGTATAGAATAGTATAGTATAGTATAGTAAAGTATAGTATAGTATAGTAGTATAGTATAGTATAGTATAGTATAGTATAGTATAGTATAGTATAGTATAGTATAGTATAGTATAGTATAGTATAGTATAGTATAGTATAGAATAGTATAGTATAGTATAGTTTTGGTTTCTGTACCTTTTATATCACTATTCTTTTGATGGAATGGCAATAAAAGACTCGGTGAATGGAGTGAACGGGAAAGATAAGATGTCATATCAGATTTTAAAGGTTAAGCAGTGCAAGCCACGCACACATTGAAAAAAATATACTAAAATATAACACGCTTTCTGATATTATTATTTGGTTTGAAAAAAAACTCCTCTCTAAAGTTAATGCATGATTTAAATCGTTTAATAAAAATTTGGTAAACGGCATTAACTTTTATTTTTAATTTTGTATTTCCATTTAAAAGAGAGAGATACATACATATAGAGAGAGAGCCTTGAAAGTAAAGAGTTTCCTTACATAAGACATTGTCTTTCTATAATAGCAAGAAATAATTACAATTTTTTAAAAACATTTATCGCTGTTATTTACTTTACCCATTGCTACAGCATATAAAAAAAACAAATTGCTTACGTATCGCGAGCAAATCCGCGGAGGGTTGCTAGTTTGATATAAAAATAAAACAGAAGGAACTGCTACTCTCTGGGTTTCAAGTTAAGCACAACCTTCCATATCTTTTGATGCCGCATTTGACTAACCAAAAGACCTAACCAAAAGAATATCGGAATAAGATGGCAATTTCACCCAAATGCAAATTTTGAAAAAAAAATGACAAAAAATTGTTAAAAACTATTAACGATTTTAATTAAGTTATTTTATTAGCTGTTATTTTTATGTTAAAGAAAAATATTACATAAGTTTTGTTACACAGATTTGCAGGATTTTTTATGTCGCATTTGTGGATTGTTACTCTCTTCTAGTTTGCATCATGATCATTTTTAGTGCAATTGCCGAAAGTAGCCATATGAACTAAATTACAAAATTTTTGTCTAATGCGACCCAAACTGTTGAAGTAAAACATTTTTATTGGTTTGTGGGCGGTAAAAGAGTGCGTGGATACCAATTTTTAGTACAGTTGCTTTAGTAACCATTCAAACTAAGGTGGCAGACAGAGTGAACGCCGATTCAGACAGAAAGCCACTATGTTTTTAACGTTGATCCCTGCCGCGAAGGCTTAATTCAATGGTGCTCCAAAGCTTGGGACAAATATGAAGCGTCGGCCAACGCCCCTTCGGAATTCAAAATATCCACTTAGAAAGGTTCCCTTAATAAAATACAACAGAACTTCTTCAACAATGTCAGAAAGACACTATTCATGACCGTGGCACTTTCAGTTACTAGAATTGAAGCATGACTAGGTTATTTTAATAACCTTGGGTTATCTCAGTATCAATACCAATAATACAATCCTTATATTTTTGACCGCTCATAATCATCATGATCAAAGGTCATCACTCTTTTCACACGAAAAACTAAAGCGGTTATATTAGGCCTGTCACTCATGTAATCAGGTTCCTCAATCTTAGTGGACACAACTCAGACTATTTAGGTTTCCCCGTCGCCTGTTTTCAAATTCCAAAGGTTACAGTATATTGATCCGGTAGTTGCTTACCTTCCTAACATTTACTGTTTGAAATTAGCGAGATTCAATCTACCATCATTCTCTTAGTAATTTAAGGGAATCACCAACCCGAGTTCAACTTAAGTGTAACTCACACCGACCTTCCTGACCTAACCACAGCCAGAGCGAATTTAAAACCCCGAGGGCCATGCCCAACGACAGTCAATTCCTGGGCTCAAGGCTCCACCTGACAAGGCTCTTCAACATCCCGTCTTACAGACCAAAAGTTCTTAGAACATTTATATTTGACTGTGACACCTTCAGCCACTAGAATTGTACATGACTAGGTTAAAAAATAAGCATTGGTTTCCCAGTAAAATACCGGGTAAACCACGATCCTACTTATGCAACGTCGTTATCCTAATTAAGACTTAATAAAAAGCCTCTTTCGGAAAACTAGGAAGCATGAGCCGTTGTATACCAATTGGCTTCTACTAAGGTCGAAAGATTAAATGTTTCTTACATAAAACCTTCACTCTAAGATAAGGTCTGCAGAACAACGATAGATCAGGTCTCCTCATCATTGATGGATGACTGTCCCCGCTCTTCAAGTTATGTTGGATTGAGCGTCCATCGAAAGCATATTACAATGACGGTGTTATGATAACTTAATATCAAAACCATGCTTTCTCCAAGATTTGGCGCCAACAACTAAGGCTCAAGGTAAACCTTTTTCTTTTACAGTTATCAAATGAACATTCAAGAGCCGTGTCTAAAGGATGAACTCATTATGAGATCAGTTCATGGGCCGTGCCCCACCTAATAACAAACCCTCACCGCTTCTATTCCTGGCTTGGGACAGGCAGATTCCCCTAAGGTCCTCTGGCGGGTTTGCCGATTCAGACAGGCAGGCAGACAGGCGCAGGCAGTGACGTACGAAGAAATAAGATAGAAAAAACCTTTTTCTCGCTTGTTCATATAGTTTTCCTGCGCCTGTCTGCCTGCCTGACCGCCTCGGCGCAAACCTGCCAGAGGACCTTCGGGGAATCTGCCTGTCCCAAGCCAGGATAAAAGGGTGAGGGTTTGTTATTGGATGGGCAGTTCATGGGGCACGGCCCATGAACTGATCTCATAATGAGTTCATTCTTGAGGCACGGCTCTTGAATGTTCGTCTGATAACTGTAAAAGAAAAAGATTTACCTTGAGCCTTGGTTGTTGCTGCCAAATTCTTGGAGAAAGCATTGTTTTGATATTAAGTTATCATAACACCGTTATTGTAATATGCTTTCGATGGACGATCAATCCAACATAACTTGAAGATCGGGGACAGTCATCCATCAATGATGAGAAGACCTGATCTATCGTTGTTCTGCAGACCTATCTTAAATAGAATAAAGGTTATTATGTAGGAAACATTTAACCTTCGGACCGTTGTATAAGCAAATTTGTATATAACGGCTCATGCTTCTTAGTTTTCTGTTAAGGCTTTTTATTAAGTCTTAATTAGGATAACGACGTTGCATAAGTAGAATTGAGGTTTACCCGGTTTTACTGGGAAACCTATGGTTAATTTTTTAACCTAGTCATGTACAATTCGAGTGGCTGAAGGTGTCACAGTCAAATATAAATGTTCTAAGAACTTTTGGTCTGTAAGATGGGATGTTGAAGAGCCTTGTCAGGTGGAGCCTTTAGCCCAGGTATTGACTGTCGTATGGGTTAGGCCCACGTGGGGTTTTAATAACGCTCTGGCTTGTGGTTAGGCCAGAAAGGCCGGTGTGAGTTACACTTAAGTTGAACTCGGGTTGGTGATTCCCTTAAATTACAAAGAGAATGGTGGTAGATTGAATCTCGCTAATTTCAAACAGTAAATGTTAGGAAGGTAAGCAACTACCGGATCAATATACTGTGACCTTTGGAATTTGAGTACAGGCGACGGGGAAACCTAAATAGTCTGAGTTGTGTCCACTGAGATTGAGGAACCTGATTACATGAGTGACGGGCCCACGGTTGTTGCCTTAATTTTTCATGTCAGAGAGTGATGACCTTTGATATGAATGTGATGATTTTGGCGGCCAAAAATAATGAGTTGTATTATTGGTATTGGTACTGAGATAGCCCAGGGTTATTAAAATAACCAAGTCATGTTTAATTCGAGTGGCTGAATGAGTCACGGTCATGAATAGTGTCTTTTTTACATCAGTGTTGGGGTTCTGTGGCATGTGATTAGAGGAACCTTTCAAAGTGGTCTTTCTTGAATTCCGAAGGGGCGTTGACCGACGCTTCATATTTGTCCCAAGCATTGGAGCACTGTAGAATTAAGCCTTCGCGGCAGGGGTCAACACTAAAAACATAGTGGCTTTCTGTCCGCCTCGGCGCTTACTGTATTTGCAACCTAAGCCAACATTTTAGCTCAATCGACTCAGTAGTCAATTTTACTGATTTATAAAAAGTAGGTGTGGCTATATAGCGATAACTCCCATTTTTAATACAGTTTCTGAAAGAAATCATAGAAACTTAAGTACCAATTTTTAGTCTTATACGGCCAAAACTGCTTGAAATATAGCATTTTCTCTGATTTTTAGGGGTAACAATGGTGCGTAAAAACCAATTTTTAGTACAGTAGCCGACAATATCCATACAATATCCTCTTACACACATAATAAATTATTGTTTTACTACAACTTCCTTTCCTAGTTCTTACAAAACTGCTTTAATAACACCTGTGGTAAAAAGACTACAGCTTCTGAACCAAGTGATTTTAGACCTATAAGTATCCTGTCGTCCCTATCGAAGTTTTATGAAGTTATTATGGCTGACCAAATGTCGTCGTTTTTAGCACTAAATAATCTTTTATCTACTTTACAATCTGGGTTTCGGGCAGGTCACAGCTGCTCGACGGCTACCCTCAAAGTCTTGGATGACATTAGGTCCTTTTATGATGATGGTATAGTAACTCTTCTTTGTCTGCTTGATTTCTCTAAAGCATTCGACACCGTCAATCATGCACTTCTTTGTCACAAGCTAAAATACTTTTATAGATTTAGTGAGAATGCTGTAAAACTATTGAATAGCTACTTAACAGGCAGGGTACAAAGAGTAAAAGTTAGTAGTAGGTTCTCGCAGCAGAAATTAGTTTGCAGTGGTGTGCCCCAGGGATCCGTTCTTGGTCCACTTCTATTTTCATTGTTTATCAATGACATTTTCAATACCTACACATACGCGTCATTACATGCTTATGCTGATGACGTTCAGCTATACCTATCTGGTAAAACAAACCTTATGGAAGATTTGGTATAAAAACTAAATGAAGATCTGAACAGTATTTACCAGTGGGCTAGACAAAATTATCTTCAGTTAAATGCGCTAAAATCACATGTGTTGCCCATATCCAAAGAAAAAATTCATCACGGGGATATTTCTGATCTTTCAATTGGTGACAAGAACCTTAAACTTGTCAGTTGTGTTCGAAGTCTTGGCTTTAAAATCAATTGTTCTCTCACGTGCACAGATCACATCAACGATGTTGTCCGAAAAATATATTTCATCCTGCGGAACCTTAGGTTGTCAGCTGATTATACACCAGTTGATACAAGACGCAAGAGTATTCAAATAATCATTCCTGTGATCACATATGCTGAACTTGTCTACAGTAAAATAGATTCACGATCACAACATAAATTACAAGTTGCGCATAATCATGCTACGCGTTATGTATATGGGCTGCGTACTCATGAACACTTATCTCAATTTAAAAATTTTGATACTTGGTTGTGACATTATAAGTTACTTAAATGCCAGGAATTGCATCTTTTTACACAAACTAATTCAAATCAGAACGCCTAGCTATTTATTTCAAAAATTACAATTTTGCCAATCGTTAAGAAACCAAATGCTTGTCATTCCATGCTTTAATTTTTTGAATTCTACAAGATTATTTTTTATAAACGCCATCAGATTATGGAACGCATTACCAAATTGTATAAAATCTATAGTCAGAATAGCAAATTTCAAACATGCCATTTTGGAACATTATTCTTCACTGTGCATTTACTAGGTAAACAGTTCTTTTTCTCTTTTACTCAGTTTTCTTATCGTTACCTTCTTTTCTATTTTTCATTTCTTTTTCTTTTTCTCTTAACTTAAACAAATAATTATAAATTGATTTAATTGTTTGTTAATTGTTTACTAATTTTTTCCAATATAATTTTTTAATTTTATTTAAACTATATGTATAAGATAAATTTAATGTATTAATTTAATTTCACTAAATTCAAAATGTATCTTGTTTTTAGACTTTGTACTGTAAAAGAACATAATTTTTATTGTACTTATAAAATAAAAACCCAATGAATTGAATTGAATTGAATTGAATTTACAGAACGTCCCGAAAAACAGGACGTTTTCGCAATTTAAAGTGAAACTAAATTACAAAAATTTAGCCATATAAGACCCAAACCGACTGAAATATATAGGAATTTTATTGATTTGGGGGCGGTAAAAGGGGGGTGTGGAAATTGTTTTCCTAAATCATCGCGTACCTGGAACAAATCCACTACCAAAATTTCAGGTCAATCGGTGCAGTAGTTTTGGAGTCTGTAGGCATCACTCACACAGACAGACAAACAGACCATGTTGTGCTTTTTATGTACATAGATAGAGTAGATAGATAAAATAATAAATTGGCCATTTCAGCCCTAGAAAAGACTTTGGCCAATTGTAGTGCGTGCGTTATTAAATATTTGAACACAAATGGACCTTCCAATTTTATGCCGACTCCAAATGGCTTATGTTCTCAAATAGCTTTACATGGCAGTTTTTACTTTCTGCAAACAGAAATATTAATTCAAGTGAAGACATTCTTCTTCAGACCTGTTCTGTCTGACCCGGGTTACCGCGCTTCTTAGGCTTACGGGCCACGCTCTCTACCTAGTAGAGTACGGCTGCCTCAATTGCTTACATGTGGAACCAACATGTGAAAAATTTTTATTGTATGGAAAGTAGGTGTAGTTCTTCACCACGCCCATTTCCTAAGCATCTCACAAGTACTATAAAGTTAAACTTAAACCAAAATTGCTCTTCCAAGAATGTAAAAATGAGAAGTAACCGTTGACTTTGTATCGGAGGTGGGCGTTATTCTGGTCCAATCACGCCCTTTTTCTACATGTCGTACACGAACTATAAAGTAAAACTTCATACAACCGAAATTCAGTAAAATTGCTTTACAATTAAAAAATTAAATAAAGAAAAAATGAGATAAATCCTATCACTTATATATATAAAGTCTGGTCTGACCACTACCATTTTCTATATATCTCACAAGTAAAATAAAATAAAATTTAAACCAAAATTAAAGCAAAATCACTTTACTTACAAGGGAAAAAAGCGAAAAATGTTGAAATTTAAATGGGAAGTGGTCGAAATTCTGGCTGCGCTCATTTACTGGACATCGTACAGTTTTATACAGCAAAACTACAAATACAATTTTAGCAGAATCACTTTTATAACAGGAGAGAAAAATTACAAGAACCTTTTACTTTGTGTGAGATATGGGCCTGGTTTTAGTTCAATCAAACTTTTTCACAGTACATTTACTTATCTTTTCAGATATAAGTACACAAAATTCCTAGTCGATATCTCTTTTTTGTCTCTCTTTTAATCTCACTGCGCTCTAAGCGAAAATGGTGATTCCACGCCTTTTACTTTAAACTAAAATGCATAACTCGAATGGTTTTGGAGTGAACCCCCATTACGACACACTAAACCTAAGGGCTATCAAAAAGTGTTCTGATTTAAAACATTAATTTTTTCCTATTATCTATTTCTATGTCTAAAATTATTTATTGAAAGTAGGTTTTTGCTCAGAAAAAAATATAATAGGACAGACAATTTTTCCATTTATTTTTTCACAAATTTTCGCATAATTCGGTTTTGAAATGAAAAACAAAAAAAACCAAAACCTAGTTTTCTTGCACTGTAACATTTTCGGAACCAAAATTTTGTGGTCTCATCTTTTTTAATGTTTGTTTATTGACTCTAAAAATCATGTTCGAAATAGCGGGAGCTTCAGATACAGGACGCACGTTTATATTGATCGAACACTAGCCACTGGGTCAGGAAAAAGATACAAGGCATTTATCACCAAAATTATAAATGCAATTTAGGGCGGGGTAAAGTTTTTAGATTTATTATTTCATTTATTTTAATAAAAGAAAGATTTGTTTTGATATATATATTGTTTGATTGATATATAAATGTTTTGAATAAGTACCCGCCAGTATCGAAAGTATCAACTGAATCATTCACGCTAGCTACTTCAATAGTTCTATACGCACTAGCTACTTTTTTGACCCAAGGTAATGCATAAAAGGGTCAGTTCAATCAACTTCCATCTCGACTGTTTCTTGTTTATTTTTTCAATGTCTTGACTGACTCATAAAATGTATTCTGACGAGCTCATAATTCGAAGTAACTTATTCGAAAAAACATGACATATATAGCTTTTCAGTTTCGTTGAGCAACATAAATAAAATATCGTTATGAAAAGGTATAAATATATTGAAAAAAGAATATGAGTCACTCTGCCTTGTTTTTTTTTTTTTTTTGTGTCAATATCAACTAGCGAAAAAGCTAGCTCTTCATGACTAGTGAAATAACTAGGGAATGGGTGTGTAAAAGGTAGCAATTGACCCCTTCCTATGACATGCTTGTGTAAAATTCGCCAGTTGAATAAAAAGAGGGTAGATTGAAGTGGAATTAGTACTGGCTACCAAGGGGCTAGTGAAATCACTAGTATTGTACTAGTGCCATTAACTGCAGGGTATATTAAAAAACATTTTTTACAGAATATTTAAAAAAAATTTGGTAAAAAATATTAAGAAATAACGGAGTTATTGGAGTCACTGAATTATCTGAAACAAGAAAAAACAAATTGTTTTGATTAGTTAATTAGTTTCTCTCTCAACTGACAAACAAAAGAAGACTGAGACGCATTTGGAAAAATAATAGAAATCCAGCAGACAAACGAATTTTGAACAATGCTATTAGTGAACTTAAAAAAAGACTGAAAGACCAAAAATAGACAGAAACGTCGCTATTTTTAAAACAATTAGATGCATATGGTGAAAATGAACAAAGCCTCTGGCGAGCCACAAAATACCTCAAGCGACTGATTAAAAGAAACTTTCCAATTAAATATAACAATAACTCTTGGTGCAGAATAGATAGAAATAAGGCCAGTGCTTATTCCAAGCATTTAGAAGACACCTTCAAACCCTATAACTTAAATAGCCAAGCGGACGTTGATAAAGTTTTAGAATTTTTTTATTGTCCTTGTCAAATGGACCTACCAATCAAACGCTTTACTGTAAAAGAGGTTTTTCGTGAAATAATGTCTCTTAAGAACAAGAAAACTCCTGGCTATGACAAAATAGATCCAGTTGTAGTAAAAGCACTTCCTAGAAAAGGAATCACAATTTTATTTAATGCCATTCTGAGGCTTCGCCACTTCCCAACACAATGGAAGTGTGCCGAAATAATAATGGTACCGAAGACAGGAAAACCTGAAAACGCTGTAGCATCATAAAGGCCTATTAGTTTGTTGGTAGTATTCTCAAAAGTATTTAAAAAAATATTTCTTCGGCGACCATTGCCAATACTTGAAGAACAAAGTGTTATCCCTGAGCATCAGTTCGGATTTCGGAATAAACAAGGGACTGTCGAGCAGTGTCATCGAATAATTAAAGTTATACGAGACTCATTTGAACGTAAAAAATATTTTGCCTCTGAATTTTTATATACAGCAAGCCTTTTACCGAGTCTGGCATGAAGGGCTCCTATGTAAAATAAAGATGCTTCTTCCAGCTCCATTTTACTTTATTTTAAAGTCATATCTTCAAAATCGAAGTTTTTATGTTGAAATCAACGCAGAAATGTCAAGAATATGTGAAATTGAAGCTGGGATAGCACAAGATAGTGTATTAGGGCCAATACTATACATAATATTTACTGAAGGTATGCCGACAGATGGTGATGTCCTAGTAGCAACTTATGCCGACGATACAGCACTTATAACCTCAAATAACTCGCTTAAAAAAGTTTCCAACTCCCTTCAAAATATTATCGGCTTAGTTGAGAAGTGGTTAATAAAGTGGAACATTAAAGTTAACACACAAAAGTCAGTCCATGTAACATTTGCTCTCAGAAAAGGTGAATGTCGAAAATTTCATCTAAACAACATTGATATCTCTCAAAGTAACAGTGTTAAGTATCATGGTATGCATTTAGATAAGAGATTAACATGGAAAACCCACATTCAAGCAAAAAGGAAACATCTAACAATTAAAATTAAGAAAATGTGGTGGCTACTTGGTTCAAATTCATCATTAAGTATAGAAAACAAAATTTTGCTCTATAAAATCATACTAAAGCTAATCTGGACACATGGCATACAGCTGTGGGGAACAGCCAGCAACTCTAATATAGAGATTCTTCAAAGGTACCCGTCTAAAACCTTGAGAACGATTTCAAATGCTCCATGGTTCATAAACAACAACATAATTCATAGAGATCTAAAAATACCCACTGTCAAAGAAGAAATAAATATATTTTCCGTAAAATACTTAGATAGATTAAGTAACCATTCAAATGTATTTGCCATAACTTTATTAGATGATAGTGAAGAAATAACTAGACTAAAACGGCATCATACTTTAGATTTACCATTTAGAAAATAAGTTTTTGTAATGTTTGATACAGTAATAAAAACGTATATGTATGTACAGGTTGTTTTGTATTGACCCTCATTAGGTTCAATCTAGGCTAAGTTTATAAAGCTATAAAATTTGCTTATTGTTATATATTTAATAGATTGCAAATTAAAGAATTATAAAAAAAAGGAAAAAAAAACTGACGTTAAGTTTTTTTTATCAATTCTTAAATTTTTTGCATAATTTTAAAGTTGCAATGTCGATTTTTTGACGAAAAATTGGCCTATTTGTTATTGTAAGATGGATGCTAATTGAAAAACTTTACGTCAGTTGATAGCTATTTGTATGTAGAACATGTGTACAAAATTTCAAAACGATCGGCTTAGCAGTTTTTTCGGAATCGTGGTCACCGACTTTAAAAATTACATGTTTGGGAAAATCGATTTAAAATTTTTTATACTCGAACATCCCATTATGAGGGCTGGTCGCTTGAAATGCTGTATCTTCGTTAGATTTGCTCCGATTTACTTGAAATTTAGATACAATACTCCCGACATGTTGTATATTCAGAAAAACAAATGAAAACAGTTTTAAAATCTTACCCCCCCCCCCCCCCCCTTAGGAACCAGGACCAAAAGATATAGATATTATTAATCTTTTAACAGCCGTATTCATAAAAACATTTTAAAACAGCTTTCAAACGTTTTTTAGTTAAAATGCTTTTTAAAGTTAAAATACTCTTTAAAAACGTTGTATTCATAAACGAGTTGTAAGAGTCTTGTAGTTGAAGTGAGAATACTGATGCTTTAAAGTAGGAACAGTTGTAGTTTTCGTTTGTGACTTTGATAAATAGAACGACAATTGCTTAAAAATTCAAAAAAGAAAAAAATAGGTTTGTGAATTTGATATATTGACTGGCATTTGTTTCAAATTTTGTTTACAATTGAATCAACAACAGTGTTGCCATATTTTTTAAACTTTAATTATCAGAAAAAAATCTTAATTTTTTGTAAAAAAACTGGAACTTAAAAAAATAACTAAAACATATGTATTTAAAATGTGTGCTTTAAAATTTTTATTCTTGTATTTGAAATAAAGTATTTAAATTAAATTAATAATTAAACAAAACAAAACCAATCGCACTCATTAACTAAAATCATTTAAATTTTCAATTTATTGAAAAACTTAAAAATTTGTTTTAAAAAAATATACATTTGATATTTATATGAATGTAAATGTCAGTACCAATTTTTGAGATCATAGTAAATTACATTCCATATAAAATAGTTTTACTCATTAATAAACTAAATTAATTTTAGTAGATTAATTTAAGAAATGTGGAGATAATTCCAAGTCTGTTCATTACAAAGGCAAGTTGCTTATGCTGTTTTATTGATTCCTGAAGCACCAGCAAATGCAGAAAGCATTTTTTCTCAAATCTGTAGTAATAAGGCTAAAATCAGAAATTCATTTTATATCAAACCTTTTGTAAAATTTTGCAATGGAAAGACTGTTTCAGAAAAATCAAACAGTCACAAATGATGAAATCTGAAAAATTAAATTATTTTTTAAACATATTTTGATAATTTCTTTTTTATAATTTCTGACGACTGTTTTAATTTGTGCAGTTCCAATCGCTTTTCCTTAAAAAATTTTTAGTTCAAAAAATCCCACGCAAGGTGGGAATTTAAAATTTATTTCTGATTTGAGTTTTGTTAATATAATACGTTAATATAATAAAAAATACGTTAAAAAACAACATAAGCTAGTTTTGTAAGTAATGGAAAGACTTTGGAATTATCTCCACGTTTCTGATCAAAAATTGCTTTCCAAAAAAGTTTCAATATTATTTTCATTAAGAAAATTCAAATCAATGAAATTAATGTGGCGCAACTCATTGTCAATTTCTTGTAATTTTTCTGATTGGATGAAATTAGGTAGAAAAATACACAAATTGAAAATAGTGAAAATTTTCGTTGGTGCTAAAAGATCGACACATTTTAGAAAATCATTTCCAAAATCAAACTTTTGTAATAAACAATTGCAAAGCTCAACACAAAATTTTAAGCAATGTTCTCAAAAATCCATTTCATCTGATTCGAATAATTTATGCGTAGAGCTTAAAAACGTATATACCTTGACTCCTAAATAAATGTCTTTATGATTTTTTAAGAACTTGAAATCATTTACATCAATTTCTTTGTAGTGTTCAAAGCATATGTATTCATATATATATATATATATTGACTGTCAAGACTTGACGAATGAAAATCGAGACAAAAGAACAGGAACAACGAAAGCAACAATAATAGCAACTGCGCTACCACTGCATAAAGAAATTTTTGAAAGGGCGTGAAAAGTAGTATTAAAATGAGTGGCAGCTTCATATGTTACTTATATTTTTGCAGTAACATACAATTTATATTATATTTTGTATTTGATTCATAAAACTAGTAAGCATTGTTTTAATCGTAAAAACTTGAAAAACTGGGTAAAATAAAAAAAAAAAACTATTTTTTAGGCAAAAACTGGAAAACTGTCTACCCTCTCAAAAAACTGCCAAGAAAAAGTTTATCTGCCCATATGGTAACACTGATCACAAAACACAATTATTTTCGTTTGTTTATTTCATGGCAGAATAACCAGGTAGATTCAATTTGGAGAGCAAAAAACTAGAGAGCAAAACATTGGCGTAGCTATAATGTCACCATTGACAGTTTATGTTTATTCGTTCAGACATAGGGATGCATAATTTACTTGTAACCGTATAAATCAATTAAGTACCCTGATTTTATGTATGAGCATATAAAAAAACTAAACAAAAATCTTGAAAATTTCATAAAAAGAGCCGTGTTTAAAGATATAATACATAATTAATTGTAGTTTGGCCTTAAATGAAGCAAATGAAAGTTTACTTTTATTATAATTTACATTCGACTACTTATTTCGATTGTGTGTAACCAATTTACTTGTGTAACTTTGTACAGCTGATTTTAACTGTCAAAATATATTTCGACAAGTGAAATTGCTGTTAGAAAAAATAAAATTTATTTAATGAAATCGACGATTGTTTGCTAATTTTATCGTGCTGGAACGGAAGCTAACAATTTTGAATTTGTTAGGTGTGTTCGAATT
This sequence comes from Dichetophora obliterata, assembly GCA_963920525.1. Taxonomy (NCBI): domain Eukaryota; kingdom Metazoa; phylum Arthropoda; class Insecta; order Diptera; family Sciomyzidae; genus Dichetophora; species Dichetophora obliterata. Next base: position 43,781,506 of record OY986439.1, read on the forward strand.
ATCGCGACGGGAGGAAGTTATAGGCAGTCCAGAAAATCCATTGTCAAAACTGAAAAATAAGTAAGTAAAAATTGATAACATTTTCAAAACAGCTCATTTTGACGTTATAATTACGCCTTTGTTATTGATTTGCTGTCGGAGAGAGCGTATTTCTAGTGCATCTACCTGGTTATTCTGCCATGGTTTATTTGTTTGTTGACATTTTAGTTTGTCACAAAATGAGAAGATTGCTCTCAATTGAGAACATTAAAATTTAAAACAGCTTTGTAGGAGGTTTACAGAAGGTTTGTTCCTATTTTAAAATTCTCTCATTTGTGAAGCTCTTAAAAGAGGATTTTTTCGTTATTGAACGTTTATGAATAACGCTTTTAAGCATGTGTCTTACAAAGGGTGTTTATACCTAAACCCTTGTTAATTATGTATTTCTACTACTTAAGCTAAACCAAAAGTTATTAAGTACCTTTTTTATGTTACTGCCTTACCGACTGCTTCAAGTCTCGCTGCTCCTTCGGCTTATCCGAACGAAGGTGATGCTGATCGTCGTCTTATTATTGGCATTGTCATCGAAGCAGCTACATTTTTTATTCCTCCAAATTATATTAGAAAATTCTGAAAAAGTAAGAAATTGTTAATATTAAAAGCTGAATATATATTGACATAAATCAAACTCTTTTGATTTCTTTAACT